>VXBT01009666.1:1323318-1389927 GCA_013400235.1 Oriolus oriolus | reverse complement strand
CGCACGGAACGGCCCCGGCGGGGCGGGCGGGGGTGCGGTGAAGCCGCCGAGGAGCGCTCCTGGCGCGGGGGTGGTCCCGCGTCCCGAGCCGGGGCTCTGAGCTCCGCGGGCCGTGTCCGCTGCCGCGGGCACCGCGGCGGGAGCGGCACCGGGGGCACACGGGCCGCCTCCCAGCGCGAACGGCTCATGCGGGTGCGTGAATGAGTCAAACGCAAATGGGCCCCCGTATTTATATATGTCACATTCCTGTTGCCGCCGGGAAAGGCTCATGTATCTTTCTCCAGGACAACCCCCACCAATTAAAGTGGAATATTGGGAGTCAGCAGCCATAATTTGTTTGGTTTTCCGTCTCTGAGGACTGCCACTTGCTCGCAGTATAGCCTTCAAATAGCTACATTCCCAGCCCTCAGTTCTCATGCCAGTAAATTAAACCACCTTTATTCATGTTTATTATTTTAAAAATTCTTTTTAAATCCTGGCAGATTTTATAACTATGTTGAAATTCTGTGTTTTATTTTAATGAGCTAGAAATAAGAAAGTGGAGAGAGAAATACAGCTCTGAGTAGTTACATCATTTACAATGAAAGTCAGAGGTGTATTGCACCAGTCACCATTGGCTTTATAGAGCTTGTATCCCTTTGTATGCCTTGTCATTTACTGACTAAGCTACTGTTTTCAACGAAGGGGGGAAAAAAAAAGAAATAAAACCGTGGATCAGGTTTTTTGGGGTTGAGAGATAGGTATATACACTTTTTATACACACACAACCATGCAAATACATTGTCTTGCTAGTAGAGCTGGCTGTGCCATTCGAACAGTTTATGCCAACAGGATGATTTATTAATGGAGTTTGCATGACATTTCCCTGCACTGCCTGCAGAAAGGCATCGCAGCATCATTGTAAACTCATCAGCACTGCATGGAGAAAACAAGGGGATGCTGAACTGCAGCTCGATGGAAGAGAGGAATGTAGCTGGAGAGACTTCAAGCATCTTCCAGTGAGGACAAATCCTGCCCCCCAATTCTCCACATTTTGAAGCACTCTGGTCCAAAGGACTAACAAGAAACCTTTGCAGCTTTTAAGCCTGAGACTCTGTGGGATTTAAGTGATTCAGTGACTTTGTACCTGTCTTTCTATACAGAATTTAGGATGAATTTTATCCTTGGCTAATCCCATTGACTTCAAAGGGAATGCCTGCATAAGTGAAGTGGTTGATGTTTATTTAAGTGAGATCTTAAATATGTTTTAAAAAATGAAACAGCTTTGCCATTTAGTTTCTGAAGTTACTGCTGCTTTGATTCTCTCTCTCAGAAAGTTCAGATTTTAATTTCTCTGTAATTGAGTATTCCTTATCAGTTCCTCAATTTTTGTGCAAGCGGAAAGACTTGATATTGTTCAGAATCCTGCAAAAAATGAAATATGGTATAACCTAATCCGGACTCAGTCAGAGACACCCATGGACAAAACATATGTTGTTTGTTTTGGCTTTTAAAAGCACAAGTTAAATGTGGAGAAAACAGCATGGCGAGGTTTTAATCAGTGCAAGAATGTTTTAAATCATGGAAAGAAAAGATGTGTAAATCTGTTCTTGTCTGGTTTTCCTTTTCACTTTTAATTTCAAGGAAATCTCTAATTGTAACTTCATCCTCTACTTATCCAAATGCTCCTTGAGACAATTTCTTTTACAGTAATTCAGATTCCCATTTCTGGTAGCTGGATTAAGTCAAGTCTTTGATGTCTTTTCTCTTCTGATAAGTTCAAAGTTCCCTGGTTTTGCAAGGTCCTCACATGTTAGTTGATTTGTTTATTGTTGGTTTCATTGCAGTGCCATTCTCGTCACCCCCCAGTCAGCACCTTTTTCCAAAATAGCTATGAATTTCAAAAAGTTAAATGTGTCATCTTGTTGAAACTGAATAGCAACCACGTCAGGGAGCAATAGGGCTGTCCACTGAGTAAAATAGTCTCCAGGCTTGCCCGTAGGTAAATAGATTGTGTAGGGATGTAACATCCTGGAAACTCTGAAAATTCCTAAGTGCAAGAGACAAAAAGCTGGTGCCATTACCTTAAAATGTAAGTAAAATGCACAAATCTACAAGTTAAAAAAACCCAAAAAAACCAAACCTCTTTCCCTCCAGAGAGGAACATCTTTCACCATCTATGGATTACCATTTTTTTAAGACAAGTGGGCAAAAAGATAAATCAAGCTGCAGAGTTTATCTGATGAATGCTGTCTTCATATGAGGACCTGTTTGGTCTTTATCTTTTAAGCAGAGAGTGACTTCAATTGCAGTTAATATAAAGATTTATTAACTTGAGAAGTAAATATTGACCAAGGTGAAGCCAAGGTCAATGTTTACCTAGAGGACTAATAAATCTTTGCATTAACTTAAATATGGAAGCTGATGGGCCATATTTTGCTCTCAAGTCAGTATCTACCCTAAATGAGCCCTACTAAGATACCTTTGTATTTGTGCAAAATGTCTTTAGTTTACAAACTGTTGTAAGATACATTCTGTGTGAGTTTATCAGAAATAGGAGAATTAGACTCTTTTTTTTGCAGGATAACTGACTATTTCTTCACATCTGAAAATCTGACAAATGCATAACAGCAGACAGCTAGAATTATTTTCTGCTTGAGGGTGAACATTGATTTAAGTGAATATAGGTTCAGGCGAGGGCTTTGTTTTATTCTACACTTGGGTAAATATTATAAGTTATCGTGGAGATAAAAGGATACTGAATTGATATGACCAACTTCAAGAAAGCACAGCTTCTAATTTATATCAGTACTAGTGCTGGCCCTTTCTTTAGGACATGAGAGGTGCCTGTTCTAGGTAAAACAACTAAAATATTCATCAAATCTGCTGGCCTGCCTTTCTACAGAGCCTCTTGAAATAATTTCAGTCTTACAGACGTTGAGTGCTTTTGTCTTTATGACATTTAATTTCTAAGCCACACAGCTGTGCTGTTTTGTTGACCCTCACAGATGTAGCATTTTAGCTTATTTCATAGGCATTACTGGGCCTTTAACTTGTAAAGAAATCACCAATCCTCTGGACCTACCACTAATATTCTACTCTAGTTGTCTCTACATGCCTTAGAAGAATATCACCTTTATAAACCTCTCAGGATGCTTCATGAGTTTTGACAGAATTAGTATAAGTGCTTTTCTCCTTTGTTATCTCTTTAATAGATTTTTTCCTGGGTCCTCTGTCTCAGTTGTCTGGTTGAAATGCCGCTTTCTCTGTTCTCAGGAACAAAGAAATGGCTCCTGTTTAATTTAATCAAATACTCTGGTCTCTTTCTGATAGAAAGAATAGTGGCCAATTTACCTCTAGCACTATTAAGTCCCCAACAGTTTTCCTGTGTTTGATTTCTGTATGTGCTTTCAGTACAGCCTTTTTTTTTTCCCCTACCCATTTTCCTTTGTTTCCCTCTCTTTAGGAAGACTGACACAAAAGAATATCTTACCCATAACATATTCTTGTAGCAAAATCTAGCATTATTTCATTAATTTATTTCTTGACATTTATCTGCAATTAAATTAATTCTACCTTCTGCACGCACGAGGTTTCAGTAAATGAAAGCATTACTGCTCCAAGCACCAGATCTTTCTGTCTTTGCTTTGCCTAGCCTTTGTGCAGCAGAAATCCTGTTGGCTGTAATGGAAAAGCAAAGTATTACTGACTTTAACAGTCCTGCTTGTGTGAGAAATGAGTCTCGAGTTTTGTCTGTTAGTAAATGTGTTCTGGATCATATTTCACAATCAGACTTTCATACGCCCACTGCTAACATTAGATTTCTAGGCTCAATTTTTTAGTTGCACTTCCCATTCATCACACAGAATAACTGATCCTATAAAATGAATCTGTGTTGGATGAAACAATAAAACGAGCATCCAGTCTCTGCTGCTCACTTTTCTCATGCAAGTGGACCCCTTGAAATCAATAGAATCATTCAGGGGAGTCAGAAAAGCAAGAGCTAACTCAAAACAGGTACTCCGTGCTGGCCAGAAACAGACTGCTTCTGTCCTTTCTGCCTCTGTGAAATAAAGGTGCCTCAGGTTGTACCTAAATTATGAAAGGAAAGTAATTTTTAGAAGAATTGTAGAGGGGAGCCTGTTTAAACGCTGATGGCTGGCTTTTGCATGCAAAGAGCACAGTTTGGGAGATGAGCAAAAATGCTGTGGTCAGGAAATGTTAAATGACTACATTTTTTAAGGAATTGTACAACTGTAAGTAATGCACAGTTAAAGCTTTTCTCACTTGTTTGAAACAGCAAATGCAACCCCTAAATTGGTCTTTTCTTAAATGGTGAGTGTTAAGGCAGAAGGCTGAGAATGCCTTAGAATGTTACTACAAAACAGTTCTGCTGTTTAGTTAATTTGTTTTCAGTTTGTTTGCATTCCTTTTGTATCCAGTGTTTTCAAATGCACTTCAGAGGGATAAAATATTGTCCAGTTTTGGTGACACTGTCACTGATACACTAATATTTAACCAAAAGTGAGAAAATCTTCACAGAAAAGGAATCTGGAATTTACTATGGCACATGGTGGAAATACAGATTTCCAGGGCTGTGTTTCTTGGAAAGAAACATTCCTCAAGGCTCAGTCAAAAATACCTCAGATGTCTACATGCTTCTCAAAAACTCATGAAGAAGCTGTACACTAAGACTTGCTTGCTTATATATTTTAAAATAACAAATATATTCAGATCTCTCAATATGCATTTGTGGTTGAAATTCAGACGGGATAAGAGATTAATTTTGTTAATATAATTGATGGAATAAATTATATTTGTGGGATTGGTGGAATACAACTTGTACTACACACCAGGTTTCTGTGGAAATTAAAATCTGGTCAGACTGATGGTGTTTTATCTCTTAAGACCTGAATCTGCAGTTATTTTTAGGTATTTTTTTAAGCACAGATTGCTCCCCTAAGAAAAGCTATATACATGTTCAGGCTGTTCTAGTTTTACTGTATTAATCATGTTGATCTAAACATTTACAAATTGCCTTCTAATTTCTACTATATCATGATAATTAGAATCTTTACAAATACTACTCTGAAGTCAAAAGCCTGGCTAAAACATCAGTTAAAACCTTAAGTTATGTTACTGCCAATAAGTGGTCATTAAGGGCATGTGAGGGCAACCAGCGTTGTAGAATCACATTCTTAGGGGTTGGTCTCTAAAGCAGATGTTTTTCATTTTTATTTCTTTTTAAAATGACTTATGAAATCTTAAGACAACTGTAAGGATAGCAAAGATTTTTTTTTTTCTATCAACAATTCATTATGAATGCAGAGGTAAGATTTCAAACACTAAACTTTATTATTGATGAGAAACAAATAGTCCCTGATCTGTGGAGAGAGAAGCATTGCAATAATATTGATGGTTTAGGAGAAAGCTCACTACATTTTAATGGAGAGAAGAGGAATTAGTAGCTTTCTCTAGTGTGACAGTTTTCCAGCAACATAAGAAAAGAATTTCTTCAAATATAATAAATAAGCAGAATACAATTTCTTCATACACTGCAATTGTTCCTACTTATTGAGAGGATACTACTCATTTTCAATACATGCTATGAAAAGGTAGATTTTTAAATCTGTTCAATAGGATCTTTTTCTTTTAGTATATCATGCATAGTCAAAATGGAAGTACTGATCAGCTTTCTGATGAGCTTTTGTTTTCCTGCATGACCTGTGAACTATTAGCCCAAAAAGAAGTATTACTGCTGAAATACAGTCCCAGACCACCACTTCCAAATGAAAATAGTTAATTAAACAAATCTCAGAGTAGGTGAAAACTGTTAATTTCACTCACCTCCTTATTCCCGTATCCCATTGCCATCCTAATTAATTTAATCTTCACTGAAAATGAAGTATAAACTCTTGTTTGGGAAGTAATAATCACAGCATGTAACAGGCTGAAATACGGTTCTTAGTCAACACCAGCTGTTTGGCTTGAGGTAGTTTGTGGTGTTGAAAAAGCATTTAAATTATACAGCAGCAGTGGACTTTTAATGGAATATCTGTTTCCACTAAGAAGAAACGTCTCTGTTGAATCTAAACATGAAACAGAGAAAACTACTGACTCTCACCTTTTTTTTTTTTTTTTTTTTTTTTTCTTGTCAAATTTCAGCATGCAGTAGATGAAAGTATAGGGGATAAAGCCCAATAATGTCAGGAAAAAATAATGTCCTTCCTGCACATGCAATAAATGGGATTCTGAACACAGCTACTTTGTAAGGCAAACCACATAATAAACAGAAGTTAGCGGCAGGCTAATACCCAACCAAGTAACAGGGCAATTTAACATGCCTTGTGATATCCTCACTGTACAGCAGAGTATATTTCCTTTCTCCAGCTATTTTCATCTCAACTCAAAAAGTGCAGAGTTAATGGAATGGAAAATTCAGGCAACCCCATGCTCGTGATTTATGCATGACAAGAGAAACACTTCCCGTACATTTCTATGATAAAACATTCTCTTTTTATTACAGTTAAGTTCTTTGCAGTTTGTTTGCTTTTCGTGGGCACAGATGTTACCTGTCACAAGTTAGACAGGACTCAAGTATTTTTGAGATACTCCAGAGTTCTGCTGGCATAGGCATGTAGGTCATGGTGGCTAATCCCCTAACATAAATGCAGTTTTACTAGCCTAATTTTGCTTTTTTTTTTAGTCACAGTACCTAATCCCCTAACATAGATTCAATTTTACTAGCCTAATTTTGGGGGTTTTTAACCTCTAAATTCTGTGGAAAGCAATCCCGTGGTTGCATGGTGGGCATTCACAGCTGTAGGACCGTACTGGTACATCACACCACTCTCCCTATTTTGGTAGCATCTTCCTAGTATAGTCATGACAAAAATATCCACCCTAGCACTGCCAGTGGAAGTGCAAGCAGCTCGAGTGTAAGTCAGGCATCGTGTGGAACTATTTGTACATTCAAACGCTGACCCGCAGTGTTATTTGCAGCCCTCCACCAGATATCTACATTTGACCCTTCAATGTCAACAGAAATGTCTCACTACCAGAACCTGGTTGTCATCTCCTTTCATTATCACAGGATTTTCTTGGGCCTTTTTTCTGTTCTTCATATTCACAATGCTAAGCTTCCATATTAATTAAATGTCAACATTCACTAGTCTGAGACTATGTTATCCAATAAATACCTGCCTGAAGCCAGCTACAGGAAGGGTGGAACTCACACGATTTTTAATACAAATTATTTGTTCACATTGTTTGATCAAATTTATCAGTAGCAGAATAAATGGGAGCTGTAACCATGTCTGAAAAGGATGTCAAAAAAAGTATTAATGCTGCTGTTGTAGCTCATCTCTCCACTTTGCCTCCAACAGCCCTCATTTTGGGAATCTTCTCCTTCCTCTTGGCCGGGGCTGTGTTGTTATCTGTACGCACAACAGAATAGTTAAAGATAGTAGGAAGCCTCACACAAACAGAGTCTTATCCAGATCCCATGCGGTTCTTTTCCTTTTCCAGGTGTCTCAGCTGAAAATGTAGTTCCTGTAGTTTTTTATTAATAAAAGGTAGGGGGGAAAAAAGAAAATAATCTTGATGGGAAACCCAACAATGCACGGCCCTTTCCTCTCAGCTGGTTGGAGTTTTAGCCACTGGCTGTAAGCGCTGAAGCTCCCACGGGCAGATATTATTATCCTGATTCCCGAGGTGAGGAAGCTGGGCCAGGGGAGGGGAGGGGCTGCCTGCTCGCCCCAGCCCCGCGGAGAGGCTGCAGGGGAGCCCCGCGCTCGGGCTGCCCTTAATCTGCAGAGATAAGCGGCACTTTCGAGCAGGTCAGAAATAGCGTGTGGTGACACAGACCTGCCGGGAGCCCCAGGCCCGCTTTCCGCAGCACCTTCCTCCAGGCAGCGGGTTGGATTCTGCCCCATGCCGGATCACTCTCCCGCAGCTGGGAATTAATGGCTTCCGCGCAGGAGGAACGATCCTTTCCTCATCAGTGCTGCAGATGGAGCTCCAAGCAACAGCCAAGGCAGGGCACTTCCACCTCCCCCTAACCGGAGGCAGATCGAAGCGGATGCCCTGCTCGCAGAGGGCTCGGCAGCGATTTCCCCAGGCTCTGTGCCACCCAGCCGCACTGCCAGCTCCTGGCAATCTCAGCAGCCACCCGGGTGGTGAGAGCAGTGGCGAGCCCAGGGTGCCCTGCGGGGCTGGAGGTCTTACCTCCTTGTCGGACTCTTTGGCATTTCCCGCCCTCCGCACGCTAGATGCCTTCCTTTGGATGGGGTTTGCTGGGATTCCTGGGAGAAGCAGCCTCGAGCAGCGCCTGCTGCCCCTGCAGCCCCCCAAAGCACGAGGTGAGCGGTGGGACCCTGCAGCCCTGAGCCTCCGCTGCATCCCAGCTGGGAGAAACTCATTTGGTTGTTTGTTGTTGCGTTTTCTTCAGGGGCGTCAGCGAAGGACAAGGCAGCTCCGAGGCAGAGGCGTGTATATGGGCTCAGGGCTGTCCGTGGGTCTGGCTGACACCTCCCTTGTCCCCGTGCACCCTCCCCACCCTGCCTCACTGCTGCCGTGCTCTCAGCTATGGCAGAGCTGAAAGCAGGGGGTGGCAGCATCTCATACACCCTGCTTCAAAAACCCTCGGAAGGGACCTGGGATTTCAAAACAAAATGCTGCCACTGCCAGCGCCGCAGCATTCTCATTACAATTCCACAGTATCTGTATCATCTACCTAAAACCTGGCAATTTTAATGACGAAGTACTGCAATGCCACCAAGTATTTTTAGAACTAATAAAACCTCCGCAGAATATTTCCCTGAAATGTATTAAGATCCAATTTCTGCATTCATTAGTAATATCAAATAGAATGTGGTGGATGGTTATTTGGAAAAAATTAATTCAATGTAAATTGATTTTGTATTATCAGGAATAATGTGGAGAGAGGCTTTTCCAGCTTCTTGAAGCTTCAGCCATTCCACTGCCTGCTGCAGTTTATGCCCTAATCTTGTGAGATTTACACAGCATTTTAATTTTCAGTCTTGCCTGCATTTGCCAGCTGAGGGATTCTTATTATACTTCAAATTAATTCCAAATTCACACCACAACAATGGTAAAAAAAATGAGTACTGGCAAAGCAAGAGGCCAAACGTGACTCAATTAAAATAATACATATCACTATTAATCACCTCTGCCTGTTCGTCTACATTCCCGTGGTGGTGCCTCCCTCTGCAGCAGCAGCATCTGTGAGTAAAGCCAGCTCTCATCCCTCTGCTCCTCCCTCCTCCCGCCGCCTTCCTGAGGGATGACGAGGAGCCTGGGAGAGTGGGAAGGAGCCCAAGCGGCAGTGCTGGGAGCAGCCCGGGCTGAAGAGGAGCCAGGCCAGTGCCGAGCCCTGTGCCGCCATGTGCTGGGCTGCCCTCCCGCCGCCCCCGCTGCCTTGTCAGGATGTCAGGAAGCGTTCGGTCCTGCCCGTCGCCAAACCGAGCGCTCCGCGTGTCCGGCCGCCCGCCGTGGCAGCGAGCAGCCTTGTGCCAGCGGCCGTGTTGCCCTCGGATTTGTGCAGAGCTCAGCTGGTTGCCCAAGCTTAGAGCTTCACATTGTTATTAACCGCTAATGCACGTAAAAATAAGGCAGGACTGATGACAAAGAACAAAAGCAGAGCGGTAATAACCACGCTCCGCGAAACAAACCCCCCTGGCTAAGCGAGCCAAAGAGGGCAGGGCTCCCGCACAATTTGCCACCAGCCAGCCATCAGGTTAATCTGAGACCAGGCAGGGGCTGGCAGTGACAAAGGGACATCGGAGGCTGAGGCAGGAGGGCTGGCCCTGGCTGTCGCCTCCTCAGTCCCTGCCATGGTCCATGGTGCAGCAAGTGAGCTGAGGTGCAGAAACAGGGTGAGCTCTGGGGTGAGGGTCCTACAGGGCCTCTGGAATACAGGGTGATGAGCTGGGGGCTGTTCCTTTGGAAGCAGCAGGCTGACTGACGAGCCCCAAATCTGCTCAGCGCAAAGCCCCACCTGGCCCTGATGGTCATGGAGGCCAGGTTTAACACAGATCACTTGGATCTGCCCTTTTCTGTGCTTTATGCAATCGCTATCACTGGCATTTGCTCCAGATGGGAACATATGACTGCTGGCTCCGGCCAGCAGAGCCCTGTGCCTACATGGGAGCTGCGGGAGCCCTGCTGCACGGGAAAGCCCAAGCACAGCAATGGAGAGCAGGGCCGCTGTCTCTGTGCGGCAGAAAAACAGAGCCCCCCACACTGCAGGCTTGACCAAATGTGATTTTGATAATAATACGAGGCTGGTATTGCAATGCCTGTCCGTGAAATTATGGAGTTTCAGAAGAACAATCTTATTGCTCTCCTGCATCTGTCTAGCCAACAGCAGGTTCTGTTGCCCCCAATATCATTTAAATGTGACCCAGGAAGCTGCTCTTGGAAAGACCCTCAGCAAGGTCTCAGCCTTTGACAGAAATGGCCAGGACTGTGTGTGCAGGAAGTGATGCTGTCTTGCTCTCCCCTCTCTTTTTCCAGATAAGTCCTCTATGTGTCAGCATTAGCCAGAGCCTATAGCACGGAGAGAGCAGTCACCAGAAACCACAGACAGCTTGGTTCAAAGGAGAGCGAGGAAAACCACGCACCAGTTTACAGTAAGCACACGTGTTTGATCTGGCCGTGCTAGCTGCTCACAAAGCGCCCAGCCTAGTGCGTATGGGCTCCATTTCATTTGAATAAAAACACTTTGGGTAGCCATGGAGGAAAAGAAACAACTCGCGAGAGGCACTTGCTAGTTTCACATGAGTAATCACTCATCTGAAACTGGTAACAAAAAAATGGCCCCGTAGCCAAGCACATCAAACTTCAGCTTGACTAATTTGTGACTGGTTATCTCTTTGTGAACAGTATGTTGAATCTAATCTGGGGAAAAGTGGGTAATTAATGAATCAGTCAATGACACCAGCTCAGTTAGGGACCAAGCTCAGTATCTCTTTTAGCTTGGGACTGTCATTTGTTGCAAATGATCAAACACCTAAAGAAAGAACATATTTGCTGAAAAATGTACTGAGCCAGGCAGATCCAGAAGCACTTGCAACACAGCTGGGCTTGGCTGCTTCTCTGGGTTACTGCTATACCACAGCTTTCCTCTACTGAAGCAGCAACACAAGATGACGCATCAGGCAGGTTAGTAGTAAAAGAAATTATTTTTCTCTCCGTTCTCATTGCTGAAACTGCTGGGAGAGGCGTTTCCGATTTCCTTCTGCAGTAGCGACTCTGGCCATCATGTAGTTTATCTGACCTTTGGCTATGCCACACCATGAAATCAGACACCGCTAGGAGGGGGGCCAGAACAAAGCCTGGAGAGATTAATAAGAGCATTATTTGCGATGTGGCACAGGGCCATGAGTCACCGTGCAGCCAGGCTGCTGCACCTTCTGGCTACAGGAACAGCCCAAGATCTGCATAAAGCTTTCTGCTTACAAAAAAAAACCAAACCAAACCAAAACAAAAACAAAACAAAAAAACCCCACACCAACAAAAACCCCACAAAAACCAAAAATTAAAAAAACCCCACCACCTTTACTTCAGTTCTTTCACACAAAAATCTGGTCAAATGAATGAATGGGGAAAGAAGAAAAAAAAAATACCTTCAACTAGTGTGGGAGCAAAATATAAAACATAAAGTTAATGTGTGACTTTCATTCAAAAGAATCTATTCTTTGCATGATTGTTTGGGGCTTCGGGGGATTAACCAAAAAAGAAAAAATAGTGCTTGTTCAGCCTGATGTTAATGCTGGTGCAGTACTTTCATTAGCACAAAGATTTGCTCACGTGCCGCCCTAATACCTTCCACCTTCACAGCTGTAGCATTCTAGGGTGCAAATGCAATTCTCTGTGGCAAACAGTACTTCATCTGATGTCACCATGTGCAGGTGGCTTGGCTAGGAGAACATAAATTCTGTGCAGGTCAGGTTCAAAGAGCTTGAGGATAAAGAAATAAATGTAATTATTATTATTATTATTACAGATCTATACCAAGCCCAGATAATAAGAAAAGGAATTAGCTGTCTTATCTTTGACTGCATTTGACTGTAAGGTTAGAGATCAGTGACATCTTGATTAGGAAACAAGAATGATATGAATCAAGAGATTCAAAATTAATCAAGAAGATGTGAATCACAGTGAATCCAACATGAACAATATGAGTTGTGCTCTGTGTTAAGGAGTTCCCTTACTGTACCAAGCTCCAGCAGGAAAGCTGAGACCAGAGGGAACCTCTGGTTGAGGAGCAGAGGGGACAGACTTGCTGGAAACAGGGCAGCCTCTCACAGCATATCCAGCCAGGAGGAGCCTGTGAACAGGGCTTCCTACAGAAAACTGGCAGAAGTGTCCTTCTATTCAACCCTGATTGTTATGGAGCATTTCAAACATCCAGGCATCTGCTGGAAGGGTAACACAGCAATGACCAGGCAATCCAGGAGCTCCTTAATCTACACAAGTGATAATTCTATCATATGAATGCTGGAGGGGACAGCTGGGGATTTCACTCGACTTCCAGTGGTGAATGTGGTCACAGTCAGCCTGGATTTATTTTCTGTCACCATTATTAAATTCAGGATCCAGAACAAGGCTGGGAAGGTAAGCTACAGAATAATTACTCTGGATTTCAGAAGCAGAAACTTCAGTTTACTGGCTGAATTGCTAAATAAAATCCCTTGAGATGCAACCATGGAGTGGAAATGTGCCCAGAACTTCTGAATGGTTTTTAACGACAACTTACTGAGTAGCTCAGCAAAAAATTATCCTGTTGTGGAGGAAATGGAATTTCAGCAGAATAATTAATTGGCTACAGAAGCATCTTCTTAATGAAACAAAATGCAAAACGGGAACATAGAAGAGATGGACATGAGGGACAGTACCCATTTCCTGAAAGAACTGGCCAGTGCGATTGTGATACTGCTGTCTGTGACAGCTGCCTAGACTGGGGAAGTCCCCAGTGTCTGGAAAAAGCCTAACAGCTCATCTATCTTTAGAAAGGCAAGAAAGGAGACTGGCAAACTATCTGCTGATCACCATCATCTCGGTCACTAGCAGATCAGGGAGTGTGCCCCTCTTGGGGTCCACTTCAAGGCCGTAAAGGACAAAAAGGTGTTTGGGAACAAGTAGTATGGACTTACTGATGGCAAATCAAATTTGACTGACCAGCCTGCTTTCTAAGATGAAATTACTGAATGTGGGAAGATGAAAGTGCTGGGTGTAACGTACCCTGTAAGGTTTTAACACCATCTCACACAATGTCATTTGGTAGCTTAGAGGCTGTTGGGCTAGAAAAACAGGTTGAAAGAGGGACTGAAAACTCTCTGGTCATGCCTGACAGGTCACCAGCAAGCGGAGGTGCACTCAAAGGGTCAGTACCAAAATCCACACTGTTCAGTATCTTCATCAGATACCTTGATGGTGACACAGTCAGATTTGTTGATGACTTAAGCTGTCTGCACTGACAAATGGCAAAGCTTCAATGCAGAGGCTCCTTTATATACTTGAGATCTGGGCCAACAGACACCTCATGATGTTCAACACGGAAACATGATCTGTTCCAGGCTGGGAAGCACCTTGCTGAGGAGCCATCCAGGTTAAAAGGAGCTGGGGATTACAGAGGACGTAAGGCCAAACGTGTCAGTTTGGAAAGGGTCCAGTAAAGTGCTGCTGAGATCATCAGAAGCCTGAAGCAACATGAGAGGGGCTGAGGGAGCTGAGCCTGTTTAATCTGGTCAAGGGAAGGCCAAGGGCTGCTGGAACAGGGTGGCTATATAGAAAAGAGTCAAACTTGTCTTCTTAGTGCTAAAGGCTGTAACAGTGGACACATGCTGAGGCCTGGACAGGACATGTTCACTGGGAGGGCAGGGTAACCCTGAAACAGGTCGCCCAGAGAGGCTGTGGAACTTCTTCTCCTGAAGGTGTTTCAAGATTTAGCTGTAGTTTGGCTGACCTCATCCACTGCTGGTCACAGCCCCATTTCAAGCAGGATGTTGGTGATGTAGATGAACTCCTTGATTCTAGAAGTAACCAAATAAAATGATAAAGGTATGAAATTATAGAAAATATGATTATAAACAAGATTAGGTGGATTCATTTCCAGCTTTCAGGAAGGTAGCTGAATATGCACCATTTCATATTTTTGCACTGCACAAATTATGTGATACAGTGATTCCTGAGTAATGTTTTTTAAAACTGCAAAATCAGGGCAGCTACGCAACAAGGAGGAAAGACTGTAACCCAAAGAGTCAACTTGATCATTTGCCATGGACATGGACATGGACACACTGGAACCGTAAGCTTTCCAATGCAGCCAAAAGCAAGCTCAGACACATAGAAGGATGAAAGGCTCACAGCAGAAGAGAGCCCATGCTGAGGAGCAGAGGTGAGGGAAAAGACTTGAATATAAGCCAAGTATGCTGCAGTAAGTTTTGTCACCTCTGGCACTGACCTCCATGGGCTGTTCTGCTGGCCACCTCCTGAGCAGGATGCAAATGAACAGGAGCAAGTCCTAGAGGGTACAAAACGTCTTACAGTGAGAAATGGAAACATTTTAGGATGGTATCTTCCCAAAGGCAAACACAGTCGAGATTGCTGCACTGGTCTGAAGAGACAGTCCCACATTTCTCAACAACACAGGGGCAAAATTGAGTTTTACTGCTTCTTAGTTGAAAAGAAAAGAGCTTTTATGGGAACTTTGATGTCTTTTCCTCCATCTCCTACACAAAGGCAGAGCTCTGCAAGCCCATGTCCAGCCCACCAAGCCTGTGCCAAGCCCTGAAACCTCCTGCTCCGGCCTCTGCCCCAGCACTGGGTAGCAAACTCCATGGACTGTGGGCACGGGCAGCAGGGACATGGTTTTACCTCTGCAGAACTCTTTTCCTGCTTCCAGGAATTTGCGTTCCTGAGGCATCTGTCTGTTCTAGCCTCACCCAACGCAGAGTTTGGTCTCTATGTATTTAGACAAGGAACACAGACTCAGCATCTCTTAAAGCTTTCCCAAAAGCTGGAAGTTGAAGCTAGATCAGCTGAAACAGGAAACAAGCCACAGTTACATACACAACATGTATGTGAAATAAATAATGGTAGTTAACTATTGAAATAAATCAATGGTGATTGGTGAGCAAATGCTATTAAATTGGGCATATGTTTGGCCCAAAAGCTGGTGTTTTCTGCAGCTATTAGGCTTGAAACATGACTTACCTCTGGGCTGGTTAGGCAGGAGGTCAGCTAGATGAACACTCTGGGTCTTTCCAGCCTTAAATTCTGTGGCTCCGTGGAAATTATGTGTCAGAGGGTTTTTCTCATCGTAGCCAGACTGAGAGCTTGAAATCCACATGGTTACTGACAACTCCCAACTGTCAGTAAAGCTGTTTTACAGAAAGTGTTACATGACTGATGTCTCTACAACTGCACTTTTCCAAACAGATGGGGGAAAAAAAAGGCACCGGTCTCAAATCAAATTAGTCTTGATGGATTACGCAAAAGAAACTTAACACATGCTCCACATTTTGAGAAACTACTAAATATAACATCTCCATTGAAAACACAGTATATGACAGTGCTAAAAATACGTAAATACACATCTATAAAACTATTTTCACATTACAGAATGAGGATCACTACAAGCGGCTGGAAAAATTACATTTTCTTGATGCAGGAGCCCCATGTCAGGGTTGCCACACCTTGTTTAACCTCACAGATAAGCTCATTTTTGAAAGCTTACTGTTTGACTTCTCAAGGTTTGTCTCTATGGGACACAGGGCAAAGATAAAAATGTTCCCATTGTAACTGATGTTGTAATTGCATTTAGAAATAATAAATCCGTGACATTATGGAAAAAATGAGAGTAACCCACAAGAGAAAATATGATATTTAAATTCTGTTGCAGCTGGAAATGTACTGTAATAAAGAATTAACAGGTGAGTCTTGGTCAACACTCTGGGTTTTTTTCATTATAATTAGACAAGGTATAATTTTATTTTACTAAAGTAGTTATACTGGTAAAACATTTACTGTACATGCAGTTTTACTCACATAAAGGTATGATGCATCACCATTTCAGGAAAGAGATACTGCAATGTAAGAATAACGCGCTAGCGGACCTATGTACCTCCAAGTACTTGTACTGGTTTAAATGGAGCCATGCAGTTAAGGGAGCACGCTGTGTACGTTCAAATAGGTTCTTGGAAAGTTAGAGTGATATTCTGAAGATAATAAGTCTTTTGCAATTACTTGTAGACATTAATAAAAAAGCAGTCTCAGAGACAGGATTAGCAGAATAAAAAATGCAGAATCGATATTTGCATGAACAAAAAAGGCAGGGATTTTTTCTGAATAATTTCCAATTACACCAGTAAAACAGGCCCTGAAATATATAGCAAAAAGGGCCTGTATAACAGAGGAATTATTTTCCCAAGAAAATTACAGTTGGATTCATTTATAGCCATTTTGGTACTCCAAGTGATAAAAAGAAAATCACATTTCTAGGTTCTTTACTCCATGTAGAACCTGCTTTGAAAAAAAGAACAATGACAACTTCCTAATTACTATTTTGAAAGCAATTTTTAAAATAAGAAAAAGAGTCTCCCCTGTAATTATCAAAAAGAATTCACATCGTTTCAGGAACAACAGCAAAAAAATTCGACAGTAGCCTCCTACCTGGTACAAGGCCAGGGAGTTTCCTTTGGTGAGACCAGCAGCCAGAAGAGGCATAAAAACCACTGCAGCAGTAGATGTTAAGAATGCTAGCACCAGGGACAATTTTGTTCCTCTTGTCAGTGAAGAGGCCAGGCCACCTTATTTGGCTCAGTAAAGACCAGTGTGGCTCTGTGAGAGTGGCAGAAGAACGCCCATTTCTCCATGGGAACACCCAGAGTACCACTGCAGGGCAAGACACCTGCAGTTCTTGTAACAACACAATTGTAACTGGGGGCATTGAAATAATTTTAACTAGTGCTTAAGCAGTGCTTTTTCTGTCTTCAGTGTGTTTTACAAACATTAATTTGATTCAGCAGTGGCTTATGGCAGCTTGCAGCAGCAGCCAGATGGGGCTCGCTGCCCCACCAGGCACCTACACGACTTTGCAGGGACGTTTGTACGGTGGGAGGTGCTGCCTGGGAGAAGACGCTGTTCAGGCATGTGCTGAGTCAATGTATTTCTCTGGCAGCCTGTGCTGGCAGAACAGCTATAGTGGCCAAAGAGTTATTTATAACTGTCCTCCCGAAACAGGATTCTTGAGGGAGGATGTCGGTGCGAGCCCTGCTATTCCATGCGCGCACACAGCTACACACACCGCAGCTCTGCCACTATTCACTGCGTGCAGAAGACTCCTCTGACATAAGTCCTGGGGTTTATTTTCCAAGGAGGTCACTTATACAGGGGGAAAAAAGAATGCAGCTCCAACCACAGTCAGTCCACACCTCACGCGAAAGCCTGGAGGCCTCCCCACAAATTGCCATAACTTCTTCATGAACTCATCGGGACTGACAGCGTGGTTAAGCCTCTGACCATACAAACAAACCCTGATGCTAATGTGGCTTCACTCACTTTGGCTTGCTTTAGACTCACCTCTCAGAAAACAGCCACCATGCAGCTTCTGAAGCCCATATAGGAGTGGGGAGAAGGAAACTTATTCTTGAAAAACTCAGGGCTCAAACTTGTCACCCTGCAGGAAAGCCACCCCCACCGGATGCAGCCAAGCCTCACTCCCTGCTGGCTGCAGCCCCTTCGCTTGCTCATGTGGAACAACTTACAAAATCAGATCAGTGCTTAACCAGTTTAACTAGTAAGCTACCACAGGTGAAGATTTACTTCCATAGTATTCTTATTTTCTTGTACTCTAGAATATCGATGAACCAAGTATAAAAATTAAAAGATCTGAAGCCACAATGGCAAATGCCTCATCTGCAAAATGCAGTGGAGTGCATGGGGCCTCCAGCAGCAGCATGTCTTCTTTATTGTCCCGGCTGAGAGCAGGTTGGCAGGAACAGAAATAGTCCTTAGGCACTCCAGAATATGTGCCTGTGAGTTTCTTTTCTTTGTTTTGCAGTTTCCAATGTGAGTGTGCTGCCTGCCTGTCTGCTGCGAGAAGGCTCTGCAGCGGAGGAGACGCTGCTTCTTGCACTGAGGTTTTGTACATTTTCTTTTCCCAGCATTTCCCTGTGCAGGGGGGAAATGTGCATTTTGCTCTTTCTGCACAGAAAATGTAAATAAACTGGGAAAACATGATAGGGTTTCTTACTAACTCTCTCAACAAGCCAACATAATGGTAAAGAAAGACCAAAAGCAAAATCTCCATAAGAGAGAAAACAAAGCCTGTCTCTCTTCCGTCTTGAATCAGGGTCCTGCCAGGCAGGCATGATGCTTCACACATTTAAAGATGCAAAGCACATAATAGGAGCCATATCATAGGGGAAATAAATATGTCTGCATGCATTTCAAAGAAGCTAGGCCAAGCACAAGCCTTTCTCCACTGTTTTCCTTCTATACACAGATCTCTTTTTCTATGAACCACCACAATGGTAGAAGGAGGAGCTGCGAAAGGGAGACAGGTGACTGATTCAAAAACTGGAATTCAAAACCTCTTGCACACAGACTAGAGATGTAATCTTTTGTATTGATGGCACTGAATTAAGAAGGTTTCATTCGTGGTGATTCTCAATTTATTTCAGCT
This sequence comes from Oriolus oriolus, assembly GCA_013400235.1. Classification (NCBI taxonomy): domain Eukaryota; kingdom Metazoa; phylum Chordata; class Aves; order Passeriformes; family Corvidae; genus Oriolus; species Oriolus oriolus. The sequence goes on along the minus strand of VXBT01009666.1, from coordinate 1,371,236 downwards.
ACACAAACATTGGTTTGCTTTGGGGGTTCAGGGAAGCTGGAAATATTTCATAACTCCACTGTATCAGAGTTTGATGGCTGGTTTTCATTCCAGACAATATAAGGGATGTACTGCAGCTATCAAGGTGCCAGTATCAAAGAACCAGCAGAGATGTTGCCCTTCAAAATTATTTTTATTCTAAGATTCATGTGCTTTGTTATATTTTCTTTAAAAAAAAAGGAAAAAAGAGGGGGAAAAAATCCCTCTCCTTAGTGGCACTAAAATTAGCAGTGCCTAGAATAGATACCAAAATTGTCTTCTTCCCCATTTATTTTGCTCAGACGTGAATGATGCTGCATCAAGCACAGAAAAGGAGTGTATTAGTCTCATTCTGCCAGAAAAACAGGCACATTACATTGCTGAAATGTCAAGTTTCCACCATGCATTTGATAACAGACTGTGTGCTCAATTTCTTGCATCCATTGTAGCAGCTCACTGAAGATATACTCTGCCCCTGCCAGCAGCCAGCTGCCCTTTGGACTGAATTGCTTCAGCCAAGCAGGGCTTTACCAGTGGCCCTTTCAGGTGTGGCCTGGCCTGTCAGATGGTTGGGTATTTCAAAAATAGTTAATACTTTTTTTAAAAACAGCATTCTACACCTGACTGATCTTTTTTTTATTTTATTATCCCATAATTTTCCATCGAGCACTCTTCCCACAAAGAGTTTTGGCTACCGTAACAGGTGAAAGGTCACACCTGGACATCATCCATCAGCACGGCATTTTCCCTGCGCTGCGATTGCATGGCTGGCTGTTTGTTTTGCAGGCTGTGGTAAGCAGGTAGGAACAGCTCCAGTGAGAAGGGCTGTATGCTGCCAATGCAGGTCCCCAGATGACTTCCATCATAATTTTAAGGCTCCGCGTGTCATCAAATGCCCTGACATTAAGTTTCAGTCTGTTTCAAATTATACCAAATGCACACAAATCTCATTTGAAGTGGTCCTCCTCAGACACAGGCTGTGACAAGCTCAGGGCAAGGAGAGCTACATAACTAGGAAGGATTGTTATACCCTAGTTATCATTTGGGAAAGAAAAAGAAGAAAGGTACTTAGAGTACCTTTCTTCCACTAGTTACCAAAAACCAAGACTGGAAAATATCAGTGATCATACACATCTCTGAAAACTCTGGACAGGAACTGGCTTCTAGAAATACTTTCCCTCAAGCTGCAGCCTTGTGAAACCTGCTTGTCTTCAAAATCTTACAGCAGTAGTTGAACTCTCAAGCTGTGCTGTCAGCTGCCTGGGTTTAGACACTCTGCTGCTGCAGGCTAGAAAATAAATGTGGGGTCAGTACCCGAGGGATGAGTGCGTACAAGTAGAGGAAGGAGCCTGTATCTGTGAGAAGTAACCTACTTAAAGAGCCCCAGTCACTGCCTGTTTCTCTTCCCCCACCTTGCCCCCTCCTCAAGCAGCATGGGATGCCACGTTGTGCAGAAAAAGCAGTGAAGGAGGAAGACTAACACACCTCTAGGCACTGGAAAATAGTCAGCATCTCCAGGAACAGGAAGAGCTTAAAGCAGCAGTGAGCACAGAGAAGATGTTACCAGATTGATGGAGGAAAGAAGCACTGTAAGAAAACAAGAAAGGAAAGTGGACAAATTAGCTGAATAAATTTTCTGATGAAAACAGCTGGATGAGCATCTCTGGAGACTAAGAAAAACTAGAAACAGAATGGAGAGATCATCATCATCTGTCCATGTTTATAATGATGACAGATATGACAACCCATCCAGTGCAAGCATTCCCATCCTGCTGTGGCACTTTCTCTTCCCAGAACAAATCTCCTTGGCAGTCGCATTGAGGACAACAAAAAATTGACGTTTTACTGCTGCCTCCTGTGTTTTTATTTACTGTTCACTATTTCTTTTTTGCTTTTGTGTTTTCATTTTTTCCTGTTTTGGTGATGATGTTTTGGTGATGAAAGAGCATTACCTGCAAAACTGCATTGCCTATGAGCAGGCACAAGAAAATTCTTTGCTGCCTTACAGTCTCTTTCACAAGCTGGATCCTCTCAGAGGCTTCATAGCAGCATTTGTCCCTCATCAGGTGTCATGTAAGACACCTGCTTTAATAGCTGAGCCAAAAACTTTTCATTGTGGTGTTTCTGTAGCCCAAAGGGTCTGTATTAACTATGTTACTCAGTTTTGTGCTCATGCCTTCTGTTAAATCCTGATCTCCAACATTTGAGAGTATAGTCTCTCCCTTCCCCTTCACTCCAATACATTGCCAATGCAGATATTTCCATCACACTGTAGGGAATATCCCACCAAGTACCAATTATATATCAATAGCAGGTATGAGACCCATGACAGAAGTTGTATTACCACCTAATCTCTACACATATCTGTATTTTGCTGACCATTGTATGAGGAGCCACGTAAAATGCCTTGTCCCTCTCGAGGGAAGAAGGGGAAAAAGAACTGGCACCTAAGTACTCCCTTCAGAAGTTGAGCAGATGTTTTTTGAAGTTAAAATAAATTAGTTACTGACACTTCTCTGGATGGTGGTTTCCACTCCTGAGTAAAGCTCCACTTTGTCCCTGACTACCATTCTTCCACACCCCTCAGTCTTAGGCTGCACAGGATGGGGAGGGTAGCCCAGGCTGTCAGTGGGCTGGCAACCTGCCACTGCAACTCACAGCCACAAAAAGGACTTCAGAAGGGGCCCTGGGAATTGCAGACCAGGAAGTTTGCCATCCATCCTTACTAATGGCAGCAGGGTCTAAAAAATTAAGGTAGACAAGGATAAACATGGTCTGTTGGGAACAAGGCAGTGTGGCTTCTGCAGAGAGAAACCCTGCCTCACCAGCCCCCCACAGCCCTGAGAGTGCACCAGAAAAGAGAGAAGTGGGTGCAGCAGACACAGAACTGTCCAATTTTGAAAAAACCTTTTATTAGGTTCTATACCAAAGCTTATCAGAGAAACTAACTCACAGCATGATGGGAAGACTCTACAGATAGAAAACTGGAGGCAGGACATGAAGCAAAAGAGTAGGCCTCACAGACACTTTTCCAGGTGGAAAACAGGCACCAGCAAGCTCTCCACATTGTGGGATTGATGGTGGGACTGGCTTTACTCAACATTTTCAGTGAATACCCAAACAGGGGAGTGTACAATGAAGTCCATAAGTTTGTATGTCACAAAGTTCTTTCAGGCAAGTAGCTCTAGAAGGACTTCATAAAATAGAGTGAGTTGGCAGTGGCTCTATAAGCAGGCACTAGAAGAGTCAGGCAGTGATGAGCTCTAACATCCAAACTCAACCACTGGGGATGCTGAGGGAGTGCAGAGAGGACAGGCTCATCTGCTCTCTGTAGGCAGCACTGTCAGACTCGGGGCTGGATGGACCACTGGTCTGATGCAGCAGTTAATGTCTTACATTCTTAAATGTCCCAAGACACTACCCAGTTTCAGTGAACACTGTGATGGAGCAAATTCCCAGCCTGGCACTAAGCCTGAGACATAAAAACCCATGGAGTCCAATTGCTTCAGTCCCCAAAGTACTGCCTATTCCATCCACGTCCTCCTAGTAGCTGCCCAGCTGGCAGGCTGACCTGCCTGGCACACTAAATATAAACCCCTTCAAGGACCACAGAACAGCTAAAGAGAGAAGGAATCAGATCCTGCAGATGTGCTTCTGCACACGTGCATTCTCTCACTTCCTCCTTCCCCATCATCAGACATTGCAGAGTAAAGGTCTGTTCAAAACCGACAAACACTTGACTGGAGATGCCGGCTTTCAGCTCTTCACCGTTCTCTGCATTTCTCTGGGGTTCGGTGGGCATCCTTTTAAGGTCCAGGATCATTCACCATCCCATTTTACCTCTTCAGCCTGCCGGTGCAGGAATACCCGTCCGTGGGCCGGGGAAGGGTGATGCTTTTCGTGGGCAGAGGCTGCCGGGGCTCTGCCTGTTCCCCTCCACAGCCCGGCCGCGAGTTTGTAGGAGTCAGCGGCTCAACCCGTTCCGTAGCCACACGTTTGGCAGCCAAACTCGGCCTGATTCAGTTCCAAAGCCCAGTCTGCCTTCTACCACGCCAGGGATCTCTGCCCCCATGCAGCAGGTCCCAGTCCGAAACACCTCTAAGGAAAGGAGCCGAGCCCCCGCGCTCCGGCTGCGCGCTGAGCCCCGCGCCCGGCGCGGCACCGGGGCTGCGAAAGCTGGATCAGGGCAGCAAGATGCAGCAGCGTGCGAACTCTGTCAGCCCTCCGTGCTGTGCGCCTCCTGCACGGATAGGGAACGGATGAACTCTCTCTGTCCCAGCTCCTCCCGCTTCCCCCGTCGTTCGGGATGTACTCTGAAGCCTTCCCTGCACTGCGTCCCCTCTTCCAATGCCCAGTTCCATGATCTCGGACATTCTTGAGCTCCCTTTGCCGAGGGAGGACTGATGAGCCCAGCCCGAAGAGAGACCTCTGCTACCACTTAGAGGAGCTGCATCCCGGCTCCCCTCCCCCAACCCCTTCAACACCACCCACACAGCAATCCATCAGCATCACCCTTGGAGCATCTGGGGGCAACATGTAATTAGGAATGATGCTGTCTGCCATTTATAGACACACTGCTGCAAGGAAAGGCTGGTGAAAGTAATACCCACCGACAGACATACCTTAGAGCATGCATCGAACGTTAATGGGGAAAAGTAATGGAAAGGTGGAAGAAAGATATAGAGAGGAGAGAGAAGGATGAAAGCAGCAGTGTACTCCACACAGCTTTTAAACCAAAACAGTCATTAAAATATCCTCTCAGTGTAAGCGTGACGTAGTTGTATGATAAAAGTTTATTTGAAGAAATAAATCAATTCTGTAAAATAGGAACATCCTCTCTTGCTGGTTAAGTAGAGCTGCATTTGCTCCGTGATCCCTTTACTCAGATACAACCCAGCAGAAACTGCAGGCAGCCACACGCTGCATTGCCTATGCACAGGACATCATGGGGCTCATGGTGTTTCTCTCTCAAAGTCCTTTACTGCAAGAGATCTTATTTGAGATTTGTCTGACAGCTGATACTGTGTGTCTCATCTCAAGCATGCCTTCTCCTCAGTTTGGGAATGTTTCTTTTCAATTATTTCCTATTTTGAATCTCCATCTTAACTTTTTTAAAAAATATTTAAAAACTTGGTTGTGCTTGTCACGACACTGTAAGTATTTAATATGCAGGCTGTGTGTTCACTCTGGAGCATACATCAGCCTATTGTCACAGCAAAAAACAGCTGTTTGTGAGATGCTGTAACAATTCTGCCAATACTCAGTAACTAGCCTTGGATAAAGCAAAGTCAAACAAAAGGAGCGTGAACTATGACAAGCAACGTGTGGAGTGGTAATTCAGATGGGCTGAAGGAGATGTGAAGAGTAATTAGGCAAATAAACAAAAACAGGGGACAAATTATTTAAGTGAATCATGACTTGGAATCAAGGAATAGAGGGAGTACGTGAGGACTGGAAAAACATTGGAAGGAGGTAAAGTAGAGATTCCTGCATTTGTTCCACAGAAAAAATTCATGTAGGAGATGTGTGCATCAGTGAATTTCAGTTAAAGAAATGAAAGGCAGGGGGAGGGGGGGAAGAAACAGAGAAGAGGTAAGGGAAATCCAGAAGACAGTGACTGAACCACTATATTGCTCAGTGGGAGAAAGGGAAGGAAGCAAATGGACCAGCTGCCCATTTAGGGCACAGCAATATGGCAACAGATGACAGCAAAGACCTGAGTTCTTTCTGTGCTTTTGGGGCTATGACAAATGCTCTTCTAATGGAGAGTTTTTCAATTGCAGTATGAAGCCAGATCAGTTCTCTCCAGTGCTTTGTTCTTTCACTTGGTTTGCTCATCTGCAGCAGTAGAACTGGTGGCAGTTAAACAGGATGGAATTTATATCAGGCTTAGAAATTCTACTTGCTGCCTACGGTTTCCCTGCAGAACAGCATCAAATTACCCTGCACTTGTGTGAAGTTGCAGAGTTTTGTCATCCAACCATCCCACCAGTCCAGAGCACATCATGGGAGCTGCACCATTGTCATCTGACTGCCATATGCTCCAGCCCGGAACCTTCCGCCAGTGCACAGTCACCCTCAGATCAACAAAAGCTTTTGCCTGGCTGAGGGTTTTCAGGACCAGCTCCCCAGACAAGGAGGATGGCCTGTCTGCACCATTAGTTAACTAACAACCATCTTTTATCTATTCTTCATGTGTCTATCACCACAGGATTCCAACACCACTAGCATCACATTTTATTCATCTGTTACAGACCGGAATGAACATTCAGCTGAAGTTTTATTAACTTACTTGTGGATTTTCACAAATTACCTTTTAGTTTTGTGGATTTTTGCAGTTCCTTCAATAGCTATTGCTTAGGGGTTTTCACATTATGATCGTGAGAGGTGACCTAACTCTGTATAAAAGATGTCCAGCTTTGTTCATATGGACTGCTCACACTGACAGGAAGGGAGAGGTATATCCTTCTTTCAAGATTGAAATAATATTCATTGAGATTACAGAAAATTACTTGTGGCCTCGGAGAAGAAGGAAAAATCCAGATTTTAGGTTGCTTTTGTAGTTCTGTGCCCTTCCTTTAGGTGTGCAATGATGTAGCTCTGTCTATTTTCACACAGAAGGAATCCAGCTGAGAGCATGTTTTATTATAACTCCAGATGATGTTCAAGAGGATGAAAAGCTCGTTTTTCTCAGGTGGTCAGAGAACAATTCCCAGTAAACTGACATTCTTTCCTCTCTGATCTGAATTTTGCAGAGGAATTCAAATTGTTTATAAGCCATTTGAAAGATGTTTAAAAAAAAAGAAAAAGGAGGGTCCTGGACTTTACATTTTCAATTACTTTTCAATCTCTTAAGAACAGTCATTTAGGTCAGAGTAGTTAAACTGCTATAAAACAGCTGCTAAAGCAGTCTTCTATTGTAAATTAAATGGCAATTTTACCAAACATTTGCATTGCACGACTACATTAGAATAAACACAAATCTGGATTTTAAAAAACACTTAGGAGGGGAAGGGCTAGGCCTAAAGTAGTGATTCATGACCTCATGATAATTTGAGTCCTTGGCAAAAATTTTAACAGATTTTGTTACTAGTAGGTCATGTCTGATACTAAAAAAAAAACCAAAAAAACCCCCAAAAATAAGGGGAGATGGTCCAAACTGGAGCTCCACACCTCAGACGGAAAGCCAAGTTTCTGCTCCTGCTGTCAGTCAGGGTGATATATCACAGGCATAGCTATAGCTTCTGAAATGGCAGCTTCTTAACACATTGTCTTCAAAACAGCTCATTTTTTCAGTTTAACCAAGGGAATTATCACAGGAAAATGAGTTATGGTCAGCTACACACTGATGGCACTGGTGAACGGTAACAACACTTTGCACTCATAGCAGTTTTCAACTTCAAAGCATTATGAACATCGCCCCTGGGACATCCTGAGGAGGTGGAAGTCCTCACTGTGCCAGAGCCAGCCAGGTAAGGTTGGTGCACTGATGCCAAGTGGACATGGGATGGAGGCAGCGAGAGGAATCTGTAATGTCTCAGCCCTGTAGGCAAATGCTCTGGGTATGGATATACTCTGTCTTTTCCAAGGCAGGGTGGGGTCTTGATCCATGCAAATTGAGGATGGATTTCATTTCCACTGCTCTGGCTGTGACAGCGCACAAGCAGCACAGGCACAAGGCCCACTCTCCTTGAACCCACTTCAGCCTTCCACTGCCAAATTTCCCTGTCACATATGTGCTCGAAGACCTCGTAGCCTTCATAGGTAAGCTGGTCTAGGATTTGCTCTGGAGTGACTGAAAGCAAGAAAAGTTTCATACTGTTAAATTGCTTAAAAATTGCTTAAATTATCCTCCTTTCCATTTCCATAAAATAAAAATGTCTGTGGGAATCATGATCCAATACGTGGTGGGCTTGAGCAGCACTGCCACGGTGCCACGGATGAAATTACCTGTCCCCAGAGCAGGAGACAGAGCCCCAAGACTGAATGCAGGGACAGCTATAGCAAGGAGGTGTTACTCATGAAAGGAGATGGGAAACTTGAGGCTTCTTTAATAGCCATTTCCCAAAGCAGGTAAGAGCTGCAACATCAGCACATTACTGGTTCTTCAAACCTCCCTTTCTATCTCATGCTCTGCATGGCTGCAGATTATGTTTGCAACACAGAGCATGAGCCACTCCCCAAGCCTAGAAAGGTTTTCCTACCATTCCCTCATTTGAAGCACTGCTGGAGAAGAAAGTAGGGAAGTAATTTTCTTGCTTCTGCTTTGTTTCCAGCAAAAAGCAGAGCTGTTCAGAGCACAGGTGATACGGGTCTAGTTCCCAATTCTCACTGCAATAGAAATCAGATGTGTGCTGCTGGCCTTGATGGAAATTAGTACCACAAAGCTGGCATTAGTGAGCAGAGGAGCTGCCCATGAGCTGCTCTCCACCAGCCCCTACAGATGCTTTACAGAGGCAAGTCTTGTGAAAGCAGACAGAAATAATTTTGATTACATTTCGGCTGACTATGCTTGCGAGTGTGTACATATGTGTATACAGGGAGGGGTTACATAAAGACCAGGGCAGACTACAAACGGGAGCTGTTCTTTCCAAATTTTATACATTACTTGAGTCACAAAATATTAACTGCACCCAACCCAGTGAACTCCCTTCCCTCTTTGTTCATATTCACTGTAGTATATCCATCATTTTTGATTCTCTGCAGATTTCCATTGTTGGGGCTTATTTTCTGTGACTTGAGAACCTGAAATTACACTATATATCTTTGTAGTTCATTGAACTAACCAGCATTTATTTTAATTTAGTAAGGAAACATTTGGCTGGGTGTGACCAAATAAATACTGTGTCTAAACCAACACAAATATACTTTGCACAAGGCTATAAACCTGTCTCAGAGCTCTAATGATATTGAAAGTCAATGAAGCTTCAGTGTTCTCATTAACATGATTCCATCAGACCTCTATGTTGCATATTATTAACTTTTAACAATAGATTGTAACACAATTTATAGCACTGTGGGGCAACAAAGGCTGGATCCTGGTAGTAATCCAACCTTTTAGGTTGATAATGGCTTTAACACTGACCTAATATTGAAAGGTGAATGTGTACAGAGAGCATGAGACCTAATTATAAATAGGACAACAGGGATAAAACACATCACTAGTCTGCATCAGTGAAGACAAAACCTTCCTTGAGAGCAAAGGGCACAGATCTCGTCGCAAGATTATGAAGAGTTTTGCTGCTAATTTTGACCCAAAAAAGCAATCAAAAGCTTTGTTTTAAAGAAATACACTAACACACTTTTCTCACCTCTTGACATTTAATTTTTGTTACAAAAGGAATAAAATACAGAACACCTCATGTTAATCTGGGTACTATAACTCAGTTTGGTAGTAGGAACAAGCATGTAATTATGAAGAAAAAGCAAGCCTTCAAAATCTCCGTGGAAATATGCTAAACTGATGACATTAGTACCCTTGCAGTGTTCCTCTCCATGGCTTGCTGATGCGTGAGAGTGAACACAACTGGTTTCTGCTACGGACAGCAGCTCCCAGTCCCTCAGCACCTCGCCGAGCACTCAGAGCCTCGTGATCCGCTCTCCAGGCGGGAGGAACGCGGCCATGAAATGTGTTTAACCCAGGTAGGAGTAACTTCTTGCGAAAGGCAGCACAAAACCATTTCCTGGTTTAAAAGGCATTCTCATCCTCAAAATGTGCCTTAGTATTGCTTATATATATTTTCTAACTCAGTCTTTTGTGCTGTTTCTAGAAATACAGTACAGTGGTGATAATGTAATTAGTATTTTCACTAGCTAAATTACAGAGCTGGCTGAAGAATAAAGCATAGTAGCATCAATATTATCAGTTAAGTATTATACAAAAATAACATCAATAGTTTTAGTATAGTCACAAGATATAATGATTTCCTCTTTCTCCATAATCCCTTTAAATTGTGTCAGATGAGGAAACTCGCAAAATCCACTGACTTTTAGTTCAACTCCAATTCCAAAATCAGCATCTCCAAGATTTCCTAGGTAAATTTTTATAGGTTCTTGAACAATATTTCTTTCTGAATATGGTATTAGTTATAAAGAACTTAAGTTCTGCTGCATCAATCTCTCATATGAATTTAATTTCCCCAGCACTTCTGTAAGTTGACAAAGGAGTAGAACAGATACTTCACAGATGAAGATGATGAATCATAGGGATTTGTAATAATTATCCTAGACCATAAAAGCAATCCTATGTCAGTGCAAGAGGTGGAACCACTGGCTTTGCAATCCAGTCCTACTCCATATTTCCTTTCCCCCCGGTCACGAAGGGAGATCTAAAATTCCAGCAACCAAGATACTGGAAACCAAGCAGCCATTAAGGAAGAGATTGAGGCAAGCATGCTTTCACAGCTTCCTCATACAGTGAGACAACTGTCTGCTACCCCTACATACCCAGAAATCAGAGGACTCCAATTTGTAACAAAGTTGAAAGCATCCCATGGCATTTTCCATGCCTAAAACTCCCCTTCAGCCAAGCTAATTCATTATCCCCTAGACCAAATCAAGAACACTTGAAGATCTACTCACACTCCATCCTCTTCCTAATTACAGTAACTTTATGCTTGACTTCACAAAATGAGATTCATTTCCTCCGCCAGTTCCATTCAATTCCTTCGACATTTTGTTCATGTGTTTGTTAAGATGCAGATCTCCAGCAGATTGATCACTTCAGATGAGACAAAGCAATCCCTTGGTAAATCCCTCTGGACATGCAGAACATATTATATGCACAAGAGTTGAACTCCTTGAATTTCCCCTTTTCAGATCCTCTAGGTTTCCAGTCATTCAGATAAAGAATGGAGCTTTTGTAGGCCAGTTAATCCATCCGCTGAATGAAATATGGTAAAAGTTCTACACATCCACATGTTCTTTCAAGGCCCTGGTTTACATCTGTAGATGTAATAATAACTAGTAATGCAGACAAAAATCATGGCTTGGGCCCCCAGAGAAGATCTTTAGAGACTTGAGTTGAAAAGTCCCAGTGCTGCAGCCAAAGGAACAGGCAAAATGATTTAAGGGCTTACATTTATTTCTGCCAAAGCACTGGCTTAATTTTCTTTGTGTGTCTTAATAAGCCACCTCTGTGAGAGGGACTCTTACTTGAAATGCCTGTACGTCCTAAGCTCCAAAGCAGGCACCATTGAGTGGTAAACCGAGACAAACATCCAAAGGCAGTGTAAGGCCTGAGCTGCAAAATGAGCCTGCTGTTCATCTTCTCTAGCACCACAGTCACACACTGGCATGAAAACAGCATTTGAATGAATTAAAATGCAAATCTACATTTTATTATATGAAATTGAGACAAATGATACACACTTGAAGACTGCCAGAATAGCTATTACAAACATTAATACAGTTTTAGAAGATGACTTAAACCAAATGAGATGATGGAATAGAAACACTGCGGAAACACCTCGTGAAACACTACAGGATAAAAGCAACTCTTGCCATACTTACGTTAGTAAAATACAAATTAGCAATAATTCTGCTGTAAAGGGCTAGATCTGTCTTGTGCAGACGTGTACCTCCAGGGAAGCCTCCAGCCACGAAGCGTTGGTGCAAGGCAGGGAAGCATCCTGCCAGCAAAGAACAACTGCAGGGGTCTCAAACTACGTGGGAGAGGACTTTGCACTGACACAGCCTAATGGGATGTGGCATCGTCCAGAAGTCCTGCAACAAGAGGCCAAACAGCCACTGGCCCTGGCCAGAGCTGCCTAGCAGATGTAAAGATGTATTTATGCTAGGTCTGATTTAGATTGTGCTCTACACAATCAGATCGCTTTGAAGGTTTGCCTTGTGCAATCATTTCCTTTGTCAGGAATCAGAAAAAGACTGTGAAAAGACTGTGAACAAATTGTTTAGGCATTGAAATTTAACCCTGTGGAATCCTTACAGTGTAGCACAGTGTGACACAGCAGGAGCACATTTGTCAGGGGACTGAAGCCTCTTTGCTCTCTCTGCACAAAACATATACATTAGCATTGTGTGGGGTGGGTGTGCTCCGGAGCACACGAGGCAGCTATGGGCACGCACAGCTCCACGCCTCTGCTGCCTCCCATCTGCACGCAGCCCTCCGCACCACTCCTGCTCTGTTAGGGGAAACGGAGGCTTCAGATCCTTCGGGACTGGCTCAAAGCCCTTCCATTGCATTTTGTTACAGAGATTGTACAAGATTTGGTTTTTAAATATCCATAATGCACGTGAGAAAATTATTGAGTATTACTCTTAACAACAGTCTTGTTAAGAGTCTCAAAGTTTTTCCACTAGTGTCCTAGCATTAATAATGTCAGAATATAAACACTAAAACCAAAAAGGCATTTGGTAGAAACTTATCAGTTCCAAGGTTTTTCACTTAGCTGTGGGCAAAGGAAAGAACCCAGCTGGTATGGATTCTATACCAACATTCATGACACCAACAGTTTCTGTCTCAGTCTCCATACAGTAAGGTACTGTGCATCCCCTGCTCCTCCTGAAAAGCAGGCTGAGAGCACCAAGTACCTCACAGCAGGAGCACAGCCCTCTGTAGAAATAAATTTTAACACAGGATAGCCCATCAATGTTTCTGTGAACTGTTGAAAAATATGCTGACAATAATTTAAAAAATATATAGTCATTCGGAATTTGGCAAAGAAAAGCCACTCTAAATAATTTCCAACTGCAATCAGTCTTTGCTCCTGCTTTACAAGTAGTAGATGAGACTATCCTTCTTTTATAAACCCATTCAGTTATGTTTAAGGAAGTAGACAAGTTTCTCTCCCATGGAGGTTTCCAAACATTATCTTTCCTTGTGGCTGCCAGTATTTCAATACCCCATTACAGAAATACTGTTTAGTAGTCTTTGGGGAAAAAAAAAAAAAAAAGAAATTAAGAAAAAACACACACCCCAAACTGCTGCATATGAGAAAAAGAAAAATGGTTAGAGCAAAAAATGGTAAATGACAGTTACATATTAAGGAAGACTAGAGGGTTGTTTGCTGTGCGATGCACCAGAGGAGTAAGCAGAATGTAGAAGTCTTTCCACTCTCCACAAGAAGGTGAAAATAGTTTCAGGATGTTCTACAGATGGGAAAGAGCCCATACCTTTATGTAGATGTGATCTGCAGCTTCAAGGCTTAAGTTCCAAATGTGATTCAACTCAACTCTTCAGCTATTTTAGCTCTTGAAGGACAAGTCCTAAAGCCACCTTAGTCCCATCACTCCAATCAATGCAACCTAAGTGTGCTCAGATTTCCTCTGAATGTGCTCAGAACTTTACTAACAGTGCTCCTGCAGCCAAGCAAATCTGCTCTCTTCTGAGCCACACAAATGTGCTGCTGACCCCCACGGAACCAAAGCTCCCAGGGTCCTTCCCTTTATGTCCACAGAAGTTCTGAGTTCACTCTGTCCTTCTCAAGAGGAACAACAATGCACAGGCCAAACAGCGTATTGCTCCTTTCCTCCACAGCAAATCCTGCCTTGATTAGGAGGACTTTTGCAGCATATTTGTTACCTACCAGGCCAGGATTGCCACACTATCATATCATGCAGAATTCAGCCCTTGTATCATCTTCAGATCTGATTATTTCTTTATTTAGCTGCTACTAACATGTTTGGAGATGTAAAATCACTACACTTTACTTCCTCAAAGGTAGCAGGAGGAGATATCTCAGTGCAGAAAGAATACCATAATTAGAAAAAGCACAAGGGCCAGCTTTTTTCCCCCTCATCAAGCTTGGGAAGCTTTAAACAATATGCAAAGGCAAAAGGGGAAAATGGTAATAGTACTGAGAAGGCTAAAATTTGAATGAGGTAACAAACCTTTCTTGTTGAAGGAAAAGGAAATGACTGATTCTAAAAAAGCTTCTGTGATAAATCATCACCCCTGCATGAAATTCCATTCATAAATGTGGGAATATCTGGTAGTAATGTTAAAGAAAAATAAAAAGGAACAAAAACTTAGCAACAAACAAGTTTATCAAGAACAAAACAAACCTTGCTGGAATTGCTGAGCTTTTTCAGTATTTCAAACAGTAGAAGGAGATTTGAGAATCAAGCAAGGCTTTCAACAGCTGTATTTGTATTACAGTCATAAAGGCATAAATGTGAAATGCAGCTCTAATAAAACACTGAAGTTTATAAAACTGGTTGGTAATTTTCCACCCTTTCCAGAAGTATCTCAGAATATCCAGGGGAATAATACCTGAAAAAGAAACATTTTGTTTGTGTGTTAGACTACAAGGCATGTTCTGTGCAAAGCAGTGAAACACTACGCATATTTCTACTGATGAGGAAAAAATCCTAGCATTAAACACTGGTCAAGGAATTCTACAGTTACTCCCCTACAACGTTTTAACAACCTGCTTTTCAATTTACATTATCATTTATACTTGGAGGTCAGGTTTTTAAAAATATGTTTAGTTTCTTCTAGGGCATGTAGGTAAGTGGCTACGTTTTAGACAGGTTCAGCTTCAGCTACCATAAGCACTGTCTTACTAAGAAATGTAGATGTTGGCTTCTTTCAAAATTATGGCCTTTATTAAAAAAGCATGAGTTTACACAGAACTGTGGGCTGCCAAATGACAATAGTCTGCTGCTGTTTGTCAGACATAAGCACACACCCCAAAACTCACGTGCAGTCTACATCCACGTGAGGGACACTGATTCTGGAACACAAAAAATTGTCACAGTGACCTACTCTCTCTAATGCCACTCAAGGATGGACATTATCCAGAAGTTTTCATTAGAGTAGGACTCTATTGTGCCATTATTGTCCTGCTGTTATTCAACTGGTTTTCCACAATGGACCAACTACATGCATCCAATGTGCAAGCATCAAAGCTGGATTTAGTTCTTGTTTTACAGGTTAAGGATATCTGAAATTTAATACTGTATTATTCTAAAAACATACATCTCAGTATATTTCTTGTTTTTCAGGCATGTAAATTGCCACCTCAGAGCCCCAAAAGCTTCAACTATAAAGAGAAAGGAACACACGTCTATGTAATGTAGGCCTAAAATATACTAAAAAAAAATCCCCAATGCTTTCCCTTAAAGGAAGATCCATTTATCTTGTTGATTTTCATTTTCTGGATAATTTCTGCATAATTCAGCTCTTTTTAAACCTCATAGTACTTCTCTGATTGTAAAGCTAACTTTCCAGTGCATTACTGTATTCAGTCTGCAAACAGCCTAAAATAACAGGTCTCCAGGACAAACCCAGAGCTGCATTCTATCACAGCTGCTGTGCCTCAGGCAGCACAACCAACATCAGGCAGTAGCACAGACAGGCAAGCAGGAGATGCTCAAAAGGGCCTTTTTGTTTATTACATCCCAGGCTAGATGAGTAACCTTTTTTCACTTACAGGGGTGAAAAAATAGCTATAACAGAAACAGTATTAATATCCAGAAAAGCATAAGCAAATGTCCTCTTTCCCTCTGAAGTACTAGTTGCAGAATAAAATTTCTTTATGACTTTGCTTCTACCCATTTGACAGCCCCTGGCTTTTCTTTGTGGAGACAAACAGGGCTTCATCTTGTGTGACTTAGTTTGTAGCTACTATTAGCTGAAGAACTCTGCTGCTGTAATTAAAATTGATGATGCAGATTTTCAGAGCCTGTAGAGGGAGTACATGAGTACAACATCCTTCTGATGTGTTGATGGAGTGAAGGACTGGTAAATGGATATCTAGAATCTGGGAGGGCATTTCTCTCATTATTACAATTTAGGATGGTGACATTTTGACTGTAAGCTATTTAATAGTGTTTCTGTATTCATTAAGGGCAAAGTTCAACTTGGTGCAGACAGCTGGTGTATGGTCCTTTTATATAACACTTAAGCCTCGTGATGAGGCTCAGGGAGGAAGGGCAGCTGTGGGCAGACCAACTGCACAGGAGAGCCTCTGGACCCCTCTGTACATCAGAGGAAGTTTCAAAGGAGCCTCTGAATACACTAGTTCAGACACATTATTAGGAAAGTCAAGGATGCAACCAAAGATTCACCAATACCTGTATTTTGGAGCCTAACTAACCCACAAATAAGCTACCAAAATAAACTAAATTTCCCACAGACATTCATAAATATGAGTGGTTGTACTGAAGACTCAGTGTCCATCTGGGCAGTGCAGGACTGACTTTTTTTCACACTTTCCTGCAAGAGCCTGATTATTTGGGCTTTGTCTACAGACAAAGAAATTTGATTCCAAATACAAAAAGAGAAAGTGTTCTAATGTATGTGTCCAGAGGTTGTGTTACCACTGGGGCAATTAACCAAATGTTATGCTTTGGTTTTATTAAAAGCAAAATTCACATAGGAGTTAAATTACTATTTTAAATCTTTCCTTTGTGTTGTTCCTGTGAAAAACATCTAACAATGTTATAAGTATGAATTCTTTAAATTTCATTTTCCCTACCTTACTATTTCCTCTGGATAGCAATTGTTAATAGTGTTGATATATTCCTGAAGAAGTGACCCAGGTTCTGCTTTTATTTCCTGAATCTTTTTAAGTCCACCAGTTGTTACAAAGAGACGACGTGCTTTACTGTCATGTGGTAACACCTACACACAGAATAGTACATTAAAAAAAAATTCTTTTGAATGAATCTGTATGCCACTCAGCTCAAATACTGCTTATTTGTTTTTAATTCAGAGGGCAGATAAAATGGAAAATCACAGAAAAAAAATCTGTAATGACTACTGTATTATAACACCCCATTGTATAGGGAAAAAAACCATACACCAGCCCTTTATGATTACAACATAATTTAACATGTACTTTAATACATAACATATATAAAATAATGAATTTAATATTTATCCTTACATAAATAATATTTCTTGTATTAGTCCTACAGAGACAATAAGATTGTGGAGAATAAATAGATAATAAAAACAGAACACTAACATGGAATAACAACAGCATCTGTTCCACTTAAACCAAGTTATTCAGGTCTTTTATGTCAATTCCCACAGTTTAATTGTAGAGCTGAATTTTATATCATTATAATGATCTAGTATAGATTCGTGCATGAAAACAATACTGAGAATTGTTGCAAGTGAACAATACAGCCTTGAAGCATTACATGCTACTATTAAATTCCTAGATATTAAAATCCTTTAACACACTGTGTAGCCATGGAAGCCTTTTACAAACACACACACAAAGCAAAAACGTGAAGTTTCTGCAGCCAAAGGGGATGAGAAGCAGAAATGATCAGACAATAACATCCCGTGCTCCCTGAGTGATGCCAATACGCAGCTCTGTCCAGAGGACTGGAGGGAGGGAGAGAGGGAGGGATGAAGGGAGGGAGGTGGGGGCTGGGCCAGGCGAGGGAGAATGACAGCATGTAGTCCATAGGCCCNGAGAGAGAGAAAAAGACAGAAAGATAATGCAAGATGTCAGCTGCATCTACAGCAAAACCAGATGTGTTTAAAACCAACTCTGAGAGTTACAGATTATGAGGGCAAAAGCATTTTGTAAGCTTCCATACTGGTCAGACATTAAGCCACAAATGTGACTGTATTTCAGTGTAAAACAAGAGCCTCAAATGAGGAAGGGAGTGCCTAAAAGGATGAAGAAAAAGAACAAGATTTCTTCCATGCATACAGACAAACAACCTTCATTTCTGTGGTCCCTCTAGGCTGTACAAAATCAACAGACAGGTAAAGAAAAAGCAGGAGAGCACAGAGACTGCTCTCTATTATATGCTCCACAGAAGTGTCAGGAACAACTTTGATCTTTTCACTGTGGGAACTGAACAGACGTCTGTTTTCACAGATCTCCCACAACAAGAACTGCCAAGGAGGAACTAGCAAGGAGACAGGATATGGCCCTTTCCCTGCCTTCCTCCTCCACACTGACTTCCAGGCTGGATAAGACAGCAGAAAACTCTCTTGGAAGGGGCCCTAAAGAGAGAGAGCACCTCTGAGGCACAGTCCCTTTCCCCAGTCCAACCTGAGGCAACACAGAATTGCACAAACTCTGAAAATGCTAATGCTAAAATGCACAGTCCAGCACAAAAAACAAATAGCACCCCATTTTGAAGCACAGCTTGGAAATAAGGCTTTTACTGTGCTATAAATAAGCCCTCAGAAGTAATAGACCACAGCTCTAAGAATAGGAAATTCCCAAGCTATGGTACAGGAAAGAAAAATGCTTTTACTACAGAGAACTTAATTTTAAAAGTATACTTCAGAAGAGCAAATGCCAGACAAGTATAGTTTAATAACATATAGGCAAAGGAGGAAGACGAAACAAAACAAAATATCAGCTGATATGGAGAGCACAAAGCCATTTCAATAGCAAGCAATGTTCAAATACACACTGGATAACCAATTGCTATGCACTTGGCTCATTAGTAGCTCCAGTTAGCATGGAGAAGCAAAAGGGACTGGATTCTGTGCAGATCTCCACTCTTTGTACAGAATTAGTAAGAAGACAGGACAAATTGAAGTGTGGTAACGTAATCAGGAATCTGCACTATCAACAGCAGGGCTTCCAGATCTGTCATAATCAAAACTGAGTATCAAGAGTGTTTTACTTGGGCATTTCTACAAAGAACATCTCGCCAGCGGAGCTTGGTATACCCTGCTAACAGGTTACACTGCAGAGTATTGCACAAAACATAGTCCATACTTGAACAGGATTCCCAACACACGCTGAATATGACAGACACTGCAAATCTCCCAATTAGTTAGCAATTACTTACAAATTTTAAATATTTTGTTTAAATTGTATAGCTTTTACATGCTGCATTCAAATCAACAATGTAATTAACAACTAACTTTCAAAATTTTGAGAGGGATGAGAAAAGATTTGGAATTTTTACACTTATTTGAGACTGAAAATTAATCAGGATAAAAGGAGTGAAGCCTTTATATTATTGTAAAATACCTGACTTAAGTCACTCCTGTACAGACAGCTTGTACTTTATCTAAAACAGATGTGACTGGGATTTATGTGATACATTGGCTCAGCGAAAATATTTGCACGTGAGTTAATATTCCACTTAATCTCAAGAGGCAAGGAAGAAAAAAACACCTTGCTTATAAGAAACTGTTTTCCCAGTTTTAGGATGAATTACGGCAGATTCCAAATGAAACAGTATCCAGCTGTATCAGACAAAAGAACAGGATCCAAACTGCTTTTGAAGGGGATGCTCGAGGATCCTGAGAAAACAATAACACCTTTAGAGCAACTTCTTCTTTGGAAAGATAGCTTCCTTGCTAAATGGGAAACAATTAACAAATTACTCACCAAGCAGAGCCTTTTCTTACCTTACTAAACTGCCCAATAATATGCTTCATAATATTGGGAGGGGCCTCATGAAGCAATGGTTCAAGTGCTGGAAGATACGTGCATTTCTGAAGAATGTTCTTTAAGGCTTTCTTAGTCTATTGAAATGCAAAATAAAATTCCTCTAGTAAGACAGCAGTGAAAACAACAAGAATTCATGCATATCACTGAAGTCTGATCAGAAAAGCAAATTGATCAGAATTTTCAATGAGCAATTTCTGAACAGAAACTGATATCTATCAGGTCACTTAATGAAGAATCAATTTTCTACTTAGATTTATTAAACCTCAAAACCTACAGTGCATCATACTCTTATTATGTTATCTACAGTCAAAGTAATGGCAATTTTCCTTTGACTATAATGAAAGCTTGAGTAGACCCTTTAGGTAAATTGAAGTACTCTAATATAATAAGAATGTTAAATCAAAACACATTTTAAAAGATTGTATTTTAGAAGTGGCTTACTAGGAGAGGCTGCTGGTCTGGGATAGCGAAGTGCAATACTGTCCAGGCAGGGGGCAAAAGAGAGAGTGAAACAATTGTGCATTGGTGCTTATTTCTGAACACAAACTCAGCGTTGATCAATACAAGCAGTAGTGACTTTCTTGGGCAAGATTACAGGTGCAGCTAATTTGGCTTCAGTATTTTGGGACCACTAGAAATTACTAAACAAAAAGTTACTTTACACATCTGGAATGAGGTATTTCAGCAGAATGTGCAGAAGCATAGTGCAACACGGGAGATCATATCCTGTCCTATTATACTCTTCAGCTGGTTCACTTACTGTTGCTCAAAAGCACACTTTACTGAACTGCAATTCTACTAGCTCCCACACAAGGAAAGGCCCTAAACATGGGCAGTTGCATGTTTTAAAGAGCAGAGCCTTGATTAGCTATTACAGTTTTATTATAATAATAAAAATGTAAGCAAAATTACTACAAGGACTATAATATTTTCTACAAGAGCTCATACTTGCAAAAAAAGAAGTAGATAATTAGAAACGAGTCACAAGAAATTACAGCATTTATGGCTCTATGCAACTCTGATCTAAACTGGGAAAAAAATACGGGATTAGACTGCAGTGGCTGTAGCGTATGATTTGGTATACACCACATGCACACGCATTAGGACCAGCCAGTCCCCTAATAAATGACACAGCCTTCAGACACCCTGCACCCCGGAAAGCTGTGACTTGGTGAGCATCAATGAAAACACATATGATTTAGTAGTTTTTAAGCACTTAAACCTCTTGATTACAATTAATATACCATACTGCAAATGCTACAAAGATACTTGCTTTCATTTTAAGATCTTCTGAGCTGCGTGTGTCCACATAGATATCGAGCAGTGTGGGCAGCACGTTTGCTACTGCAACATGACGTGCGTGCTCAGCAGTATGTCTTCCAATCTGTCCCAAGGCCCAAGCAGCTGCTGCCTTAATATGATCTTCATGTTCTTCTATCAAGCAGACACACAGTGGTGGTATTCCCTGTAGCATTAATCAAAAGCACAACCTTTACGAATGTAGACCAGGGAATGACAACGCAAAACAGATACAGATAGTTAGAAAATGTTTCTCTATTTACACTCTCCTTTTTAAAAAAGCTGTAAGAGAATGCATGCTAGCGGTGTCATATTTTTACATCATCATGATTAGGAAGAATTTTTAATAAATCTTAATAAATACAGTTAAAGAGAAACAGATTCAATGTTCTAAGTCAGAAGACAGTTTGAAAAAACAGGCAAATTTAAGGTATAAAAAGAATACACAACATAATTCAAACTGTACTGAGTAAAGGTTGCAGATTTCTCAGATTGAAAATAAAAGAATTTGAGTGCTTATGATTCTATGAAATCAGTTTAAGACCAGAAGGGCTCAATCACTGAGTCTTTCTTTTTTAGTATCCACTGCACTAAATTTCAACTTATCAACCTCTTCTTGAGTCCAGTAGTTCATGCTTGACTCATCCAATCACTTCCAGAAAGGTTTCAACTCTTGATTTGCAGACATCAAGAGATGGAGATCTCATATCCAGCTGTTACTAAAGTTCTTTTGGTTCAGGGTCTTTATACTTTCTCAACAACTACTTAGCAGCTGGTATTTTATGCCAAAACACTCCAATAGGGAACACTTCATGCTACTTTAGGTAAGGCAAGGCTACTAAACTTCTATGCCAAAAACCTTTTTCTCCATCCCGTGAATCCTTCTGCAGTCTTCTCTGCACAGTTTTCTGCTTTGTTGTTTTGGGTTTTTTTCCCCAAGATCGTTTTCAAATACAGACAGTGGAACTATATATATTACTACTACGGATAGATTAACTTCTCTTTTCCAATAATGCTTCATCTTCTACTCTTTCATACTGCAAAGGACTAAATTGTTGTGGGGTTCTTTGCCACTGCATTACAGCAGAAGGCCACAATGAAGTGTTTGTCCAGTATGATCCCAAAAATCATTGTTCCAAATTCATCCTTTTCAGGTTAGAGTACCATAGAACGGAGCTATCACTGTACATCATCAGTGTCTAACTGCATGTGGTTATGCCACAGTGCATTTCTTTCAAATGGTGCCAGTTTACCAAACCCTGTCCTCAGCACTATGTACAGCTCCATAAGCTTAGTTTCCCCTGAAGCAGTTTTTTTTAATGGCTTTTGGGTTTATTTGGGTTTATTATTATTTCTTTTGTGGATCATTCATTAACATATTTAATTTCATCAAAGTTTGCCCAGATCCCTACAATGGCTCTCACAGCAGTTCCATTCAGTTATGATAAGAATCATTATTACCCTTCAAAAATTTAACACTTAGGGGCTTCCTCCAGAACTTAATCCTGGTTTCATCCCACTTAAAACACTCAACAGCAGGACCGTATTTGCTCTAGGCATCCCTGAAAGTGGAGAGACAGACACATCCAGAGAAGAAGGGCCTCCAGAGAGGGCAAGAAAAAAGCATCTATTTCTTTAGTTTTAAAATACAGAGGAGAATTTTTTTGATCACTCCTACTTTCCTTGCACACTGTATTATGTTATGTTGCAGCAAATTTCATTTTTCAACTCGCCTTTCTACTAGAAGACATTTCTGTTCCTCTGTTTATATTATTTTGTTGTTTCCACTCATACAGCATGTTTTAAGTGACTGACATAGTGTGAAAATGGGTCAAAAATGTTAGTGAAATTATTTCCTTCCTTCTGTCATTAGTTGGCATTATTCACATCAGACCACTAAGCCAGGCACTAATTTCACTCATTGCAAATTCTCCCTCTTCTATATCATTGCCCAGCAGAATTTATTTAAACCTGAAAATGTGTAACTTTACTCATCTGAAATGTCACTTGCACAATTGAATCAAACCACACCACATTAGAAACCGAGGTCTTTTCAAGTTTGAAGATTGCTGTTGCAAGATCCTCTAGCAGTACTAGCAGAGTCATGCCAGTACAATGAAGAACACGCCATTAAACATAGTTGTTTCAAAGAAGGTTTTGATGTAGCCACAGATATACATTTTAAGAGGAAGCAGACTACAGAAATTCGGTGACTTATTTTCTGTACCCATGCAATTGCAACACAGAGAAATCACGCACTGTAATACTGACTAATCCAGGATATTTTGTAAAAGGTTCAACACCATAAAGAGACCCTTCTATCAGGTTACCACATAATTTCAGTCATAGCAAGCAGCAATACTGGGAGAAGGTGCATTCACCAAGAGAAAGTACATAATCCTGCCACAAAATACATTCTCTGCCTATGTTAATTTGTATCTGTATCAAAGAATACTGCTGAAGAAGCATACCAAGACAACAAAGTGATAGCTAACCTTGGAAACAATCACTGCCATTGACAGGTTCTCCGAATGAGCCGCCACATAACCGAGTGTCATGATGCCAGGCAGTCTGACAGTCCCTCTGCAGCTGCCAATACAATCAATCACAGCGGCAACTCCGCCTGAATTTACTACATACTGTGAAAGCTGAAAAGATAAACAGAAGAGATTAGATACTGTGAAGTATCAACAGGCATAAAGTACTACATCAGAGAAGTCGTTTAATGTACGGCTGCTGATTTACAAAATAAAGATAGAATAAGAGCAATGTATCATGCAGACTGTTGGAAACTAAGTGCAGCATGAAGTTTTCAGGAATGAAGCTGGTTTGCTACTGTGGTTTTGAATGACCTTACTGCAAGGAAATCAGGGTTCTGAATTCTTGATTCTGTATAGCATGGAATGACATATTCTCAACTCCATCATTGCACACCAGAGAAATGTGCAAATGACAGCCTATCACATGAATGATCTTGAAGATGCACCTACTGAGCCAGATACTGTTTCATCCCAGCGCCCTCTCATTCCCAAGCTAACATCCTACATTCTGTGCAGTGACAGAGGGAAAGGTCCATTCCTCCTCTCACCTGCATTCTAAATTATCTCTGTGGCATAAAATCCTTTATGGATCCTCACACTGAGGCATGAAGCCAAGGACAACTACTCTGGATGTGCAAAACCGACTTGGGCTGCACCACTCTGCCATCTTAGCATGTTCTGAGGGAAGTGTCCAGGGAACACACTTGATGGGCAATGGAGCCTGCCCCAGAATGCCAAATTACAAAGCCATGCTTATAAACTATAATCAAGCTATGCAACATGGGTTTTTTCCAAAAGGAAACTTCTCACATCACTTGAGGGACAGCAGTAGAATATGTATGATATCAATAATGCATGGAAATTAAAATTTTTTTTTATTATTATTATTACTTTCTTCCACATTTTTAGGTATATCCCATTCTCCCTACAGATTCCAAAGCAAAAGGAACATGTTCCTAAAAGTCAAAATTAAATGAACAAAACTGAGGCACGCAAATTCCCAGTCCAGTTGATTTCTATAAATATGGAATCCACCTTCGTCTTAGAGCCTTTAAAAGGGGATTGTTTTCTTCATGAAACAGCCAGATGAAATTTTCAGTTATTACTTAGGAAAATCTGTTCACACGATTGTGAATTACAGCCAGTGGCAACCAAGTCCTACGTCTGGACACAGCCATGTGCACCTGGATGTGCAGAGCTCCTGCCCTGCCCCTCAGCCCTCGCTCTAAGTCCCTCTGATGCTGACCTTCACATGAATTTTACTGCATATGCAGATAGAGACCCGAGACCGAAAAGCCATGAGTATCAAATGACACAGCAAAGTCCTCTAGAAATATCATTTGCCAGCCTGTCTCCGCTGCAACGCGTGTTGCTTGAACAGAGCTGCCCAGAGATGGACAGTCATCTCTGTCACTCTGAATCAGACACAGATTGTGACTTCCCACTGGGAGTCACCAAGATGCTCCCTACTGCTGCTTTGGAGAGCTGCTAGCATGGCCAGTTCCTCTTGCATGGAGGATCTGGTGCTAGCAGCTCTTCTGACTCTACCTGCAGCCCTGAGTTTGGTCTCTGGCTTCTGACTCTAGGGCCCCACTTTGATAATGACAATTCCTTCACTTTTTTGAGGAAGTGAAGTTGCATTGCCCATGAGGTACAGAGAGAAAGCAGGAAATGTGCCAAGACTGCAAACTTTTATCACCAGCTTAAAGAGTGGCAGGCTGAAAAAACTGCACAACATTCATGTTTAAACACTTCTCAGTTGTTAAGTTAGTATCATGATTTTGAAATGACTGTGCTCAGCATTAGTGTGTTCCACAAATACATGGTTTATATTTCATTCCAGAGTCATATTTAGAGCCTTTTAATTATCTCTGTGGTCTGGCAGATTAACATAGTTATAATTATATGGTTTTCCTATTTATTTTGTATTGACTTTGCCAAACATCCCCACCTTCCTATGGGCAAAAACACTAAATGCTCAAACTCAAATTACAAACTCAAGTTTCCATCAGGTTAATAATAAATAAGAGAATTTTTGACCTTCACTGTCATTGTAAAAATAATTAAAATGTGATCCCGGCACCCCTGAAGATTTTTTGAAAGACACACACCACCTATTATTGTTAAAGGATGATCTTGCAATCTGGTATCATGACTTCTGTGAGGCTTTTCTCATAATATTTTTAATATCTAGGACTGACAGTACTGTCAGCCAAGAACTCCCTCTCTGTGCTGATATCTCAGAGAATGAAGTAGCTAGGTATACATCTTATGATTCCCAGTTTCCTAACCCAATTCATATTCAATACACATCTCATAATATCAGCAAGCATTTCCATATTTTCCAATGAACATGCCAAACAGCTATTTGCCCTCCCTTTCGAAAAGCAAATGACAGAATAATCCTGTATTTTATTTAAAGTGTAAAATCTAATGATGTGACCTTGTATTTGCATTTTCAAGGTTTTACCTCAGGCGTATGCTTTGCTATCTCTCTAATTAAAGTTGCACCATTTTTCTTGACATATTCATCTGAGTCCTTCAGGCATGTGAGCACAACTGGGAAAATTTCTGCTTCAACCACCAACTCTGCAAGATCCACTGAATGCTTTGCTATTTGGCTTAGAGCTGACAGCACCTGACGCTAGTAAATAAAAATTGTTATAAAATCAATAGTATACAAACATCCCACAACACACACTCCCCCTGCACACAAAAATCTATTGCATCAAGGAAAACAAAGAATGATAGGGAAAACAATTACAGCCATTTTACAATTCACTGAGTCAATTCATGCACAAATATAATGGCACAGAACATTTGCCGGCTCCTGAATAAAAGTTTCTCTTTTGTTTTATCCCATTCAAGCTTGTATGTATTAAAAAAGAAAATATATATACACACCATTTAAATCTGTAATTTAAAATTTAGTAAAATCTATAGAAAGTATTTTTATTTGTATAAATTAGATCTGTCAGATCTCATATTAAGAAATTTTTGTAGCATTTTTATGTTGTCTTCTGTTTGTTACAGCAAGACAGAAAATTTACAATAAGAAACAATTTTTTTGTCAGTTAAACGCTAGTGATCAAACCTTTGAAAACAGCTATTCACATCAGACAGTACATTCTAAAATACAATAAGTTCACTATTAACTGGCTTATCATATAATCTTTAGTATGCAAAACCTTTTTTGTAACAGAAATGTGCCAATTTTATCTATTAAAAGTATCTGTTGCATTCTTCATACACTATAAATTTCTTTCAAAAACCCAAGCTATTCACTTTAAAGATTAGTTTAGCTGTTCTTCACAGAGCTGCAGTTTATATCCAGTAGCTAAATTTGTAAATATGTTCAGAACTCTTTGTCACTAACTACATAGTTACATTTTGTCAACACTCAAACCCAGAGCTTCTAAATAAATATGCACATCCGTGTCTTTGATTCAATCTCAAGTAATGACTGGTATAATGGAGATTAAAAAAAAAAATTAAATGTACCTTCAGTTTAGCATCAGGGTTCGGGATCATCTGAGCTAAGTGAGCGATAGCTCCTGCATCCACTACTGTCTGTGCTAACTCTGGAGAATGCTTTGAAATATCACTGAGAGTTGAAGCAGCAATCCTTTTCAAAGCAATTTCTGGCTCCTGGATACAGAGCACTAAAAGAGGAACAGCGCCTGCATCCACCACAGCTTGTGACAGTTCTGTAGGTCCAAGGAAAGTAATTAAGTGAGTATGGGTGACTGACCCTTGTGCAAGCCATTTTTCACCCTGACAGATACAGCAAAGGAAAAAGGGGAGGGTGTAGTTCACTGTCTCGACATCTGCATTTCAAATCAGCCCTCCTGGTTTCATAAACCGTGTGGACCAATCCACAACTGAAAAGAATGCAGGTCAATAGATGGACCCCCATTTACATGCACACATTTGAGGTAGATTAGGCTGAAATGGTTTGTTATTCTGTTTTCTTTTTCTTTTTTTAAAGTAAGCAGATGTCAGCTGTTTAAACCCTGGCTATTCTACACTGATCAATAGGAAAGCATTTTATGCATGGCTAACAACAACACAGAAAGCCAAAGTACCAAAATTTTACCAACCAGCTAATTAGAGAGCATTTTACCCTCTTTAAATGATAAGCAGATATTAGCATAGATCAAATGCCAAAAACAAAAATACAAAAAACGCACATAAAATATTTATCTTACAAAAAAGATTGGAAAAATGGAACTTGCTGATCAAAACTAGTCTTTGCTACCATACATAGGATGAGACAGAATTTATACTTTAATGACAAGAAAACGTTATCATACACAATTAGACAAATGAGAAATATCATCAGTGATATTGTGCGTCTGAGATTAGCACAATATCCTTAACTAACTGCACCTTAAACAAAAAAAACAAAACAAAAAATATCTGAGCATGTGATTAGCTGACATGGACAAAAATTACACTATTAGAAATTCATTAGCTCTCTCTGTGTACGCAGCATTAATCACAGTCCTAAAATGAGAATTACTGGATATCAGAAGCAAAATTTATATTATAACCAAGCTGTGCTATTTTAAAGTAGTGTTGAAAAAGTGGTAAAAGCCATAGGGGATTCAATAATCTATTAGGTTCTTCGTTCAGTTTTGCTACACCTTATTATGCATATCCATTATTATCTTTAACATTTATCTTGACTTACAGTACCATGGCAACATATGGCTGTTGTATTTCAAGACTCTAACTTAGCTTTTGATTTATAGTCCATCCATAAAGAGATTTTCATACTAAGAAAAATACAGCATACTTCATTAAATATACATAGAATAATATAGTTTTTCATGAAATCTGTAAGTCATGTCATCATTACGTTGTTAATATCCAAATAATGTTCCAGACCAGATTCGTTTTCAATTAGTGAGTTATAGCCACACAATGCAATACATGTGGTAAGTCAAATATTTACACTGAATGTTATTTTATGATACAATATTTTAAAGAAAATATAAATATTACATCAAAAAAATTAAATAATGCAGTAATTTTTAAACTAATACAATACCCTGAAATTAGCTTAGTTAGCTAGAGCATGGTGCTAACAATGGCAAAGCTGTGGGTTCAACCCCTGTACAGGCCATTTACTTAAGAGCTGGACTTGATGATCCTTGTGGGTCCCTTCCAATTCAGAACATTCTGTGAATCTGTAAAATTAACTCTACAAAGTTCATTTTTCAAATAACTGTTTGACTGAAAATGTAGTGGATGCATCCTCAAAATACACACAGATCATAAGATTTCAGCAGAACTCAAATGCTGTATCTTCAGTTTTACAAATTGGAAGTGAAATATACCTGAAATGTACGTAAAAACAAATCTGAAAAGGAGCTAATCAATATAAGTGGTATAAGCTACAGTCAGCTTTTCATGGAAAAAGCCATGCTCAGTTTCTTCAGATTGTTTTGCTGCTGTCCACTGACCAAGTGGAACACACGGTGATCTACTGACCAACAGTCCAGATTAACCCACCCGACTGTGCCTCAGAACTTCAGACCAACCAGCTCCACTGGCCACAGGCTGCTGGGAATTGCTAATGTCAAGAGGGAAACGGTGCTAGAAGAATGGGCTTCTCTGATGTCTTATGAGCTAAAATAATGAAGTTCAAGCAGGGAGAGAAAGAGCAATACTTTCAGGTCACAGCTACACTCAGGCATGCAAAAGTAACCGTAAAAGTTATTTCAAAAGAGCAAACTAAACCTGATTCAATTTAGATCAGCTCTTGCTGTTAGAAGTCTGATATCATTTAAATACTGATGGTTACTGTTGGTCATGGGTAATTAAATGGTTTTTCTTCCAGTGGTGTTTATAAGGTTCATGGCTAATAACTTACCACATGGAGGGCTGGACTATGTGTCAAGACAGACAAGTCGTAAATAGACTGTCAGAAAAACAGAAAAGCTCAGGCAGGGAAGAAAGGAAATACAGTACTTTCCATGGTGTTTCCCCACAAATTCAGCCCAAAATTACAATTCTAAGTATTAATGATTCTACTATAAATTGTAATTATTTTTTTTTCCCCTCAAGAAAAGGCTCAATTAATCTTCCTACTTGGTAGAACATCATTAACGTGGACTATACACCAAAGGATTAATGAAATTTTGCCATCCAACTAGAAACACAAACAGAGGTGGGAAAAAATTAAGACTGAGAAGGAGTTAGAGAAGAAAACAAACTTGTCAAGAAGAAATTTTTAAAACCAAATATTCAGACAGAAAAAATTAAAAGAACTGGAACAAATTACAAAAAGACTCTTCTAAATACTACGCCAAGACTGTACTATAAGGGCAAGGACAAGAACCATAGGTGCAGAGGAGAAAGACAGCAGAGAAAAGTTAATGTATGAACCTTATTTAATTCCACAGGAAGGTTATGAAAACCACAGGCTTGGAACTCATACTGGGGTACAACTC
Organism: Oriolus oriolus; assembly: GCA_013400235.1. Classification (NCBI taxonomy): domain Eukaryota; kingdom Metazoa; phylum Chordata; class Aves; order Passeriformes; family Corvidae; genus Oriolus; species Oriolus oriolus. Next base: position 1,341,572 of record VXBT01009666.1, on the reverse strand, counting down.
AAGGAACTTGTCTGAGTACATGATGATAAAGTTGAACTCCTCCCTACATGAGTGGAAGTAGGAAATCTAACTCTGTATGTTCAGAGACAAAAGAATTATGGCTCAAAAATGACTATAAATTAATCTCTTTCACCCAGATCTACATGAGGAAGATTTTAGCAAGTGGAGATACTGCAGATAAGACTCAAATGAATGTAGAAGAAAGACTAATAAAGACAGATTTTGGAGTCTGAGATGCCACCAGTTCAACTACAAGTTGTACTAGAGTTGCGCTGGTTTGTGTTAATACAAAAGTACTCATCAGGGACAAAGAAATTAATTCTAAGTAAGTTGAAGCCTCGTCATGAGTTTATGTGATCACGAAAAGTGGAGTCAAGATCCTACCTACATACCCACTGAAAACAGTGGGAAATCTTAAAGGATTATTCTGAACTAGTTTAAGGTGTTAAAAAAACCCCCACTAACACTATTATGTTTGCAATAATAGCATGGATGAAAAAAAACAAATGAAGGAAAAAAGATGAAGGTGAGAAAGTGAACATGCAGGTTGTCGCCAGAGAAAGAAAATCAGCTCAATATTATATTGACAATATGCAATATTATATCCACATAGTAGAGCAGCAGCAAAACCCTCGGTTGGAAGGAAACGCAAGTTTCAGTTCAGACCAGAGTTCTCAGACTGACCTTGCTGTGGTAGCAGGTGCATCCACAGGAAACACAGGTTTTGACCAAAACAACCACCAATACTGTACTTTTCTGAGGACTGTGTGATCATGTTATGGCCACACAGAAAGATTCCAATTCCCAAAGGCTGCACTTCAAAATCAGAGGTTTATGCAGGCCACTACATCACAGTGCTAAAGACTCCACTGGAACCAGTGGGAAAACCTTTCATCACGAGGATGGAGGTTAGACTCACATCACTGAAGAGCTGAGGAACCTGTTCTAGTAGCTGATGCTGCTTTGAGCAGGAAGCTGGACTGGAGATCTCCCAAGGTCTCTTCCAAGCTGAGCTATGATCAACTGTATGGCAGAAAATGAGCAAAACTCTGCTCTTAGCAGCATGCTTCAGTATAAACGGCATTGTTTATTTCTGTTTTCCTACCAATTTACAATATACTGAAGCAGGTATGAGACAATTAATAAATTACACTTTTAATGTGGACAAAGAAAATGGAAAGCCAAATCATTTGCATACTTCAAAGAAAAGAATTTTGCACTTAAAAGTAACTGAATATGGTATAAGTAAAATGTTACAAAATATTTTTCATGGACCTGATGGTATTTATGGTATTTGAAACACTCTACACTTCTGTTTAAACACAAATATTTGAAATAATGAATGGCAAAATCACAGCACATTGATTTGTACACTTTGGAGTAAGATCAGTATCTGAAATTCAGCTCAAAGGGAAAGAAAGAGCAGAGCTGCAAGAGCAGTTCCTAAATTTTGGAATCTGACCTGGCAAGATTTCTAGTGTCTTGAACCCTCATGAGACATTTGTCTTGACGTAAAATCTCACAGACCTTCTGGAGACATTTGCTCACATAAGAACTGCATTTTAAGAGATTTTTATATGAAGTCAGTACAGAACTTGTTAACCAGAGAATGTTTTCATCAGAGGGGAAAAAAAAGGCCTGGATTTCTCAAAATGGAAGCCTTTTTATGGGAATACACACTGCAGTTCTTAGACAGTAACTTTACTAGGTCATGGATGCAATTTCTGATTAAAAGCAGAGAGGGAGACCCTCACCATACTGCAGCTATCACTGAATGCCGAGAGCCTTTGATAGGACTCACAAAGACGGAGGTTCACATCCTGCCTACAACAGATCAGGACTTTAACCCCAGAGATATGTCATAATTATTGAACTTTTCTAGCTGAGGCAAACAAATCTCCTTCCTACCTCCCCAATCTTTTCAGGAGAGAGAAAAAGTCTTGTCCCAGTTCAGAACTGTAACAATTTTTGAAACTGAAAACCCTTCTGTGGCTGGGGAAAACCATTTCACACTCAGCTCTATTTTTAAAGTTGAAGCTGCATTATGTGTCCACAGACAGTCAATGACAGAAAATCATAACTGCCAAATTTGGTCAACAGGAGCATGTCAGTCTAATCCAGAGTTTCATGAACAGCTATTAACAAGAAAAGGTCTCTGTATCCCATTTCTCTATCTCTGTATCCCATCTCCAACAATATCCTGTTGCAAAGGCATGCTTGTAGCAGTGTAAGAAACATATCATGCACAGTATAACTCCTCTACTTTCAATAATCATTTTAGAGACATCCTGTGGCTGTGTTATAGAGGAAGGTAAATCCCCTAAATTGGCTGTAGTCAGGCAATTTTTTCAGGGATCCTTTGGTGGGCTTTTGTTGGCTTTCAAGGTTTTCTTTACTGATTACATCTAGTGACCTGTCTATGTTGTGACGCTTGCAGCTTGGTTGCACTCACAATTTCAACCTAATTTCTGAGGACGCTGTTCTTACTGTTGTTGCAAATTGGCATAAGGTATGCACCCATTCACCATCATCAAATAAATTATTCATAACCATGGAATAAAAATTTGTACAAGGAATTTATTGTCTTCAATACCCCCACATCACCTCCATCTTTGCAGACAATGCTGTCACAGAGTGAACTGGATCACCCTAAAGCTCAGTCAGCATTCATGCAGTGAATAGCATGAAGGGCAATTGAAGTGAGTCAATATTGATTAACTGACATAACAAAACTGCAGAAATGTTTATGTTAACAGTAACACACACACAGACACACTACACATATTTATACAAATGAATGCTTTTTATATTAATATCCTTCAGATGGAATGAACAATTATTTTCCACCAAGGGTGGAATTCAATCCTGATGACCAAAAGATAAAAGATCTTTACCAGAGAGGTATCCCAAGAATTAATTTGTTCCCCAGAAAATGCAGTCTGTTAGTAAAGTGCTAATAACTTTGGAGACGGTCCCAGAAAGCTAACCCTCTAAATGGGAAGAGGGAATCCCCCATGCCTTCTGCAGTCCAACATTCTCTATTGATTAAAAAACAAAGAATATCACTTCCAAAACCAGTCTATGTACATTTTAGAGCCAAAACCAAATATAAACCATGAGTTAATGTTATGATCCTAAAATTAGTTTAAACTATATGAACACTAACCATTTCTCCCACCCCTTCCAGCTAGCAGTTTCTTCCCTCAGTTCTTTCATTCAGAGTCTATACTTTTACTTGAACTATATAAATAGCTGGTAAAAGAATTGTCAACCACGTGGATCAGCTTTTAAATAGGAACATGACACCACCAGTGAGTTATACAACTGCCTGTGAGACAGCAGTGAACTGCTCAATATTGGATTCCCAGGATCTATTCTTGACTCTCAGAGAGTAGTGTGATCCACTGGCTAATGATAACACAGTCAGTGCAATAAATTTGGCCTATTTATCCTGCAGACACTGCTGTAAGCTGAATGAAACTTACTTCTCCCTAAGCTTCTCCATTCAACTCTGTATATAAAACAAGAAGTAAGGTCAAGAAACTTGGTTCTGCAGTAACACTTACACAATATATAAAGATTCTGAAATCTCTTCATGAAGAGGAATAAAGCAGAGTGTCCCTTCCAGGCCAGAGGCCCAACACATCTCCTCTTAAAGCACCTCTCATAACTGGGCAGTGCTGGCATCAGGTATGCCAGTTTCCCACAAAAAGGTACAGCATTGTTGGAATGGTACAGTTACACTAGGGTTTTATCCCAAATTTAAAATTTTGTAACAGTAGAGAAGAAAAAGCATCTTGTTCTATTTACCAAAATAATGCAATTTATTATAATTATCACATAACATTAAGCTAAAAGATAACACACATGAAACTTGTTACCTGGATTGTGTCGGGCAATATACCCAAATGCCCAAGATGCACCTTCTTTGACTCCAGGGTCAAAATCTTCCAAGCAAATCACCAGCATTTCCAGTGCTCCACACTGAACTATTGCCTGAGCTAGATGTGGAGAATGCTTAGCAATTGCTCTTAGCACAAATGCAGCTGTTTTCTTGTAGTAACGCTAGACAAATCAAAAACAAATAAACAAACTTTCACTAACATTAAGAAGTTCAAAGCATAATACAGTACAGACATGCCTAAATTAGACTTTTTTTTGTAGCAGCAATATCTCATACAGATCCAAATCAGGACCACTAGACATCACACAAACAATGAACATCCAGTTCTTTGGGACAGCTTGTGATATAAAATCTGCAGGAAGTGCATAAACAAACAGAAAAAATGAGAGAGCTAAGAGGATATGAGGAAAAGATAGTAGTCTAGGTAAGTCTGTTTAAGTGAGTAGTGAACAACAATGGCTGCAAAAACATTAACTCTTAACATATTTAACCAGATTACACAGGTTATGCAGGGCAAGCTCCTAAAATAATTCTACCCATCTGTAACACTTGCAAGGTTTTACACTTTCTAATATAGATACCCTCACAACATCTCTATGATAAAACATTACTTACATTTGCAAACGGGAAACTGAGACAGAGAGAATTAGATCCAATAAAAGAGTTCAGGATCTGAATCCTGAAATGCCTAAATACTGCCTAAAACCCACAGCTAGGATACTGAAAACCCATCCCACCAATACCCAATACTGAATAACCCTCCATTTTGACCAAGCAGCCTGCAATTTTACTCCTGCATGCATCCAGAAAAAGCTCGCTTTGAACAGGATTAAGCACCTTGGCCCTTCTGTCATAAGAGCAAGTGAAGTCTAAGCTCTTGTCTCAATTCTACCCATCTCCCTCAACACTGGACCAAATACATGTTTTCAGCATGTATATATAATACATGACACTGTACACATCATGTATAATACATGACACTGTACACATCATGGGGTTTCCACGTAAACTGCAGCAGTGATTTCTTCTAAAAGCACAGTTAAGTATTCCCTCCAAAAATCACATTTCGGTCTCCTTCTGCAGTTTTATAACCCCCATTAGGATATGGAAGCTGAAGATTAAGTTTCTTCTACTGCCTTACATTTTCAAAATCCAGAGCCCAGTTAAAGTACTCTGGCCAGAGAAAACCATGTTGTGAGAAAGACAGTTCCCCTCCCTCATGAAGGGCAAGATTCATGGGGACACAAGTAACCTGCTGCTGTGTCCATGTGCCTGGAGTATGGCCTCCAGCCTGGGCATTGACAGATCATCCCTGTGGACAAGCTCTAGAGGGCTCTCTCTCCGTATGCCAGCTGGCTTTGATCTCAACCCAAGATGCTTGTTTCTCCCCTGCTCTGCACAGGGAGCCTGAGCACTTTACAGTGCTAGTCCTACCGTCAAGGTACCCAAAATTGAAACAATGCAAAGCCCACATCCCTTCTGGATCAAGTCCAGAAAAACAAAGAACCACATGAGTGCTTTTGTGCATCCTGTAAGATACTCAACCACCTTCAAAAGCCTGATCTAAAGCATTAAGGTATGGCAACAGAGCAGTACCTGCAATGGCTCCCCAGGAAATAAAATGTACCCAGGCCCACTCCCTGGCCCTAAAGGAAGATGACACAGCATAACACATCTGTCCACCTAAACTCCTCTTTCCTCAAGGCACAATGGCCTCATCTATGCTACTGGAAACTGTCCCTGCCTTATGCTATCCCTTAAACCAAGCCGAAGCATTGTTGAGTAGTTTGATGGCTGGCATTGGCTAAAAGCACATCAGAGAGCATCCTAACAACTAACGAGCACAGTCATCCTACAGTGCTCCAACACACGCCCTTACCTTCCTTAGTTTACCAGTACTGATATAATTCCTTAATGTCAAAAATCCAGTCTTCTAAGTCAAGGCCTACAAGCAGGTACATTAAACATAACTTACAAGCAAAGCATTAAACCTCATTTAGAGGGAACAGAAGTTAGGGAAACACTACAGACAAATGGTCAAATCTCTATATAATGTAAGTTACTGTAAGTTTTGCTGAACTTGATGGAGCCATGGTTGTTTACATAAGTCTATGTCTGTACAAATATGGGTATCTTGTTTCTGTTAAGTAATTATGCTCCTGGCGAAGAAAAACACTTCTTTGTTTTCATTATTCGAAACACATTATTTACAAACAAACCGTATTCACAAGCACAGTCACAACACACTGTAAAACTGAGTTTTACTCCGTTTAATTGATAAAACATTGATCTGGGATGTTACCCTGTGACTGTTCCCCATAAATCAGTAGAAATAGTACTCACTGTGTGCTCAAAGAATCTCATGCTTAAATATGATACACTAAGAGTGAGTGGAATGGAAAAGGGGTTTTTGCCTGTGGGAAGTGACAAACTGTCTGCTTGCTAAACTCTGCATGAACTGGATGAGTTTTCTTCACTTGCCCTCAGTGAAGGAAAGTATGCACCAAGGCATAGTAGGCTTTCCATGACCTCACACAAGTCTTGCTGCTGCTTCCCCTAATTACAGCTATCTCAGGGTATTCGAGCTAATTTAGTGAAGGTTTCAAGTTGTAGCAGGGGGTAGTTTCCAAACCAAAAGAGGGTAGAGTTTTGTTCCACATCTCCCCTTAAGAATAGAAATAAAATAACCATATTTATATTTTCCTATGTCAGAGGTTTGTTATTTCTCATGCTACAGATTTCCAAAAGCCTGTGTTTGGAGATATTAACTATTTCATTACAGAAGTTCAGGTTTTTAACGTGTATTTTACAAGTGTCTGGTATTATCGACAAAACCTAGTCAATTATCACCACAGCTTCCAAATTGTCTCCTTTTTGAAGAGGGACCTTTTACAAAGCATCACTCAACATTTTAAAAACATTACAGTGCAATGAATGTATTTCCTATAGTGCATTAAACGGTAATATGATATTTTAAAGTCAAGTTTATTTGAAGTCAGACTTAGGCATACAGTACACGGTGATCTCTCAGGGGTTCAAACATACATGCTGCTCTGACTTCAGTACATTTAATGTCCTATTAGAATAACAGCAGATGCTGATACAGAAAGATTTCCCTTTCCCTGTTTATTAGTTTAAAAAAATATTACTTAAGAGAACAATCATGTCTTACATTCTCCTCAGGCAATGCACATATGAGCTGTGGAAGAATGCCCGCCTTCACAACTGCCTCTGCCAGGTCCATGTCATAATCAGCAAGTCTGCCAAGAGCCAAGGCAGTAGTCTGTCGAATACTTGGGACAACATCCATCAAAAGAGGTCTCAGCAAACACACTGCACCTGAGTTGCAGCAGGAAGAGAAGAGCTGATTTGGTAAGCGGAAGTTTTTCTAAACATTTGCCTTTACTCATAAAACCCTTTTAAATTACTCTTCCAGGTAATAAGAATATGTAGGAAATCCAGGTGTTCCACTGAAATGAAGTCGGCACTTGGATAGCACTGCTGACATATAGCAATGTTTCCGCCCATTTTTCATAGGTACAAAACAATTCTGAAACATAAAAAGAGTCACACATAGAAATAAGGTGTATTCAAGTATCCATAAAATATGTCTTAAAGTTTACACAAGAAAATAAGGTATATTCAAACATACATAAAATGCATGTGTTGCCATGTGCAGGGGAAACTCCATCTGGAGATCCTGGTGAGAAAACATTGGCACGTCCCTCATTCGTCATGCCAGAAGAACCTCTACATTGAATTACACCAAATTACATTTCATCTGTTATAAGCAGTGACTGATTTGAAGACCAATATCCATAATATATTACACTCCAGATAGAAGAGTTGTAGATTTTCTTATAATGTTATTATTTATGATGTGTTTTCACTGATGAGTTCACAGTATATCAGCTAAGCATAAAGAACGAGAAAGTAGCAGCAAGGGAAACTATAAGCATCAACAGAATGAATGACTGGATAACAAAATGGCAAGTGAAATGGAGCTCATGCAGGGAACCCAACTCCAACCTCACATATGCAGTGATGGACCCCAAACAGATTACTACCAACCAGGAGAAAGATCTCCATGTTAGAACAGACAGTTTCATAGAGATTCCAGCGTCTTGCTCAGTAGTAGAGAAGAAACTTTACCCACAGAAGTATACAGAGTGCTCAGAATTATTTGGAAAGAAGCAGAGGCTAAAGCAGGGGTCATCACCATCCTACATTTAATACCTTCCACTAGAGTAGAACTGAAAAAGGTTCAGTGAAAGGTAACAAGGATGATCAAAGATGACCAATATGTATATGGAAGCTCTTCCTGTTAAAGTAAGACTCTTGAGTAGGGACAGAAATGAGATCCAAATGGTTACATAAAAAATGTGATTTGTAAGGTCTGGGAAGGGAAAATTACTTGTGTTGTGATCCTGTAAACGTGCTGTCCCTGTAGCAGCCAGCTGCATTAATTAATACTTTGGAGCTTTATACGCCAGCCAGAAAGGAGAGGTCTCTGAAAATGGAGATGTGCTGCAACAGAACACTGAACACCCAGAGCTACAGGTATCTTCATATCAGCTCCCTCAGTCCTTTGCACTAAATTTTTTTACAAATATAAAAATCTAGCAGAGTGACAGTGAAAGAAAGCAAGACTTCCCTTCTCAAGGGCTCATGTGGTTATTAGCACTGAACAAGGCCTTTTGGCATGACAGTCCCACAACTGAGGGATCACTGCCTAATGGCAGGTAACAAGCACCCAGGTGTTCAACAGGCACTCCATGACAAGGAAAACCTGAGGACCTCAGAGCAAGGAGTAGTCCAAAGGGATGGAGGCTATAACAAGTTACACCTGTAGCATACTTCCTTCCCTTGAAAGAAAAAAAGTAAGTTGAGTAGCAGTAAAATTCTCACCTTTATTTTACATCAAAACCAAATTGCTCCCAGCAAGACGAAAGTAGCCAAATCATCTATACATGGCTCTGAAGGGGCTGGGAAGGAGGACACACAAAAACTAACCACGGAGGCCATGCTAACCACTAACAAATTTGTAGGAAGGTCAGTACTCCAGACAAAAGCTGCACTGTCATGAGAGGCACAGCCTCTCAGCATGTTCACAAGACAAAATAACACAGGTTTCAGGGGGACTCATAACAAAAGCAGAAAAGTAAACTGAACCTATGGAAACACGTCTGTAATATAGCTGGGGCCTGCTCACCCTTCTGTTACAGCCACTGGGAGCTGAAAGAGGCCTCCTGTGTACCAAATGACAGAAGATAGATCCTCCAGTACTGGAAGATCAAAGTGAATTCATTTAGCACTTTGCAGAAATCACTACTTCAGAATGTGGTCATCATACTGATATCTTCTCACGAACTCTCCATAGCAGGTATGGTGCCACTAGCATGTTATGCTTCATGTCAAAAACCCCTAAACACTTTATATGACAAATTAAAAGTAAAAACAAACATATGAGTTGGGCCAACACTATGTATCATCTGTTACCTCCTAGCCAGTCATCTGCACCCTCTGTGGGAGGGTATTTTCTTGTCCTTCCCTCTAAAATCAGTTGCATGGTCAAATAGCGGCTGAAATTCCTAAGGGGACCTCACACTGTTCTTACTGTCTAGACTGAAGGTATTTCAGTGAAGCAGGAACACGTAGAAGTAGTTCACCTATATTTAATGTACAGATATTACATTTAAGCCCTTGGCTTGAGATAATATGAATACAAGATTATTTAATAAATAAGAAAAAAGAGAGGGGGGAAAATAGTCTTACTGATATAAAAGAGACTCTTAGAAGTGGCTGGGGGAGAGGGAATGGAACACTTCAGCATGCAGCGTCCTGACCCTAAAAAAGCAAAGAGCCTGATGGCTGGGACATTAAACCTGGATGTGTCAGACAGTTCAATTCTGATGATCCTGAATCCAGTGAAATTTAAACAGACTAGAATCACTTTACCCAGGAGCTAGGTCCAGACCACGTGACACGTTTCTGACCTTTATGACACACCTAGGCACTGCAAAATGTAAAACCACATTTAACAAGGTTTACATACATATATGCTTTGAGTTGTTCCAAATGTGAGATTTATATAATTTGTATTTTCAAGATTAGCTGATACAGCTTTCACTTTTGGAACAGCCTAAAAATCCTTCAGTCTGAAAATGCTTCCAAGCTGCATGCCTCCCCATGACCAATGCCTTTCATTTCATGACAGTATAAAACCACGTAAAGTTTGGTGATGATATTTGAGCATCAGCACAAAATGTTCTAGTGCTAATTACTTTAGCTGGTACAACTTACAGTGAGGAAAGAGATGAAAAATGAAACGGGACTTACTGTTCGAAGAAAAGACACAAGAGGGTTAAGAAAAAAAAAAGCCAAGTTTAGAAATAATAACAACCGTGCTGGTCCTCAAGGAGACTATATTTTCTTAAAGCCATGTTTGAATGTAAGAAGAGACAGTGTACAAATAATTATAATGGAAAGAGTTTTGGAGAAATAAGACATAGAAAAATCAATTTCTGTTGCTGTACAAGCCTTATATTGACATCAAATTAACTGAGAATTGAGAGAAGTGTATAGGCCTAGACTATGCCTGTGCACTGAACATAATTAAAAGCTTTTACCTCTACTTTACACCTTCTCTTAAAACCACTTTCTTTCTCTGTGTGAAGATGCTTTCCATCACCTCCAATTACTCTGCAAGACCAACTGCTTGAGGAGTTTTCACCACTGTCATCACTTTTGCATCTTCAGCAAACCTAGTATTTCTTTCTTTACAGCACTTAGGAAAAAAGAATTACTTCTGAGAGTGTGAAAACAGGTATATAGAGATTCTACAGGCTCCATTAAAACACCTATAGGAAAGCCAAGATAGCCAACCTTTTCTTCTATGACTTTTGAACATAGTGCTGTAAAGGATAGATGTGCCTGACACAGGATGAGGCTTTCCTGCACTGGGCCCAGCCCAGCTCTTTGTTCCAGACAGCTGTATTTGGTGACCTCCTCTATTTGATCCCTTCCTTTCATCTATCCTGTTTACAGCAAAGTCTACTCCTCCAAAGAGGTCCAAGCCAGGATTCCTATCAGCATTTTTAATTAAATTCAAATGTATTTAACATTACTTAGCCCAGGAAAATAGGCAAGAACCTTCCAACAACTTCCTTTTATCTTGACCATTCACTCAAGTGAACAGGGCCACACAGATCAGGGAGTAGCAGTGTCTTGTTGCGGAAAACTTTAGAACTCTTTGGTCTTCTCCTAAATAAGACCACAACTTCTGTTGTGACAGAAGTAGGAAATTCATTAACTCTAGTTCAAAAGCAACCACACAGAAAGTAAACTACAAAATAAGGCAGTTAGACTATTGGACTAGATTTGTTTTGGAAGAGTTCCCACTAGCACTCAGAAACTGAGTAACAGAGAATTACTGCCAAATATTCTCTCTTGCATCACAGAACCCTGACTGACATTGGGCAAGGAACGATTCCCCTTTCTATCCTCAGTTTCCCACTCAAATTTGTTTCAAAGAATGACACACTTTAGAAGCTGAATCATTCTTAACACACACTTCTCAAGTGGAGCTGTTACATACAAGCCTGATGCACTTTCTTTTAGCAAGCAAGTGCTGGCTGCTGCCTACCTGGAAAACAAACAAAAAAAATCACTCGGGGCAGCAGCAGGTCCCAATTTTTTTCCTTCTAAGTTTCTGTAACGAACAAACAGTCACTATCCTGGAGATAGCAATCTTTGCTTGGCCATTTTGATTTCTTGGGGAAAACAACACAGAATTCATGCAGAATACTTCTACCCTCCCATCCCCATCAAGTCTTTGTCAAACTTGACCAGTCACAAATCAGAGAAACATCACTACACTGGAAATTCTTTCCATTTCTGCATCTGAAGATGACTACTCCTACCTTATACTCCTTCCTTAAAGGAAAAATCATTTCTGTTTTAAAATGTGGAAAAAAGTCATTTTACACTACTGTTGTCTTGAAGATGCTGTCCTTCTAATTTATTCTTTGGACCAACATAACATCTTCTCATTTTTGTGTACTACCTGTTACATTTAGAACATTCACAGAGCTAACACTAGCACTCAAAGATTCATCATATCAGCTTGATTCTTCAGAGCTCCTCATGTCAAATTCAGCTGACTTAACAAGGAAATAAAATGGAAATTTATTTCTACCTCACCCCAACACCCTATCTTCAACTACCCTTTTCTAAGAGCTGCATAGCAGTGAGTTTTAAGTCCCCTACTCAAAGCAAATTTCCCAGAAGAGCAGTGAGAGAGAATTTTCACACTCACTCATCTTGACACAGCCTCTTCCAGCGACAGCAGAATATGCACGTCTCAAGTACATACTCCTCAAGTGTGACTCGTCATGAGAAAGGACTCCTCACTGAAACAGTTCCATGCACAGCACAACTACAATCATTCAGAGATCAAAGGGAACATGAATACAGTTTGGTAACAGAGACTCTGGCTAATCAAGTCATTCGTACAGCAACTACCAGATGGTGTGGGACATAATGAAGATTCAGTTTGACGGTATCAGTGAAGATTCCTGAAGGATCGAGGAACAGTAAGTTTCTCCTCCTTAGATGCCAGACTCTGTTTCTGCAATAATGAAGCAGAACTAATCCTGTTACAAGAGGACAAATTTCTGAAAATATCCCTTACAGGGCTATTAGTGGCCACCATGCAGTCATGCACAGTCACGCCAAAACCAAGGTGGTCACAAGGAGCTGCTTCTTTTTAACATCCACTCATTAAGATGAGACTGAAGTTTCTAAAAAATTCTGGTTTTGCCATTTTACTTGCAAATCTCCAGACAGGCCAGGAGACTGAGAAGAGGAGGTATCCTGGAACAGTTGAGCTTTCAGTTGATTGAGTTACAGAAAAAGTCAATCCTCCAGCTTCAGCTGCATTTATTTTCTCCTTCTCTGTCATCTCTCTTGTGCTTTCCTTAAAACAGCCTCCTTCTTCCCTTCATCAGGCACCACGATGTCAAGCCTTTAAGGAAGTCACTCTCCACACCTAAGCTACTGTAACTGCAAAGGCAACCTTTTGCCTTTCATGCCACATTGCGTAATCCTCTCCCACTTCTCCTGCTGCTAAAGCTCAGTAAAGCTTTTAACTCAAAATAAAAACAATTTTAAAAAACCACAAACCCAAAACAAACAAACAAACAACAACAACAAAACAACCAACAACAAAAAAAAAACCCCAAAGCTGTGTGCATCCCTTACAAAAGAGTGTACATAAACCCCAGTGTTGAAACTGGCTACATGGGGGCACTGGAGTCTGTCCATGCATATCCAAATGCTCCCAGTAGGCTTTCTATTAAGCACTGTGCTATCAAAGCACATTCTTTAATATTATATAAAATATGAAACTATATCCTAAAATCCCTTTCCAGAGTCTGATTCTAATTACACCGTGTCCAACTGTCACATTTTAAAAAGGTACATTTAAAATACACACATCAGAAAGAAAAGCTGAGAAAAGCATGAGCAAAAAGACTCAATGTAATTGGAGGAGGGAAATCAATTTGAACAGCCTTTTCTTCAAAATAAAGGCTCCTAAGAGCAATCCAGGGATTTGGAAATACAGCTTTTAAAATCTGTCACCAGTGGAATAGGTCTGGAGTCAGGAGAGAACTAACACTGATGACATCACTCTTCACCTACAGAAAAACAGACCATGAAACAGGAGAAAATCTGCCATGCCACGAAGGCTGGTGGTGGAGCCCTAGTCTGATTCAGGTAAGCCCAGCCTCCAGGCTTTAGACTCTTGCCAACGTGGACTGTGAGGAACAGGCACAGGAGAAAATGCCCAGAGGTAAAAAGAGAGGAGAGAGCTCAGTCTTGGACTATAAGGCCTGAGAAGCAGCTTGATACCAGGCATAATGGAAGGGAGACCTGGGCTCAGGGCTGTGGGCTGATGGAGTGGGAGGACAGTTGGAAGAGATTCACAGGGAAGGGATCTTCATTTACAGTGACATTTTGGAACTTTCTTGGAACCCTGCAGACTTGCCAGCAAGTCAGAGGAACAGCAGCTGAAGTTATCTGCCTGAGATGATAAAAATACCCAGCAGCAATGTGAAGTGAACCCAGGTGTGCAGGGCCCCAGCACACAGGCTGCTGCACCACACAGCTTCAGATTTGTTTTGCCATGTTCCAGATTTCCCAATGACTTCCACAGCCATTATGCTTAAGAATGTGATTAGCCCCAAGAAAGGGGTTAAAGAGCTGATCTTGCAAAATCTTTAAAGTCAAAGTAGCAGGACTAGACTGTTTCTCAATCACAATGATAGCCTTAAATAACTCGCATATTAAAAGCAACATTCTCATCACCATATGTTATAATGCAAGATAAATGAATAAAAAATAATCAGATAATCAATCAAAAACAAATACCCAGAAGTAATTATTCTGATAAATGTATTAATCGTCAATTGTAAATGCCTCCAAAAAAATCAAAACAAAATGCAATTTCAAAGGGCCGTTCATTTACAGAGTGCTGCATTTCACAAGGAAAAAAATGAACAATTAGACCCTCCGTGACTGCCACTCTTATAAACATACTAGAACCACTCCAGATTTTCACCTAGCTCTTCTAAAAGACAGCTGCCTAAATCTCAGTGCAAGAACAAGAGCTCAAGTTCATCTGCCATTATAACTGAAAATAGCCTGTTTCTGGGATCTTAAATTTCGGAAGGATGGGGGGGTGTGGAGCTGAATAATGCATTCCAGTACCAAACTTCATGAGCAGTAGCTGCCAAATGAACAGATTTATTTTTAAAGAGTATATTTAAAGTTGTTACTACCAAAGTAGCTTCTCCCATTAGTCATCAGCCCTCAAGAAACAAGATTTGATGAAGTGTCTGTCATCATTTCACATGTATATTTACTAAATGAAAAAGGTTTAGGAGTTTTGGAGCAGAGTTTTTTTCCCCAAGTATCAACTAATTAAACATTCAAATGACAAATCCTGCAATTATTCATGGTAGTATTTAATCATAAGGAACAACTTTATCAAAGCAAATCAGAGACTTGGAAAACACACAGGAATGAGTTCCGACAAAAGAATCTCTCTGATCATTCCTTGCACTTTCTTGCCACCAGAAAGTTGTTAAGCTCCCAGGCACTAACCCCCCAGGACATTCCTGACCAGGAAAGACAGAGTGCCATGCAAATGTGTCGAAGTCCAGGGCTAGATTCCAGTTCCCTGGTTACAACATCTTTGAGATTTCTGCTCAGTGGGAAAAGCAGCTCCAGAACTTGATGAGATACAGAAGCTTCAGACGACAGATGCCCTAAGAAAAGGTTCATTTCCTGTTGGCCCTCTCTGACCTTCTTTGCAGCTTCTCACCAGTTTTCCTTAGAATTTATACAGAGGAGTCTCCACAATAATGGTACCTTAAGGTTTCTCAACAGTCAAGCCAGGGTAAGGAACTCGTGCCTCTGATCCTGGCTGCTTGCTCCCCTCCACACTGCAGTCTCCGAATTTGCAACAATACTACTGCTTGTACCTGGTTTAATACCACAGAAGCAGGGCTTAGAGGGGAGTAAAGAATTACTTTTTCAACACTTCCATCTTTCATGATGTTAGTATGGTGTCCAGAGACACCTCCACAAAGAATAAGGTCTCAAACTAGTATTTATTTTCCTTATAAGACATTAAGTATTTATCAAAAGGACTTCTAAAATGGGATCAGATGCTTGATTCCTTGAGCACTCATCTTTCATTCTTATTCCAGGAATATAAACTGAGGCCATTAATACAAGAGTACACCACAGTACATTTTAAGGATTTAATTTTGTTCAGATTCAAGTCACTGTAGTCTTGCCTTCTGCTTCTGCCAGGAAAATACTAAACCCTGACAACTTTTGAGATCCAACAAAAGAACCCTGCAAGGTGCCCCTGACTCCTATAGCTAATATAAAATGACAGTGGGCAAAGACTTTCCTCATCTTCTTAAAACAGTGATCTCCATAAGGGATGCCTAGAATTCTTATTCACCTGAATAAGAAACAAGCCACAAATCCTTTTAAATATGGATTTATACAGAGATACACGTATAGACAGACATCTTTCTTAAATCACGGCTCCAGCACTCACTAGATTAAGACCATAAAAGGCACACCAGTTATCTGCTAGACAGCTATGTCCCAAAATATCTGTGTAGGTGTTTTAATAAAAGGACCAGATCACATTTTATTTGGTGAGAGGTTTTAAAGAAAAACACTTAATCACATATAATTTAGGAGGAGGTTCTAAAACTTGTATCTAGCACATCCAGAAAAGGCCAAAACGAACAGCTCTCATTGCTATTATATAACCACAAAGTATTTTTAAAGACACAGGTGGGAAAGATGGTAAAATATTTGTGGGCCAAACAAATAAATTATAACAGCTGTATTTGCAGACATTCCCCTCTTGTCCAGTGTCTGAAAAACTAAAGCCTATGGAAAAGCAGCTCAGTACCAGAAACAACCAAGCAGGATAATCTACACAAATGCACATTTCCAAATTACCACCCAGAGCCTGATCCTTGCAAAATTAACCTTCAGACCAACACCAGCTGTGTGTGCAGAAGAAAGTTTCAGGCCTCTGAACCAATTATTTGCTCTGCACAAGCAACAAATCAGTTCTGAGGTAAAGTTATCAACCACATTAAATCAAAATAGTTATTTTTAAAAGAAATACAATGCAATTAAAGTTAGCTTGGGACTTTGATTGCTTTCTTAAAATAGAAACTTACAGCATTTTTAAAATGCTGAGCTGCAAGAAGCCTGCCTATATGGGATCTCTCTCTGGGAACTGCTAAAACCAGGACTGTAAAAGGACACAGAGGGACCTCTTCATACAAATAGGGCATAAATTATTCCTTTAGCCAAGACATCCCTTTGGCAAACAGAGATGACTTGTATAAACTACAGCAGTTGCATTAACTCACCAAAAGATGGAAAACAAAACAAAAAAATCAAGAGCCACAGCAAGGTAATACAAAAGGCCTGGTGTCAACTTGTCACTCCCAAAATGAAAGGAAAAGTTTCCTTAGCAAGAATTTAAATGTTAGACTTTTTAATAAAACTATTTTAATAAACAGTTGTAAATACAATAACAGACAGCTGTAAATATTTACACCACTGGTTTTCTTTTTCGTTTGCTTGTTAGATGCCATTGTATTTGAGAAAAGACCAACAGCTTTACTAGATCTGGGAAAAAAGTATTAAAAACAAAATCTAGATACACCAAAACATAATCAATTCATGAGTTCACATGGCAAACCAACCACTGATCTATACCATATTTTCAAACTGTCATTCAGGTAATCAGTTACCAAGCACTTCTTTTTCCTCTTTTAAGCTCAGGAACTTTGGCCGAGCGGAGTGGGTCTGCCAGATGCCAGCAGCACAACAGCTGGTAGAAGTGCTCCCGCAGCTCCTCTTTCTAAAAATGTTCAATTTGGTTCACGACATCCCATGACAGCGATATAACAAAAGCAAATCCCTCCTAAACTGAGCCAATCTGCCGGCAGAAAGCATCGAAGAATTTAGTAACAACTTGTAAAGTCAGTATAAAAATAGTTTATTCTAAAAGTAGGATTTTCTTGGCAACTCAGTGCTGGCTTCACCAGAAATTCCAACTTCTGTACTTTACATAAAGCTATATCGGAAGCGCGAGGAAGTAAATTTTAAAAAGGGTTATACTGAGAAATTTTCCTTGAAATAAACTTGAGGTCACAGCCAGAGACATCCAGCCCCGCACAGGCACGCGGCTGCTGACCAGCGCAATTTACTTTCCCACCGCATCGAGGGGGACTCGGCAAGCAGGGCGGGGGCCAAATCCTACTGGAAAAAAAAATTCCGGAAACTGAGCGGCCAACGGGGGAGGAGGGAAGTTAAAAAAAAAATCAGACCAGGGAGAGGCCGCGGCGGCCCCCCGCTGCCCCCGCCCCGGGGCGCGCAAAACCCCGCGGCCGCGCACGGCCCGGCCCCGCCGGCTCCCGCGTACCTGCACTTTGGAGAGTGTCGATGCTCTGCGGGCGAGCGGCGAGGTCGGCCACCGCCTGCGCGAACTGCNCCGGCCCCGGCCCCCGGCCCCCGGCCCAGCCTACCTTGCAGGACCTGCCGCTGGCTCATGGCGGCGCCGGGCGGGCTCCGCGCCCGCGGGGATTTCCGCGCTGTGGACGCGTCTCCCTGGCAACCGGGCGGAAGCCGGGGGCGGGGCCCCGCTAGTGACGTCAGCGCGCCCGCCTGCCGCTCCCGGTCCCGCTCCGCCCCGCGGGGCTCCGCGCGGCGCGCGGGCCGTGCCCGGGGGGACGGGGCG
>VXBT01009666.1:1268760-1302211 GCA_013400235.1 Oriolus oriolus | reverse complement strand
CGCGGACGCTGTTCCGCCCCGAGCGGCGGCGGGAGCGGGTGTCGCGCTGACCCGCGGGGTCCCCACACCCCGCGGGCGGGACGGGCAGCCGCCGGGGCGGGAGGGAGCGAACCGGGGAAACCCTCGCGGTGCCTGCCTCCGGCGAGGACAAGACGCCGCCAGCCGCTCGGGCGCGGAGGAACGGAAAGGAAAAGCTCGGCTCCGCGGCGAGGGACCGGCCACCACCGCGCATCCTCCGCGGGGCAGCTTTCCCTCGCCGGCAGGTGGGGACGGACCCCGCCTCGGAGCCCCTCCGCACCTGCCCGCGGGAGCGAGCGGCCCCGCGGAGAGCACCGGTGCCGGGCGCGGCGCAAGGCGATCGGGAGATGCCGGGAGCAGCCCCGCCGTCAAGCCGGAGCCGCCACCCGGCTCCGCTCCGTTCCGCGGACTCTGCTGGCTTTCTGTGAGGCGCCCCGGGTCCACAAGATTAAACCGAACCCTTTCATGTCCCCCGCGCCGGAGTCCAACTTTTGCTCGTAGGAGAGATGTAAGATCGGCTGGAAATGACAAAGCGCGGCGGGCGAGTTAGCAAACGCGCTGTAGCCGCGGCACGGGAAGAAGGCACTTTCGCCTCACTGAGCTGATCTAACGTTTAGCATCTTACTTTTAGGTACAGCTAATTCGTCCATAGAAATTGCACAACAGGAGCAAATAAACTTTTATTAGATCACAGAGAAAAATAAGCAGTGACAGTTGTAAAATTATACAAAATAAGATAGAAGGAATACTTTGATGACAGGACAGTTCAGCAAGTATTTAACAGGAGTTAATAAAAAAATATTACATGAGCAAGGAATACCCAGTGCAGATGCAAAAAAGTTGTTTCACTTAATTCATATACAAGGACTTAAAAAAACCCCAGTTTGCGTCAAGAGATGAAAGACTTTTGTCAATTAGGAGACAGTGCTTCAGCAGGCTGACACCTTCCTTCAATCACATCTGAGTCGCTCGTTCTAGACTTTTTGCAGCATCTTTTAGTTTCCCCACTAAGTCCTAAGAGATGAAATAGAGTCTTAGAATAAGCACATTTTAAAAAGGTCAGCTAGAAGAACAGAATACTTTTTTATAGAGACGCAAGTGAAACCAGCACCGTGTAGCACAAAAAAGTGTTGCAACTGATGAACAATGCAAGCAAATAATTAAATAGCTCTGTATTTTACAATGTAATCAGAAAAGTGGGAACTGAAGGAAAACACTTTTAAAAATGTATTTGCTCCTAAAATACATCATTACCATTAATACATAGATTTTATTGGCATTGCTACAACGGCTAACGCTGACATTTGCTTCAGGCTTTGAAGTACTACATGGATTTCTAAAACACTGAAAATGTTTTGAGTGCAATTTTGTACCAGGACCATTCTCCAGCTAAAGCACATCATATTCTGCTATGCCAGCACTAGAAACACTCATTACTGACAAAAGGGCAACTTTTGAGACACATTTAAAAAGAGGAGCTGTAAACCTTAAGTTTTAATATCTTGCTCTTCCTCTCCCACCAAGCCCTCTTCCCAATCCTCCACAGTTTGGTCACTTCCAAGCATTACAATACCTCTATTGTTCAGTTACACATTTAAATCGCTAAACAAAGATCAACGTTTGTTTCAGGACATTTCTTACATGTCATTAACACCACTGAAGAGCCTTCAGTTCCTTCTCTAATTTTAATCATGACACATTTAAATCACTGAATTAGCTTCTTTAATCATTTCTCTAAAGCACGAGAAATCGGAGTTTCAGAAAATGATGAATTTCCTCCCACATATACATATGGATTACACTTATGAAAACAGACAAAATATTTATGCACATATGTAAAACACTCCCCAAGCAACTAAATTCAGTTACTTTGCAACTTTATTTGAAAAGACAGTAAAAATACACTTGGATAACTTTCATGGAAAATTCTCTTACCCTCCCAGTACTGGATTTTTTTTTAATGTAATAGTATATATGATTTCATTTTGATTGGCAAGTTGTTAAAAACATGTACATCCACAATTGGGGCTAAGTATAGAATGATGAAGGAAAGGTACCTGCAATTGCTCCATCGTACAACTAAAACTAACATCTGGGTGTGATCCTGAATCACTGCTCTGAAGGGGAAAAAAAAAGCAAAGAAACAGCAATGTCTATTTTATTTTAAAAAATAATGAAATTGCATTTTTTCCTTTGAGGGTGCTGGGAGTACAGTACCTCTACATTTAAGGTCACCAAATAGGAAGGCTGATAAGTTTTATGAAGTTGATTGTTCTAAATTAAAAACAAAGAACACATTAAAAAGCCAGGTCTCAGCATTAAAACAGACTAAAGAAACAGCTTGATCTGTTAAAATTACCTTGATCTGATATTCCAAGCGCCAAGACACATCGGTTATATGGAGAGGAGATCTGCCTATGCTGAAAGACACAACAGTTACAAGTCCCCTATGTGAAAAAAAAGGTCATTTTCTAAAGCTGTCCATCAATAAAGAACGTTTTAATGATCCTGGTAATGCTTCTTAGGAAGCTCAAAAAGGTTTTTTTAGAGTAGAAATCCAAATGAAGAAAAGTTTCAACAGCTGTTTTCTAGAGTTTGTTAAAAATGCACTTTACTTTTTAATGGAACAATATTACTTACTTTAATCACCAAAAGTATGCAGAAGTGTCTTCCAGGACAGTTTCAAACTAACTGTAAGTGAAACCATGTTTCTGCTGAGTGATTCACCTACCTTCCCAATAGGATTTCCAATGCATCCTTGTTTCTCTGGAGCAAGAGAAAAAAAAAATATTTGCTAGGTTCAATAAAGTAATATGAAAGGAGAAAAATTAATATGTTAAAATTGGTGTAAAAACCTGATATTCGGTGCAAAATTGTTCTATTCTTTCTTTATCCAGTTTACAGTCTTCTAGGCATGTGCTACGGGGCAAAAAAAATTTATTAGTTTTCTGTTAACATTAACTCAGCAGTATACTTTTCAGTAACAACCGCTAGAAGAATGGTGCAGCTTCCAAGTATGAGTACCTTATAGCAGATATGTCAGCGTTCTGCTTCCCTGCCTCCAGAATACACGTTGCAGCCGCAGCATGGCAATGTTTTAATACTGTAGGGTCAATATCTTTCAGGTCTGGATCGTCTAAAATAAATGAATTACTGATGACACACTTCTTGGCCAAACCCCAGAACACGGTACCAAAGTCTGCTGCTCGCCCTTTGAACGCTATGTTTCCCACAAAAAACTTCAAAATGAAACACATTCGGTGATTCAGAGCGAAAGGATGGAGCAAGTAGGCAAGGTGTGAGGAGGCGGAGGAGAAGGTGAGGGGCTGAAGCACTGCCTGGGGCAAGCCGTACCAGGCGGGGCTGTGCGGCGCNAAGAGAAGTCAGATTAAAGAGATGAAAATAGGCTTCAGTTGTCAGTAACATTAATGTTTTATTCAGAACTTTACAACTCTGCCCACTGCAGGGGAAAAAAAAAAAAAGAAAGAAAGGAGGAAAACCTCAATTTCCTCTGCGAGCCCCGTTCGCGATCCTCAGCAGCCTCTTAATGGCGAGGAGCGGGACTGGAGCCACCGGCCGGGAGGGACAGCGGGACCGCTCGGCACCGGCGGCTCCCTCTGTCCGCGGAGGCGGCGGCGGAGTCATTAACACCGCAAAATTAATTGCACGGCCGTGCACCCTCGCGCCGGGGCTGCCGCAGGACGTGTCCACGCGCGAAACCTCGCACAGGGTCGCAGCGGAGGAACACCGCCTGCCTAGCCTAGCCCAGCCCAGCCCAGCCCAGCCCAGCCCACGGACACGAATGCGCGGGGGGACCCCTTCCGACCCGCTCCTCTATTTGGGACAGGTGGGAGCTCTAATTAAGCAGGCGCGCATTAGCGATGACACCCCGCGCAGCGGCACCCTCGAGCCGTCCACGGGCAGGACCCGCCCCGTGTNGGGAACCGGCGGGGGTCGCCCAGCAGCCGCCACCCGCCCTGCGCGTACGGCGACAGCTCCATTGTGGGCGCCGTGACCTTCGACACGCGCCCACGTGACGCGCGCGCAGCTGATCGCGGGCGCGAGGCGGGGCCGCGCCGCGGGGCGGGCGGGGGCGGGGAGAGGAAGCGGCGGGGGGGGGGCGCGGAGCGCNTGCGCGGCCGCGGAGCCCCGGGCGGTCCGCGCCTCCTCCCGGTCTCCCTGCTCCACCCGCACCCGCCGCCATCCTCCCCACGCGTGTCCAGTGTGTCCCTCCTCGCTCCTTGGGGTTTCAAGGGGGAGGTGATGCTGTTTTCGTAGGAGATGCGCCGCAAAGGCGTGTTTTGGGGTGTAATTAGCTCTTAATGAATCGTCAAATGCTCGTATCTCATGAAATCCCTAAAGCGCTTATATCTCAGTTGATGTCTGAAGTGCATCTGTCGGTGTGAAGTTTTACAGCCCACAAATGTGCTGCTGGCTATCACAAATCCTCAAGAACAGAGCCTTATCCCTTCGTTACATGGAATCATTGGACCACTGAGGCTGGAAAAGACCGAGATCATCAAGTCCAGCCCTCGACTGGACACCACCATGCCCACTCAACCATATCACAAAGTGCCACAATCTACTCGGGTTTTTTGACATTTCCAGGGGTGGTGACTCCATCGCCTCCCTGGGGAGCCTGTTCCAATGCTTAACCACTCTTTCAGTAAAGAATGTTATTTCGCTTCTGAAATGTCTATGTGTATCACCAGATACTCCGTCTCCCCATGGTTATAGATTTGCCTATCAAACCACGTTTTTCACCTGTGGTTATGGCCAGCTGAAATGTGAACTTACTATTAAACTAATTTGTTCTCTCCTAAACTAATTATCTTACCAGGATTGCTGTTGTATTTCGGCAAAAGGCTTTGCACATTTTGACATGCAACTAATAGTTACAGATAGACAAAACAAGCCTTTTGTGGTGATTTGTTATTTCGCTACAACTGCTATCTGAAAACATCTCCATGAAAATCAAATAAATTCTTCACAAGGTATTAATCTTTTATAGTACCATTTTGAAACATTGTCATAGTCCTCAAAAATACTAAAGTTAATAACTTAAAAGTAAACAATGAAATAGTGCGTGGGTGTGTCTCAGCTGAAGACCAGTTAAGGACTGATGTAATAAAAAAAGGTAAAGGCCTTAGTGTGTTACATGAATCATGATCTATAAGACCTTTGGAGTTCATGTACAGAAAATATTTTAGATTTAATTTTTTTCTCTGTGTATGTCTGTTCTGAATGGTCAAGAACATTACTGTGTTACTTGGCATTCTTTATTGAGCAAACATTTCTGCTGAACATTTCTTAAAGGGAAATCTGATGTTGAAAGGTGGTCGGCCTAAAAAAAATATGAGTAAAGGCTAAAGGCCTTTACTGGATTCGTTATTTTAAAATAATGTCTATATAATGTCAAAAAACCAAAAAATTAAATTTCATTTCAACTATTAATGGCAATTGGCTGGTAGCTGATTTAATCAAAAAGCTGTTTGGAATTTTGTATCCATCACTCTCATGAGTTACAATCCGCCATCTAAAAGCTTGGTCCAGCTTTGGAGGCCAGTTCCAGCTTTGTCCCAGTACAGATGGTAAGATTAGACTTTATCACATCTCAGCATAACAAATGTTTATTTGAATCATGCTACATTTGAGATCATCCCTCAACTTATTTTCTTTTTAATTTTTTGTGGTTTTAATATTTTTGTGGCATTAATTAATTAATTTTTCTGCAAACCCATCCAGTGCATGTGCCTCCTTCAGTATGGATGCAGAGCATGGGCTATCAAAAGATTCTGCCTCCAGTTTCCTGCCTCCTGTGGGTTGTCTGGCCACTGTGTTATAGAAACTTGTGCCCAAATTAAGGTAAAGAGGAAAATCATACTGGCTGCAGGATCAGGCTCTCAGTTCTAACTCTTATGCACAATAATAGGCCTCATGATACTGTGAAGAACGAACACGGAGTGTTTTGCAATATGATCAGACATACTACCTCTGGCCTGATACATAAAAATTAGTACCACTGAACTGACAAACTCCAAGCTTCAGAATCTGGCAGACAGAAGTCCCAGTCTCTTTTTTTTTTTTTTTTTTGCCAGAAACGAGAAAGGGGTGGTGACAGGCAGGTGGGCTGACAAAATAAGACTTTCTCTCTTTTTCGGTATGGTTGTCAAATATAGACATGATACCTAACAAAAGCCAGCATAAAATGGAGGAGAAGAAATACAATAACATGGAGGAGAGGACAGAGTTCTGAGCTGTAGAATTACAAAGGTAAAGAGAACAGGGCTATAAAAAAGGGTTGTCACCTACACTATGTTAAAATGTACACATAGAGTATGATTGCACATTACAGAAGTTTCTTCTTCAACATCCCCTTATCATTTATAGCATATCGAAATCTATAAATTATCATCTATCTTTAAAAGCAAGACAAGTGCTAAAGATTCACTGCAAGATTATGTGCTACATGTAAGTCTCATCACAAAATTTATATTATCAAGTCCTCCACCCCGTCTCGCAGCTTGCCTTTTTTTTCTTTCTTTTTCCCTCCAAGAAGGACATGAGAGGGATTCAGAGGGAAAGATTGCTATGAGATTTTACTACTTGTTTACAGCATATACACATTTTAAAGACCTGTTCATTAAAATTTCCAAGAGAAATCTAACCTGTATATTGAATAAAGAAATTATGAAGGAAATGGATAAATACTTGAATAATAAGTAATCAGGGAAACAAACTACCTCAACCCATGCCAGATAGTAATTTTTACAGCTTGCGCTTTGTTAGTCAAAACAAAATAATGCAACTGTTCAAAATAAAGGGAAATCATTAGCATCTCCAGAGGACGAATTAATAAAATTTAAGCATTGGCATAAGTATTTCTGAAAAGTCTCAGATTAGCATTTTTTCATCTGTGTATTGCTCTTCACAGAGTTCAGAGACTGTAATATAAGATGATATTCTAATTCAGTTTTCTGCTGAATTATTACTGAATACAGAGAGTTTCTTCCACACATTAATGGAATGCCCCTAGAACTTTTCTTTTAAGTCAGTGTCAGGTCTTCTTTATTATAAAATATATTTTTCTGAATAAAATATTTTAACCAGATGAAAACAGTAAAAATAAGTCAGTATTTTCTACAAAATTTATTTCTTGCTGGATTAATATCTTAAGAGAAAACATGATATTCATATACCAGTCACTGACATGATCACAGAAATAAAGAAAAGGAGTCTGCATACCCCAGAAAGTCCAGGAAAATTTCTCTCATAATCACAGTCACAAAAGTGCAATATAATAAATAAAATCCTGCCTTGAACCAGGCAATTATGTGGATTGTTTAATTGGTATGATTATTGTAGGCAGTCCTCATATCTGCTAAAGTGCAGTGCTTGTCACATATTAAAAAGAAAATTTTCTTTCAGAATTTTTTGGTATGTATTAACTTCAATAAATGCATTGTTTGTCTAGGGACAAGGACTATTCAATAAAACATGCTTTGTTTGCTTACAAATAGTTCTGATTTACAGTTAAGGAACTTAGGTTTTTTATTTAAATATGTGAAAACTCTTGATTTATTTCAGAAGGTAAAACCCATAGTAGCTGAATACATTTTTACCAGGTATTTAATATTTTTTGTTCTATCTAACCTGAAAACCATTTTTTCTACTAGGTAGTATTTTTGGAGTTAAGTAAGATTAATTTATTAAAAAAGAAGTAGGTCCTATCTATTTACCTTTTGATTAGCTTTATTCAACTTGCTTTTATTTTCTCTTTGTCAAAACTTTAAGTCTTCTGACTTTCCCTTCATACATTAAAAAAGCCATATATTCCTAGGCTGTAAAAAAAAAAAAGGAAAAAAAATCTAGAGCTTTCACATTTTAATTATGCACTTTTAAGCTATTAATATTTCAGTCCTTATTTAAATACTCAGGAATAGAGGCAACCAGAGGAGTACCACTACTTAAAACATTACAGTTCCTCTGATTTGTGACAATTCAGGAAAATCTTATGTATTATGAAAGTTCCATTACCCCCTTATTTTATGAAAACACAGATCAAAACACTCAAAATTTATTTGAATTTGTATTTTATAATTTCTTGCCAAACAGAAAAAATCACAGGATAATTTGCATACTTTATGTCTAAGACATAGAAAAAACTGAGTAATAAACGAATGTAAAGATCTGTGGATGTGAACCAGAGTCACTGTGATGTACTAGATAGTACATCCTCCAGGATAGCAGCTTTGTTGTTTTATGTGTTTTGACTTATTTTGAAGTCCTTCTAATTAAATGGAAGAATGAAAATTTACTGATTTTTCAGTAGTTCTCTTTCCTTCTTTTCCTTTCACAGAGAAATAAAGCTATGTAGTTCATAATGTGTTTGCTCTTTCTTAGGATAAAACTCTCGTGTCTTTGATTAAATTCTTGGAGGTTTACAAATGAGGCCTACGTAAAGCATGCAGCTTTTAATGTCAGATGGAGAAATACAAACATTCCTGCTGCTTTACTGGAATTACTGTTGTAATTCCATGTCTAGTCCTGTGCCACAGATGAGCAGTTTGTCATATTCACAAAAATACTAGGAGCTGCTTTTTAGTTATTATATTGTTATTCTGTCTTTGTAAGGAACACTTAATGGAAGCAGGTCTTAAATGGAAATTTTTGCTGCTTTTCAAATGACCTGACATAATTTACAAATGCTTTAAAGTTGAGGCAGCTTTCAGAGACCGGTCACACATTGTACCCAGGGTTCTTTACATAGAGCTTTATTTTTTAGATTTATTGAGAAAAGTCTAATCTGTATGTGTATTTTTAACAGTAAGCTAAATACATTTGAAATTTGTTAATGTTTTAAGTAAGGCTTTTTACATGTTTATACATGTGACGGTAAGATTGTAGCCTTGCTAGTGGAAACCTGTAAGGAGGATATTATGTTCTATTGTCAAGAAGCATTCACAGTCTGTCACATTAGTGCTAGAGATGTGTGTAGAAGAGTAATTATTATAAGCTGACATCCAGGAAATGTAAGTAAAAATAGATAAACCTCAGAGGAAAATTAAGCTGTGTGGCTTAGGTACTATTTGTCTCCAGATGTTTAATGTCACGACACTAAAATGTTATTTGGCATAGCACCTAATTTTGCTATGTAAAATAATTTTGTATTTATGTAACAAACAGAAATATGATTTTCTTAGCTCTGCACTTAGTTTCCTACCAAATTAGATAAAAGCAGAAATGCAGAAAGTGAGTTATCAGTAATCCAGTATTTAGAGATATGTCACATAACATTTTTAATTCTCTTTATACAGTTCCACAGTGTCAAGGAGCAAAAATATCTAATTCTGCTAATGTAATAAGCAGTTTTTATAAAAAAAACTTGTTGAAACGGATGTTGTAATGTTGCAGCAAGAAGAAGTACTACGTGGCATTTTTTGCTAGAATTAGACCTGCAGCTTCATGAAAATGTTTGATTCTGGTCATAAAGCAAGGCTTGCATGCCAAAATGATAGATGCCTTAAAAGAAGCTTTGATAAATAAAGTCCTGCAGACCTTGGCATTCACAGTTCCCTTTTGGCAACAGTGAGGAACGGCTGAGTAATAGGTAGGAAACAGACTTACTTAAGATGGTTTATTGCATCTGAAGATATTAGGGCTAGATCTGCAGCTAGTGTGAATCAGCATGTCTGCCTCCAAATTACTTACACTGTGTTGTGTCAGCAGAGAATCTGGCCCATATCCATTATCTAGAGGGAATATCAACTACAACAAAGCATACTTATCTAACCAAAAGCAAACGTAGTGTACGTAGCTCATTGATGTTTCTTGTAACACTTATGTTAACCTTTATAGTGTGATAAAAATCTGGCACAGTTATGTATGGTTGCAAAGGATCTTGCTTTGATAATATCAACAATTATAAATTAGCACTTATTGCTTTTAATGCTGCTTCAAATTACATTGATAAAAGCTTAACTTGATATTGATGAGAGGACTAGTAATTTAGGATCTTGCTGTTGCTCTAATTAACTTTACTGGGAGCGGAATTAGGCCTCTGCTCTGAAACAGATCTTCCTATCAAAGTAGTATGAAATGGTTTGGGTTTTTTTCCTTTTAAAATTTTTTTTTATATCTATGGTGGATTTTTTGCATTCTCCTGCTGTATTTCATATCTCGTGACAACCACATTTTACAGAACCACTAAGTTTAGAGTCCTGGCTTTTACATATAAACAAATGTGTTATTCAACTCAGTAAAATCACCAAGAGTGAATTCAGATGCAGACGCATCTGCAGAGTTCCAAGTTAAAAGTTTTAGTTGAAATGACTACCCTGCGATATCCAGAATGACGTAATAAACCCTGGTTCGTTCTTTGTTTGGCTCAATTAATGAAAGAGGACATTTACTAGTTATCCGAATTTTGTGCAGTAAACACCAGGACTAAGTAGTATCTCAGTTAGTGGAAATAATGCTGCAACCATTAAACCTGTTCAGCAGCTGCTCCAGCAATAACTTACAGGCAAATCGAAGCATTGAAGTACATGGAATTTTATGCATGCTGAATGGTCTGCATCACTTATATCACATCAAGTTTACTTCAGGCTGTAGAAATAGTTTTGATATTAAAAATACAGTTGTGGTTTCTGCTCATTTTAAATAGCAAATTACGTTATGATCACTCTGAGAAAACAAAGAGGAATGCTTTGGTGACCCTAAATTTATTACACTGGAAATACCACTGAAAACTGTGAGTGTCCATGTACTCTCTGTTTCATGCAAGATTTATTTGTTGTGAGAGAAAACCCTGATGGTTGGTTAGTGAATTAGGTCAATAAGCAGTAGGATAGTGATAGGGGAGATTCTATTGCTCTTGGGGATTTAGGCTTCCTAGCACGACATTTAAATCAATAGGAATCATCAGCTACCCTAATCTGCCCGTACCAAATAGAACTGGGCCTAAGGTGGTGGAGAAAAATTGGAGGAGACCCTGGGAAATTGCTTTCTTTTCCTTGAAAAAATTAATGAAATGTGTTGTGTAGGTGCTTATAAAGATTTTTATCATCTTTTCTGTATCTGCAATTTTATTAAAACTACAATGTAATTTCTAAAGATAACACTAATTATAATCATAATCACTTCTTATTTATGCAGTCATAGAATTCAACTATGTCTGCAAATGCGTCAGTAACCTGTCAAAATGTAGAGAAGAAAGCGGCACAAGGTGAGAAATTCCAATTACAGTATAAACAAAATGTTAAGGTCCTGTCTTGTGGCCGCTGGTATTAGTTAATACAATGCTGATACAGTTAAAATGACAACAGAAAGACAGAGATTAAATTACAAAGCTATGTACAATCAATATGAAGAAATTTAAGAAGTCTCTATTTCGTAGGTAAAGTGAACACTTAATCAGTCATAATTCAAATTGCTGATGATACAAACCAGAACTACATAAGTCCATCAACGAGATTAGTGATAAATCTGTGCTGTTTTCACATCCTATGAGTACACAGGAATTTAAGGTGAATGAGTACTACCATAGCAGCTCTTAGAAATCTGGGAAACAGTGTTTTTCTAAAGGCAAATTAATTTTCTTCATTTCTGAGTAGCAGTCGAATGTAATTTAATTTCGGTCAATTTTCTATGTAAAATCCTGAATTACATTTGATATACAGGTGATAAAAATTTTAGATAATGTATTATAAACAGTGCATCGCTGAAAAAACCTCTTCCCTCCTCTTGCCTTGTGCTTCTTAAAAAACGTAAGTAAACCCTTTCTTTGTTTATGTGGTTGCATTTATTAAAAGGATCTTTGCAGACAAAAGGCTGTATCTCAGACCAGCTTTCAAAAGAAGCACGAGAAGCTCCCTTTAACTCCACTGTGTGCTCACCCAGGAACACGTTAACCTTAGAGAGCTACGTCAGCTTGTGGCAGATATTCGCTGATGGCGTCATTCTGATTCTGTCGGCCAGGAAGTCTGCTTGCAGCACCTACATGGGATGTGTGTTTGTTCAGTCAAATGTTGTTGCCATTATACCATTTTACAGCAATAAAGTTCCATTGAGGCCAATTAGGAACTACTAGAGTGGAGACTGAGCAACAAATTTCAAAATTTGATCCATCATTTCTTGGCTGTCAAACCCCGTGCCCATCTGCTCACATGGCAAGCAGCCCATTTGCAAGTGAGCTGGACCTTTCCCCTAAGAAATGAGTGACAGGGAAGAGGAGTTTAGTTGGTCTGTGTAACATTGTGAACAGTTTTTTCCTGCAGGAAGTGTGGTCCGGTATCCAGGAGAGCTGGACAGCATTTGCCTTCTTTCACTTAATTATATTTTTTGACGTGTACATTGTTAGAAATGGTTAAGCGAGAGAGGAAAGGAAATCAGGGGTTTGCTGGTACAGGTTGCTGCCAAAAAGACAGGTTGTATTGGAACAGGTGCTTTGAAAATCTGTGAAAGCCAGCTGAAAGGTGTCAAAATGTGCATAACACGAACCAACAGTTCACAGACATTTTGTGTGGATTTGGTGTTGTATCAGGAAAGTTTAGAAGGAACCCTCAGCAGAGATTATCTGCCTTAGGAACAGCTAGCCAGTTTAACAGGCAGACCCTTGTCTGCTCGATCACAGTGTGCGTGATGCTCTCATGCAGGAGGGAAGACAAAGGAAAGAAAAAAGATTTCCTTCTGTTACATTTATATCCTTCATTATCTTGGAATCATCAAATCAGGAAAAAAGATACAATAATCTCTTCCTAAAATATGTTAAGATGATCATCTAGCCAAAAATAAAAGTAGATCCATTGAGACTCCATAAGCTGTAATTTGGGTGAGTGATTAACTGCAGAGTGTGTGCAGGTAAAAGAAAATAGAATGCGTGATCCTTTTTTATTGTACCGGTCAAACTAATTCCTGTGAGCCACACTTGTCCCTTGACCTTGTTAAATGTGGCCCACGTGTTGGAGAGAGTACAAGAAACTTTTCTGACACATTCCCTTCCCACATGTTTTTTCTGCAGTGTGCTACTGTAGATAGCTCTAAAACACATAGGACTACAAGTGGGTTCCCTATGTGCATTTAAAACCTAACAGAGCTACAACAGTCAAAACCACATGGGGATAGAAAAGGAGCATCAGGAAAAAAAAAGCTTTTCTGCTATTTGTGCTCATGTTCTTCGTGTGCTCAGAGAACACATGGGAGAGCAAGAGCAAGACAAAAAAGACAAGGGAGAGCAAGAGAAGAAAGGAAGAGGAAGAAAGAAGCAGACAGGAGCAAAGAAAAAGGAACAAAGCAAGATGGCATTGAAAAGGAAAAGGAGAAAAGACAAGTGAGAAAGGAGAAGGCATCGCAAGGAAATGACAGGAACTGACAGGAAAAAAAATCATAGAGAAAATCATTTCACTGCTTGAAAGGATTAAACCAAATAAGCTCGCCTGTGCTTTTCATTTCAGCTTTATAGTCCACGTGCGTGTTTAGTTTTAACAAATGTAAGAAGAGGCATCTTGTGCACACTCCCCCATGTCATCCCTCCTTTCATTTTGTCTCCCAATGCTGCATCTTTGTTTCTGCTTCTGCTTTCTGTCTCATTCCGTCTCCTGCTTACCCCTCCCCTTTTTCTCTTCTCTGCCTCTCACAGGCAATGAATGAGAAGTAGCATGTCATTGTATGAACAGGGCCAGATTTTTCCCAAACTTGCCTTAAAAATGGAATGCTAGTGAGTATGTTGTTGTTCTTTCAGCCTTCTTTTCCCCCCCAAGTCTCAGTGGAGACAGCCTGAAATCCTGAACAGAAACCTAGGTGAGCATATGAGTGAAATGTGACCTTTGCTCCAGGCCAGTCATGGGATATGGTCATAGTCTCAGTTTCGAGGAGCTTTACAAGAAGTCAGTGCTGAGAAATTTTCCACTTTTTGGATGGTGAAGTCAAAGTGGAACAACGAAACTATCTCCCATCTTCCTCTCTCATGCTTGTGGACCCACATCTGCATCTGCAGCCTCTCCTCTGGACTTCCTGAGGTGCACTGCCCTCTGTGTGCTCCACTTACCCTGTAAGCTGTCATTGGGAAAGACAGTTTTGTGTGTTGCACAGCAAATCTAAGTACTCTCACAGAAATATACAAATATTATGTTATCTAATATGATACATTTGGTTTAATTTGAATTGGAATAAAAATTAAATGGCTTTGAATTAATTTTTTATTGTATTATCATTGGATAGTCTTTTGTCTCATCTCAGAATTTTTTCTTTGATTTGGGGATGAAGATGATGCTGAGATTTGGGATTGCATTTAGATTTATGATTTTTATCGTTAAAAACAAAGAAAGAGTCTTTAAATACGTCTGTACTCTGGTTTTGTCTCTGCTTTCATTGGATCTTACACTTTATTTTTCTATTTCTTGTTGCTGAACCTGTTTAGTTATACGCCGGGATCTCAAGGTTTCCAAGCTAAAGCCAGGAACTCAGGAGGATGAACAGCTTTCAGGAAACGGTCAACAGCTCTCAGGGTGCAATTCTAAAGGTCATTTGTTATCACATCTGTTCCTGTCAAGGCGTCCTCTCTGAGGCAAAGCCCATCTGAGAGGCTGGAAACCCTGGGAGGTTCTGTGGTAGGATTTTCTCTCTCATGCTGTATGATGAGACTGAAAAGAGTGCATTCATCTGTGGAGTTCTCCCAGTGTCAAGGAAAACTGTCAGAAACCTTTTCCCCCTGCCCTATTTCACTGTGACCTTCATTTCCCAGCCACTGGCCTGAATCTAAGCACAACCCCTGCCAGTAAATATTAGGATTTGTCTGATTTCCCCTGGTTCTCTTAAGGCAGAGCAAAACTGGAGACCACCATTTGGCAGAAATTCCAAGATTTTTTGAATGTGGCTGTGATGAATGAGAGTCAGAGGAGAACGGAAGAATGCTGGGGTTGAATGACTAGCCCAGAATGAATGCTGGGGATAGCTTTGCTAGTGTTGGGATTTCTCAGTGCTGAAAGTTGTTCACTCCGTGGAAGTTACGGCGCTGATTAGGCTGGGCAAGTCGTGCTGCTCAGGCCTGGAGGTAGAGTCCTGCTCTCTGCTTCCCACCATCCACTCACACCACTAGGATCACTGTACTATGAAAATGCCTGAAAAATGC
Organism: Oriolus oriolus; assembly: GCA_013400235.1. Taxonomy (NCBI): domain Eukaryota; kingdom Metazoa; phylum Chordata; class Aves; order Passeriformes; family Corvidae; genus Oriolus; species Oriolus oriolus. The sequence goes on along the minus strand of VXBT01009666.1, from coordinate 1,287,063 downwards.
CATAAGTATTTAGTATATAGAGGTGGAGACAAGCATGCGTTTTATGGCAGTAATCTAATTGTTTAAGCTGAGATATTATTGTGATATTGTAGTACTCTTTAAAAAAATAGAGGCAGAATTTAGAATATCCTGCACTGGACTATTATCTAGTCCAGTTTTTAAGTAACATGTGACTATTGTAAAATACCTGATTAACTTGAGAAGTGTTCTTATATTAGGTGGATAATATGTGTTTTAAAATGTAAGCACATTCCAGAGTACTTGTTCACTTATTCTGTTACGAACAGGACTGCATTAGGCCAATATTATCAGCCAAAGCATCTCCTAGCACAATCTGATAATGCCCTGTTGGGATCTATGTAGGTGTACCATTTATTGGCTAGACTGCTTTAAATAACTAAACTATTATATGTCTCTGTTCATATTTTGGAAAATAAATTGTTTCTGTAATTTAAAGAGAGTGAAGATATAGTAGCCTAGAGCATAACCCATTTTTAAGCATAAATAAATTCAGACAGATCCTTCACACATTCTAAGATTTCAGCTAATTTTTAATGTCTCTCTTGCTCTATGAAGGTAAAAAAGTTAGGTGAAAGTGGTACTTCGTGGAAGAAGCTTTCGTTCTTGTCTGCAATGAAGAGGTACTCCAGAACTGTCCCACTTTGTATTTTACATGGCTGACAGAGGATAAAAAGTGGTGCATTCTGCATCTGTCCCTATTCTGCATCTGTCACTCAAAGAAAATTCCCCTTTCCCTTTTAGGGAAAGTTGCTTAAGGATGATGGGATATGGCTGATAGCAATAATCCATATTTAGGCAACTAGAAGATTGTGACAACGTTAGCTAGAGTAAGGGCATGCAGACTTAAAGTTAAAACATCTGTTATGGTAACTTAAACTTACCCTATTATTTCTAGTTTTTACAGTGTCATAGCTTACATTCCTACATCATCTTGCCATAAAAATATACATCTAGCTTTGAAATTCAGCTCTAACTTTAAATTATTTGCTTTAAACTTCATATAATGAAATAAATACTCTGAAACACAGCAGTTGATCTTTGTGCTGGGTTTGCCTGGACAGGTTTTTGTGGTGAGAGGGCTACAGAGGGATTCCTCTGAGAAGATGCCAGAAGCTTTCTCCATGTCCAACAGAACCAACGCCAGCCAGCTCCAGGACAGACTTACCACTGGCCAGGCCTGAGTCCATCAGTGATGGTGGTAGAACCTCTGGGACAATGTGCTTAAGAAGGGGGAAACAAATCCTGGCTAACTTCAGCTGGAGAGAGGAATGAGAATATGTGAGAGAAACAACTCTGCAGACACCAAGATCAGTGAAGAAAGAAGGTGGAGGAGGAGCTCCAGGTGCAGGAGGTGAGATTCCCTTGGAGACTGTGGTGAAGACTCTGGTGATCCAAGGTGGAGCAGCGATCCACCTGCAGCCCATGGAGGATCCCCCACCCAAGCAGGAGTGCCCAGAGGAGGCTGTGACCGTATCAGATGCCCACCCTGGAGCAGGCTCCTGGCAGGATCTGTGAGACCCCTTGAGAGAGATGTCCACGCTGGAACAGGTTTGCTGGCAGGACTTGTGAGGCCCCAGGGACCCACACTGAAGCAGCCTGTGCCTGAAGGACTGCGCCTTGTGGAATGGACCCATGCTTTAGATGCTTGTGAAGAACTGCAGCCCATGGGAGATGAAGGACTGTCTCCCATGGGGGGGACCCCATGCTGGACCAGGGAAGAGTGTAAGGAGTTCTCCTCCTGAGGAGGAAGGAGCAGCAAAGAAAATGTGATGAACTGACCACTGCCTCCGTTCTCTACGCCCCTGTACTGGGGGGAGGAAGTAGCGAAAATAGGGAGTGAAATTGAGCCTGGGAAGAAGGGAAGGGTGGGGGGAAGGTGTTTTAAGATTTAGGTTTTATTTTCTCATTACCCTACTCGGATTTGCTTGGTAATAAATTAAACTAATTTCCCCAAGTCAAGTCTGTTTTGCCCGTTATGGCAACTGGTGAGTGATCTCTCCATGTCCTTATCTCAGTCCATGAACCTTTTGTTATATTTTCCCTCCCCTGTCCAGCTGAGGAGGAGAGTGATGGAGTGGGTGGGCACCTGGCATCCAGCCAGGGTCAACTCACTACAATCTTTAGACACTAATTGTACAAGTAAGAGGTCTTCTACTTGATAGATTGCAAAATGTGTTGCATTTTATCCCTGATTATGAGAATAGTTTGATTTGCCTCAACACAGCTATTAAATGGTTACAGAGAGATTGATTGTAGTGTAATGAAGGATTTCACAATTAATGGTTTTATGAGAGAGATTCAGAGTATAAACAGGTTTCATGACTATTCTTAACTAGAATATCTGAATATATTCCCTTCTGTCTCTACAACACTCAGCTTGCCATGGAAATTTTTGGCAGAATAGAGATTTCTTTGATTTTCCAGCCCTTCTTATCACAACATGTTGCTGTATTGCCAGGACTATAACAATGAGGACATGGTTGCATAAACCACAGGAGACAAATGCCCAGAATAAAGTACTATAATAAATGAAAAAAAGGTGTACTTTGTTATGAGCCTGATCCTGTTGCATGATAGATCTCAGTCAGAAGATTTCATTCTGTAAATTTCGGAGAGGATCGGTCCCATGACGTCTGCTAGGAAATGTGGACATTAATTCTGATTCTGCCCTCTTTCTACCAGTCACTCTACTAATTAGCAGCAAGACATAGTGCTGGTAACTTATAGCTGCCCTGTAGCTTGAACATGGGAGTGTCTGCAGTGTCTGTGCCTGGGCTTCCAAGGCGCATTGCATGTCCTCTGTTCATTCACTGCCTGCTAGAACAACATGTTATGATACTGGACTTCCAAAGAATATATTAACTTCCTGACTCTCTATAGTAATACCGTACAGCTGGTTCAAATAAACATTCCAAGCCAGTGCATTTTTCATCTTGAAAAAAATAGCAATCCCAAAGAAGTTTTGTATTTATTCAATGCTTACTGTCATTGCCTTTGACACCGAGCACAAAATTAATAGTTAAAAAAATTGGAGTTACTCTCTAGGCCTTTGCATTGATTCTCTCTTGTTGTTCTTCATTTATTTTGTTGACCATTGCCATCAAAAAGAGAGGAAAAACTGCTCATGGCATTAATTTTCTTGAGTTATTGCACTGTTTTGTCTCACTAAAACTTTATTGTGTTTTTTTATACTTTGAATGAAATGTAACTGTTTTTATCTGAGCCAGAACCCATTTAAAGAATTCAGATTGCTCTTGACTTTACCTACCTATTCTGAAATTTCACTTACACTGACACAGAAACCAGGTAATTAATGTATCCACATTAAACTTTTGCGTACTATTAAAAATACGTTCGTCTGTTTCTTTAATGATTCCATTGTCAGTTCACCTATTAATGCTTTTATCAAAAAAGCTGCTGAAACATTATGACTGGGAACTGTAGGCAAAGGCATCATGTAAATAATGGATATTTTGGATGGATAAGGACTGTAGGTTAGGTCATATTTGATGACACAGTTTTTGTAGTTATATTGTTGTAGACACACTGACTTTTGGCTTCAGAAAGAGTACACGATTAAATAAAGTAAGATTTTGCTCCAAATATTGTTCATCCACAACATACGAATTCCCATCAGAGAAAATTAAATATGTCACAGCTTACAGATCTTCTATTTCTATTTCATACTGCCATTTATTAAGTAATTTCCTCAAGAAAATGCTTAGATGAGCCAGGTTTCTGAGTTGGTTTCTTGTAATCTAAGCTGTAATTATGGAAAAATGTATGGATAGAGTTATGGAAAATATTGTGCATGTCCATCCTCTTCTGAATTTTGTTTTAATTCTTTGGGCTAATTATGAAGAAAAAATTTATATTTCTAGTAAGCTGTGGAACAATCATAGTTATTCAAATATATGTGATGCCCAGTCTTAAGGAGTTTTCGAAAGCTGGACATTAGTTTTGATCTCTCATCCAATTGGCAGTGATGTAAATGGGAACGTGTCCCTGATTCCCCTGGGAGCAGGAGTAGGTGTTAGTTTTTCATTGTTATATAATACATGAAGAAGGCAATTGTGTATGCAAGACTTACAGTGATGTCAGATCTACATTTTTATATGTTTTGTTACAGTCTGTGAATAACTGGACTGTATGGATATAAATCTGTCTTTGATTAAGATAGATTATTCTGGTGTCCTGTTATAAGATTATTTTACATTAAGGGAGTTATCATTGACAAGCACAGAATCATTCCGATTTATAGTACTTTCTGAAAAATGTACACATCTGTGAAAAATGCCAACTTGCGTCTGGAATTAAGGGTTAGATGCATGTTCTTTTTATTCTGCCTTTGCATTAAGAAAAACTATTTTGCCTGTCACTGGTTCACATAGTCAACGTAAATTTGCTTTTCTCAGACATCTTTACAAAATTTACAGATAAGATTTTACGACTGGAAGCAAGGGAGTATTGTAAAACTGCAGTATTAGACAAAGTACATAAGAACATTCTGAACCCCCAAATGCTATATTAAGGTCACACACGTTTTAAATTAGGACCCTCTGTTCTCACTCATAAATGTCTCAAACTTTCAACTTCTGATCTGAAACTTTTGGTGGTTGAATATTGTAACAGTAGCCACTGGAATTAGTAGATACTGACCCTTGTGCCATATGACAGGGTGTGTGTAACTGTTCACGACCCTGGCCAGGTTCATGTGACTGAAGCAAAGAAATTAAAGTTAGCCTGTCACTGGAGCTCCTGCAGGCTGGAACTTTATTATGCAGGTAAAGGTGACTGGGTTTTGAATTAGTCTATCAATATAAAATACACTTACATAAAGAATACTATTAGATTTAAATAATCTGCTTCCCATTCACATGACATCAATCATATTCATAAGCATGAGGAAAGCAAAACATAGCTCAGTCTCACTGGCTTCAAATGTGTGGTTGTTACCGGTGGATTGCCTGAGCATTTCTCTTTTATGTTTTCAGCTCAGATTTTTTAAAATTATTTTTGGTATTGTTTCTTTGTTGTTTTTCTTTTGTTCTTACTATCTGCAAGACATGTTACATGACAAGCACTGAGCATCTATTTATGTGGAGCATTCTAGGAAATGGAGAGTTATAAATATGTATGTCTGATGATAATATGGAACTCTGACAAAGATACTCCTGCCTGTGTTTTTTGGAGTTGACAATACAAAGCTATGGTTTTTTGAAATAATGATAAAAATAACATTCTAAAAATGTACTAGTTGCCGAAATAATCAAAAATACAAAAACGTTTTTAGTCCCAGATAGAAAAGCTCCTCTTTGAAATATTTGCAGAAAAATGTTCCTGTGTCTCCCTACCCCTCAAGATCCATTTTCTGCAAAGCTCTTTAAATACGAGAGAGGATAGAGTTTCGCAACAGTTTATTGCTAGATTTACAATGCTGGCGACAAAGTAGTTCTTAAAAAACGGGATAGACTTCTCCCAGGAACTGATCTCTGCTTGGGTTAACGGATTACATGGGCCAGGCTATGCCTGCAACTACTCCTTACCCAGTAACACTGCTGAAAATGCACAGGAGATCAAGTAAGAGAGAGATTCTGGGAGCCCAGCACCCCGACCCTCCGGATAACCTTTCCAAAGGAGCAAGAATACGTCAGGGTCATGCTCATGCCTTTACAGTGACACAAAAGCAGCATGAGCAGCCTTCCTAAAGGTGCTATAAGACAAAAATGTCTCTACATTTGTCTGATTGTGAAAAGATTGACTCTTTTGAAATTACTTCTAACTTGTGTGGTTTGAAACAACCACTGTCAAGACTGCTGGTCAGCTCATGTAAGGCTGATTGTTCAGCTGCATGTTTTGATTTTATTGAGTAGATTTTATGAGGTTATCCATTGTCCCTTACATGGCACGTTAGCTGAAACTGACAGGATGTAAAACTGGCATTTTGGAACTCGTATTTACATGTTATTTTAAATCATTTTCAGAAGACCTCTGCCACAGCGAAAGGCAAAAATAGGCTGAAATGGTTTGGTGCGTTAAATTGGGTTGGGGTTTTTGTCCCTACTGACTACAATAAGATCATTGTGTCCCAGAGTCTTTATCATACCATGTAACTGGTTTTTGGAACCTTGCTGCTGTGGGCAGCTTGATCTCACTGCCAGTGATACTAGTGGCAAAATCTCTTTTTTGTTGTCTTTGTCAGAATCAGGACTGGGCTTCCCAGTGCCTGCAGCATAGAAATTGGGTGGCTCCTCAGAGTCACTGTGGGTGTACAGTGATTTCTCACTCTTCTTTGTCTGAAGGAGCTGCATCGAGGGCTGCTCCACAGCAGTGAAATGAACACAGCTCAGAGTATGAGAAAAGCGCATCAAAACTGCACAAATTCACTTCTGAAACTTAAATTCCATATAAAAGGTGGCAAGATTACAGCTATCAGTTCTGGCATGTCTCTTGGGTTGGCCATCGCCTTTGAACTGACCCTGGCCTTAGATCAGGGGAACTTGCTTTGCATTACTTGGTGGTGGCCCGGTGGGATGGGCAGTGCCAGATGGAGCCTGCGGAGAACAGTGGGAAGGAGCTCTGGTGCTGTGGCATCCATGGGGGTGGCCAAGGGCTGTGGTGTGCTCCAGGGCTGGCTGAAGGCCAGGCTCCCAGGATGGCCATCATGACCTGGTGGGGTGGGCCTGGTGGGCACTACAGGCTGTCCAGGATGCGGCTCCCCAAGGGGAGTGCCGTGGTGGTGACCATCAGGGTGTGTTCCCAGCAGGGACCAGCAGTTCCATGTGCAGGGGGCTCATCTGTGCCTTTTTTGTCAGCAAAGCACAACGTGCGAAATCCAAACCCTTTGCCATCCCTCCAGCTTAGCGGTTCTGTTTGAAAAACAATCACACAAGATGCTACCTAAGGCAAACCGTGCACAATTAAAAGAAAGGGTACAGTGATGTATCCTCAAATTTCATGTCGGTAGGAAGTTTTAAAATCCTCAGCCTTCCAGAATTCCTGTGGTTCTGTGCTTGGTCACAAGGGGAGAAAGTACAGTAATCCCGCACAGAAATAAATGTGACTGAATCCTGTTTGCTTTCAAATAATTGCATTTATTTACATCAGTTTAACCTCCATTTAAAATGTCATGTATATCTCAGCTAGATTAATGCATGTGAAAAAACCAGCCTCTGTGGGAAGTGTTTCGAGTAAGCAATTTGTTTTGCTTGTAATTAATGGATTCTTACCTAAAGTACAAGTTATACGTAAAAATAAACTAACAGTGAGTGGTAGTTTGCTGCTGTCATTCAAATAGTGGACAGTTGGGTAATTACAGACCATCAAAGAACTGCTGCACTGCTGATTATTATCTTTTAAGAATTTGCCAGCCTTTCATCGTTCAAAAGAAACTTGCATTGAAGTCTTTAAATATATGCTATTAATAAAATAAACCTATTAAGTGGTGTGATGGTTGGTATTTACAGCTCACACAGGGGAACAAGTCACCTTTCCTTTGTTGCTTTGTCTGATACAGAACACCACATTGTGAAATTGGCAGCCAAATCTCATTTAGCCACGTGCATCCATGTCAATACCAGGGGCTTCATGCTGCAAATGTGTGAGCAGCTTGGCTAGGATGAGGAGCTTTGGAGCAGATTTGGACTGTACCTCTGGAGAAAGTTACTTGAGTGTTTGTAAGGCCAGATCCTGAAAATGTCAGAAAATCCGTGTGCATGAAACTCATGTGCAAACCTTTGAACTGAAACCAAAAATCACCAGTGAGGAAGACATAGCTGTAGTTGCATCTACTCTGAACTAGAAATGAATATAACTTCTATCACATTTTTATACATACACTTATGCCATGTATTGCTAAGATTTGTTATTTAAAAATCCTTATGAGTAGTATCTTAATATGTATTTACAGCATTTAATTTTCAAAAGTAAGCTAGATGCTGGGCACAGAATTATTTTTGACAGTTGTGACTCTCCATTTATCTAATATCAGAATGATCAAAACATACATTTCCATGGTAATTTTAGTTAAATCCGGATTTAGGATGGAAATGATGTTATAGATACCCCTTTTCCTCACAGAGGTAAACCCACATTTAACACATCCTAGACTGTGGTCCTTGTATTGACTAGAAGTAATATTTGAAGCATAATATTGAAAAATGTGTTGATGCACGCAGTGGTGCTGGAGACAGTGAACTTTCAGTGTTAGGGGAGGAGGGGACGCGCAGTGCAGAGCTGACTGTAATAGGTCTCCATCAGAAGTGCTGCAGAGCTCTCGGAGCATGTCAGGATCCAGCACTGCTCTGCTCCTCTGCCTACAAGCCCTGCGCAGGGAGCAGACTCGTTGTCTCCAGCAAGGAGGCATCCCTCACCTAAGCTGATCTATATGGTGTGTCTGCCTGTTTATCTCGTGTTTCTATCAGAATAAAAGAGTCACTCCTGCATCTTCCATTCAGAATACTTGAGCATTCATCTTCCATTCAGTAATAGAATCAAGAGATTGGATTACTCATCTCGGTAACATTGCCAGGATGGGGATTGTAAACATCTGTAAACAGAACACAGAAATTATAAATCATATGAAACAAATGCTAAATATTGTACTCTTTGGTTGTTTTCATTGAGCCAAACTCTAATAATCATTAAGGCATATAAAAAATATAGAGATGTATGGTTTATATGAAAGGTCAGTTGCAGTCCACAGTTATTTTTAATTCACTGAATTGTTTTTAGCAGGCATATCTCTATGTAGCATAATCTCTTGCCCATTTTCAGCAAAACATCCTTAAATTCATCATACATGAAAACAGAGCTGGAGGAAGAGGAAATGAACAATTTTCTAATTTATGCAATTTAAGAGAAATATGGGGGAGTCTTTAATGACCATTAGCTGATGAAATACAAATTATCTGTACCTACCAAGCTGCAAAAGCCTGTTGAAGACTGCAGAAATGCTGCTTTTAAAGGCTTCTGGAGTCTTGTGAGATTAGTTTTGTATTAAATCTGTTTGCGTGTCATTGAACTGGATACTGTGGTTTGTAAAAGAGCATAAATACAATTTTTATCATTAATATCATCATTCTTTTTGATGTGTTTTAGCTTGATGGTTTTGGCATAATATTTTAACATGCTCTAAAAAATCCTGAGTTAAAAAATGAAAGAATTTCAGAAAATAATCTATCTTAAGGTTGCTTGAGAATTTAATTGAGAATTATTTTAACATTATGATTGTGTTGATTATCTTAATTTAAAAAAAAGATTGAAAATTTTCAGGTGTGCTGACAGACTCATGCACACCTGTGGGAGGTTTTTTGAAGGATGGGGGTTGGGGTTGGTTGGTTGGTTGGTTGGTTGGTTTGTTTGTTTGTTTGTTTGTTTGTTTGTTTTAATAAACTGCAAGGAAGAAAAATATTAAACCTCTGAGAATCTGGAAATGCCAATCACATGAATACCTAATGAAAGCAATTTTTAAAGTGCTCCAAGTGTTAACAGAATTTTCCAAAGCTAGTTAATGTGGCAATGACAAGAGTAGGAAGGGCTATAAGACTTAGAAATATGCTGTACATGATCATGTGTTCTTTATATTTTGTATTTACACTTAGGTAGTTGGTTGTGGAAGCTGAACCGATGTACAGTGTATTAGCAGAGAGTGTGGAAATACAGAAAAAGCTAATGGCACTACAGTTACACCTTGGCTGTATGGAAAACTGAAAATGCTGGGTTGTGTTCTTTTGAAAAACTGTAACAGGTTGTAATGCTAGATCATTAGGAGTCTCTTCAGTAGCAACTGGGGTGTATTGCAGTGGATGTTTATTGACATACCATTTTTTGATGAAGTAGAATTTAAATTATTTACAATAATGACTTGGAGACAGTAAATAATTGCAAAACAAACTAGAAATCTAGAAAGGCTTTTATATAAGGAAAGAAAAGTGAGAAAGGAGAAGGGAAAAGGAATAGTTTTAGACCTTCCAGGCCTAGAGTGTTCCTGGGCAGGTGAAATGATGAGATTTTACAGGTTGTCTGACTATTCTTGGGCTTATTATTACGGCTCTACATCACAGCCTCAAGGAGAAGGAGGAGGACTGGTATTGCCAGAATGTGCTGCTGTGCACAGCCTGTATTTCCTTCTCCTGGGAGGGTTATGTTGTGTGTGAAGGGCAGTGTTCTGCATAGCAGTAGAGATGTCTGAATGGAAGACTCCTTCCCCCAGGGGTGGCACATCTCACTAAATGTTCTGGTCGCTTGAGCCAGGGGCATTTTGACCAAAATGTATTAAACTTTGGTGATGTTACCTCTTCTGATCTTTTTTTATTAAGTAGCGCCTGTGATTCTGTATTTAGGGGCAAGTTTTCATCTTATTCATACTTGGTGAATTGCATGCATGTGGAAAAGGAGAGAGAATTTGTTTGTGTATGTTTCTGAAATAATTGTTAGTACAGTCTAATATTAGTTATTATAAAGTCCTTCTGAAGTTGCTCATGGCAAGGACAATGGCAAAAAAGGATTGTGGTTCCTCATAACACTCTTGCTCTCTCTTACCTTCTATGAACCACCTTAGCTATATTAAATGTCCAAACAACAATCTTTGTACACTGTATTCACACTTCTAGACATCTATCATGCTTTTATTTTACCTTTCATTTCCTTGGCAGATGATGCTATAGGGAATTAAGATAAAGTGCAATCATCTGTCCAGTTTCTTTCCTGTAGCCATATTGTGTATTATACTCTCAGACCCCACAGTGTTCTGCAGGAGATTATCCAAGAAACGATAAATCCTCAGTAGGAGCCATCAAAGCATCATTGCCAGTTTGTAGCCGCCAAGAAGACCCTCACATCTCTTTCACTGTCACTGCATTATTGATTAGCTTGCGAAATACTGAAGCTGTATTGATTGCAAATATTTAGGGATGAAAAGGGAAACATTGTCCTCAAAGGTATTCGCAGTCTTCTCTCCTCTGTTAGAGATCTTTCTTCCCTTGTATTTCTCTGTCTGTCTTCTATGTATCGTGTACTGGAGGCTGATGTGTTCATCCGAGGGCACTGGGAAGGTGGGCAAACAGCTGCCTCACCCTGCTGGGGCTAGCAGCCACCAAAAACCTGAAAGAGGCAAACGAAGGACAATGCTTACATAAAGATTGCTTGATTGCTTTTGCACACGCATGCATTTTGACAGAAATTATAGGAAGCAAAACCCATTTCCTGTTTGTCCATCTTTTCATTAATTTGTATTTAAAAATTAGCTTAATGATCCAGGCCATGGGGCCTGAAGCAGTCCTACCTAAGATAGCACATAACTGTCTGATAGTCTGGTTCCATCAGACAACAGAGCTGCTAAAACCCCAGTGCATTCTGTCTGGAGACTCATGGGTTCTCCTAATCCAGTTACAGGAACACTGTGCAGACAAGCTAAAATAAAAGACCTGAGACAAATCTTAGCTTGTCGATCCACTCGGGTGAGAGCTGAAAAGGGACTTTGCAAATGCAGAGCTGTAAAATACACCACAAAACAATTCCCTGCGAATTCAGCAAGTTAGCTCTTGCTGTCCCTGCTCCAGGAAGTCCCTGCTTAGGAGGGACGTTGGCACATGCAGGTGGTTTCTGCCTGGTTAGTGTAGTTAGTTCTCTGCCTGGTACTTAAGCTGAAATCATTAACATGTGTCTTGTGTGTTACCTGAATGAAAGGCGAGTTCATGGGTTATTACTGCCCATTTTTTCTCTTTGCTCCTGCACTCCCCTGTTTCGATTACAGATCGCCCTCCAGGCACAAAGCAAGCTGGACACCTACAGTGCAGCTAAAGAGTTATTTGCTCCCCAGGTGGACACTAATGAATGACTGCAGTGCTGCCCTGAGTGAGGGGGTCCCCACTATTAAAGTTTAATAGAAAGATCTGAGAAACTGGGGGCCAAGAGTAGCAGGAGGGGACAGGAGGCTGTGAGTAAACTCTCCAAGCGCCTTCTCTGTTCCTTTGCTGTAGTGGAGATTATTCCATCCTTTAGGACAGGAGCAACAGGAGACAGGTCAGTTCTCTGTGTTCTCCTTTTGCCTTCCCTCTCACTGCAAGCTACCGAAACTGCAAAAGTTTGGTGGTTCCTTTCCACTGTAAAATCTCTGAAAGCAGCAGGAATATGGCCTGACTCAAAAATTATCTAATTCAGACGTACTTTTATTTTTTCTTTTCTGTTTTTTTTATCCTTTTGTTTCCCTCACACTCCCTGTTGTCCTATTTTGTTTCTCCCTAATCTGTCTCTTTTTTCTTTACTCTCCCTTCTTTAATATTCCTCTGTGTCATACTTTCCAGGATTTGGGATAAGGATAGATATATTTAATTTGAGGACTTAAAGGTGATTGATTTGGGGTTTTTTTAAATTATTCTTTAAATATTCCAGCACTTCATGAATTCCTGTCCATGCTAAGTGATGATAAACTATCATAGAACACTAGAAGTGCATTGTCCATTATTTCAACCAATATAAATATAAACCTCCTCAGTTCTTCTCTCTCCCACTGAATTGGAGGAGACTAATATCTAGTTTTAGTTTTGCTTTTAGTTTTTGAGGCCCCATCATTGTGATACTTGTCCATGTCTGAGACCATACAAAGAAAAGGGATTTGTTATAATGTATGTAGCAAGATGTCTCCTTTAGTTTCTCTCTGCTGTGTGCTACTAAGAATATTCTGAGTATCTCTCACCTAGCATTTAAAAGAAACAAGATTAATCTCTTGTATACCATTCCTATTATGACTTCAAGGAGGAGGTTTTTATTGCAGGTTCAGACCACCAATAGGTTTGGTATCCTGAGGTCCTACAGGATGTTGCTCACACTGCAAGGGACAGCTAGGGGACTGCAATGGAAGAAACTTCCTTGCACCAGAGGTGTTTGAGAAGGTTAGAATTCTGCTGGAGATAACAATAACCATAGGAATTCAAGTTTGGTTTCAGAATGGGGTATCATAACCTCCCTCCCTTTAGGCAATAGAGTTATAAGATTAGAGACCTTTGCTGATATTTTGCTAGCTGAAAATAAATGTAGCTGGAGAAACTAAAATATATTGGCTTCTCCATGGTTCTTTGAACCCTCTGTTCCATCCGTCACACAGAGCTCTTCTGGAAGTCAATGCAAGAACACTTTGAGCCTGTAAATGCATCCTGAGAAGAGCACTGATACCGGAATTTGATTTATTATTTACTCTTTGAAAAGTGGTGTTGCCAATACAACCTGTCAGCACAGGTTTCTTAAGCCTGCAGCCTGGCCAAACATGTCAGATTCTTGTTGGGAAATATCTGGACTGGATCCACAGAGCTTACCTGGGTTTTCCTTTCTGCCTTTCCATCAGACATTCTGGCTGAATTACAGCACTTAGGCAGATGTAAACCTGACTAGAGTGATGACCTGCAAAATAACTTAGAACCGGTATTTTCCGGTGAGACCTTCAAGGAGATGTGTTTTCCTCAGCATTGCAAGGATACGAAATCTGTGCTCTTCTCATTTCTTAACAAACTATGGGCTTGGGTCTACTCTAAAAGTTGACCTTTATTTTTTCTCCTGAAATTTAACCTGTTTAAGAAAACACTTTTATACCATACTAGTAATCTGATTGTACTTGAAGGTAACACATGCTTTCATATTACTCTGAATACAGCTGCTTTCCTGAACTGAGGCCTATTCTGAGAATTCAAGTGTGAATTCTGGACTTCAGAAGATGGTAAAATAGGTTGCTGCTTCTGAAAACTCTGGCTGGAAATTCCTGTGCTTCTGTGTGTGTTATGTAGAGACAACATCAAAGTTCAGTTGCATAAGACTCATTCTTATTTTCATAATACTCACTATTATTTTAAGAACTCTTAAGCATTCCTAGTAGGTGCAGTTCAAAAAACCTGCAAGGACGGGAAAGTTCTCCCTTTCTTACCATGATAATAAGAAGTGCTGGAGATAAGTAAGTGCTATGTGAGAAGCATCATTTTTGCTCTTCACATTTCTTACACCAGTAAACTTTACTTCTTTTCACTTTAGATTGTGTATGGGGTTTTATGTTTGCTTTTTTTTGTTTGTTTTGGTTAGGGGTGTGTGTGTGGAGGAGTGTGTGTGTGTATATGTAAACTATTGAACTGACTGCCACAGTGATTGCACTCTTTTCAGCAGTCACTCAGAACAGATAGATTGCAGGGAATGGCAAAATAAAATTCCCTTACAGTATGTCAATTGAGATCTGAATATCAGTTCTGAATGCAGCCCTCTTTATTTGGTTTGGGGTTTGGTTTTGTTTGTTTTTGTTGTTGTTGTGGGGTTTTGGTGGCTTTTTTCCACTATTGCAGACTGTATTTCATTTTACTGATAGTAGCAATGGCTGTTCTAATTTTGTCACAAGTCACACTGAAACAACTTTTTGTCTCTCCTGAACGTAAGTGCAACCATATTTGTTGTGATCCAGAACCAGGCAGCCTATGCCATTTCCTTTTGGTAAATGTGGAGGTCGGGAGTATGGTTGACTTTTAGTTTACCCAACAGTCTGCAGCTGACAAGATTTCTGGATTTTCTCACCTAGTCATCTTTTGTGTGACTTGTGTCAGAAGAGAAGCCAGAGCTAAGTGTACTAGACAGCTCAGTAAAATACTATTGTTTGGTCTTGTTCTTTGCTTTTAGGGTAAGTTGATCAGATTTGGGGGGATGTCCTCTCAGTTTTAACACTTTTCTGATTTTATTAACAGATCCAAGAATAGAAGTGTTTCGTTGATAAAGTATTCAAAGAAATATAAGCCATCTTTGTGTCTGGAAAGCAGCAAATTTGTATACAAACAACTGAAAAAATCCCATACAAATGCATTTCATTGGAAGAATAAAAGAACAGAAGTCTTGCAGTTGGTCAAGAAAAAACTGTCAATACCTGTTTTTTCCAACATTTTGAACCTTCTTCAGGAACCATGTTTTCCATGGTTTGATGCTTGCAGCTCCATAAAGAAAAATCTTTTGTCACGGAAATCTTATTCTCTGCCAGTAATAATTCTAATAGCAATGTTGAATTGCAGTGTCTGCCCATTTATCTTAATGTCCCAGTTCTCATAAGGATTAGAATCGTATGTTTCCAAGGAAAACACAAGAAATCTTTGGATGGTATGCTAGAGACTTGTGTTACAAAGTAAGGAATCAGAAATACATTTGGGCAGAGACCGAGTAGCTGGTGCAAAATTTTTTTGTGACCATGAATTTTTGTAGTTTGGGCTGAGTTGTAACTTGAGAGCTGACAAATAGCTGACCAAAAATGACACAAGAGAAAAAATGAAGTAGGTGCATGTGCTTGTTGGGGGAGAATGGTCCTTTCCCATGTGAAATTGTAGAAATAGGGTTGTTAGTGAGTAATTCTGTGATATAAGTGGGAAGATTCTTTTGTTTCTGCTGTATCCTGTCGAACTGATTTTAGGAACTGGTCCAGGTGAAAAACTAGATTTATTCTTTCTGAACAGCAGATGAATATATGGTATGTTTCTAAATCTCATAAACAATACCAGTTTCACCCTTTGTCCTGCAGTAACTTCCTCTGACATTTAAGAACCAAAGACTATATCTGAAGAAGGTCACAGATGTCATAACAATGAACATTTAATCTAACAGATTTAAGAATAGAAAAGAAATTTATTATATAAATTATAAATTAGTTCACATTATATAGTATAATATTTTAATATATTAATATGCAATATATTGTTATACATTTATGTTTTTATAAAAATCGAAACCACAATGTGATTCATAATTAGTGAAAGCAATAATGGTATCCAAACTACATACACTAGATACTGTAAAGAACTAAGCACCTCCAGATACAATCCACAAGAAACAGCATATCAAGGAACAGAGCTGTCCAGAAATAAAGAAGAAAACCCTGATAGGAAGGGTGATTATTCTGATGTAGCAGCCATTTCTGGTTTCTGAATGCCTTAAACAGCACTTGGGCTCTTCCTTTCTGCTAAAGATACGGTCAGACACCTTCTCCCAAGGGTAGGTAGGGAACCTTTCCCATTTGCAGAGCAGTGATAGACAGTGTTGCCCTCTGGTACAGTGTCTCACTGGTCAGTGCTTCGACAGTCAGCCGAGTCACCCATGCTCGGATCTTTTGCTGATCTGTGGGTTTCAAGCTTGAAGGGGTAATGTTCACAGTTGTGTATGTTCTTTTTATTTTCCTTTTTACCTTGTAAGACTTTAAATGACAGACTCTGAGATTCAGTGAGGAAGACTGCTGAGAAGAAAGGTGCCAAGTGACTGTGTAGCCTCACATACAGCTCTTTTCTCACTGTCCCAGCACATTGAGTAGGCAGCCTTGGATGTCTAACACCAGGTCAGACAGCTCAGAGTTAGAGCTTGTGTTCAATATCAGCATAGCAAAGATCCTTTTTAGATCTGACCTCTAGACACAGAGTTTGAAAATAGCCTACATTCATTACAACGCATGTGAATATTCACGTGTATAAAGTAAAACATTTTGGGCTCCAAAATCCACACCCAACCTACAGATCTGTGGATCTATGGATTAGGCCTTTAGTCAGACCAAAATCTTGTTTGTTCCACTAAATACCCATTGGCTTGTGCATAAAATCACAGGACTGTTTGCTTGTCCTCCTATGCAGAGCAGACAGAAGTGGTCCAGCCTGTGAACTGATTCTTCTGACCCCGAGAATAGCAGATATCTGGGTAGGAAAATACGCAGCAGGAGGCAGGGTGCCCCAAGAAGCAATCTTTAAAATAATTATTTTAATTACTCTTCAGGGCTTGCCTATCTTGTCTTTCTCTTCCAGGTTTTAAATTGTGTCAGTCATAAGGTACCAAAAATACACTATAAAAGAAAATTGAGCCATCCTGAGACAATGCTGGCATTTATGTAGGTCTTTTCAAAGTATTGGAAAAACTGGAAGGGGTGAGCTGTGATCAGTAAATGTTCAGTCTAAAGTTATTCACTGGGGTGAGGAATGAAGTCAAACAGTGCTGATGGGCAAGGTATTGTGCAAAATATGAGACTCCCTGGTTTCAGGAGTGAGCTGGGACTTCTTTTGTGGATGGGTGGATACTAGGAGATAAGCAGCACTGCTTGGAAAGCAGTCAGTGCCTGTCCTGGTGTTGTGGATGCCATGTGCCTGCTTGACTTCAAGGGCTTTTAATGGGCAAAAGAGCCATCAGGTAGAGCTTCAGGGAGACATAGGGACAACACGAAGCAAACAATATTGTAAGACTTCAAAGAGATTCAAACATTGTCTGTGAAAGCAAAGGGGAAACATTTGCTCAGGTTCGGATGTGAAACTTAGTGCTTGCAGAGCTGTAGGTAGAGATTTACTGTAAGGTACTCTGGGAAGAAGATTTCAATAAAATAATAAATAGGAACATTCGCTTTTCTTCACGGCTGTTTCCAGCACTTAGAACAGTAAATACACTTAACCTACACACACAGAGGACGGCTGCCTGTTTTAGACAGTCTAACTGTTCCCTGCAGTCACTTAAAATTACCTTCTAAGTATATTAATAGGGCAATTTTGCCATGATATTTGGAAATAATATTTTGGTTTGCATGTGTAACTCATCGATTACCAGCATCCAAGAAGAAGCAGTTTTAAGTCAGATTCGTGAATTTATTCCCTAAAATAAAGAGCATTTATGCGAGCAATGATTTTGGGAATTAGTCTTTCCTATTGGGTAGGAGAAGAAAAGCCGCGGTTTTCGCTGTTTCCTCTGTGGTTTTTTTGCGTGTCGCGAGGCTCACGGTTTAGGATCCCGGGCTCGGCGTGTGCGTGGTGGCCGCCAGTGGCCAGGACAGGGGCAAGGAGGCGGCGGGGGCGCGGCCGGTGCGGCTCCGCAGCACTTGAGCAGTAGGGCGGAGGTGGGTGCAGCGGAGTCTCTGTGGCGCAATCGGTTAGCGCGTTCGGCTGTTAACCGAAAGGTTGGTGGTTCGAGCCCACCCAGGGACGGGTCCTCTCATTTTGGGCTCGGCGCCGCCCCCGCCGCCGGCCGTCGTTTTGTGCGTGTGCGCCGGGGGAGGATGTGAGATTAGCGCCGGCGGCCCTGCAGGCGCCGCGTGTTGCCGGGCAGGGGGGCCCCCGGCGGGGAGCGCAGCGCCGCGGCCCCAGCTGCGGCGGGGCCCGCCCCGAGCCCTGAGCCGCGCCGCAGAGCGGCTGCACTGCCCACGGCGCCCCGGCTCCTGCGGGGCCACACGGCCGAGCCCCGCCGCTCCCGGGCGAGGGGTCCGGGACACCCGAGACCTGCTTCTGCCGGTCCGCGGCGATGCGGCGGCTG
>VXBT01009666.1:1249808-1266073 GCA_013400235.1 Oriolus oriolus | reverse complement strand
AAAAGAATACTCTTCCCCCGCCACGGGAAGCCCCAGGGGAGAGGTGGGCTGTGCGTGGGAGCCCGGGGGGATCCGCGCCGCCCCCGCCCCTCGCCGGGGCTTCCCGCTGCCTCCTGCCAGCGGGCGGGGCCGCGCGGAGCCGGGACCCCCCCGNCTTCCCCGGCCCTGCCTCCCGGCGGCGGGGGCGAGCGGGGCCGGCCGGGCGGGGCCTCGGCCGGGGGTGTCCCGGTGCGGGGGCGCATCCTCGGCGGCGAGCTGCGGTGCGGGAGCGGCGTCCAGCCGGAGCGGCGGCCGGAGGGCTGCGCAGCGTCCGGGCTGGGAGCGAGGCCGTGGTGAAGCAACTCCCTTTGAACTTTGGCCAATATTTAATGATTTGAGAGGCAGATAAGACGGGGAATAAAATATTCACGGCCTCAATGAAGACAGGGACCTGGAGTATTGGAAAGATGAAAAACTGTACAGCTCGCAGAAAGGGTGCAGAAAACAGCCATCTTGAATATTTTAATCTCTGGCAAGTGTTTCTTTGGAACAAAATGGATGTTGGAGGGAAACAGCATAGTTAACATTACTGTAGCCTTCCATTTCTAACACCATCCCTCTCGCAGAATTCAGCTGGCATGAAGCAGGGAGACTGGAAGGAACGGCACAGCCTTTCATCTACCTACAATGGCAATAAATAACCATAATCTGAATACTGTGGTCTGGAAATTTAGTACCTCTCTAAGTGATGGTGCTTTTTTTACCCACGATTTATATTGATTTGTTTTCATCGACATAAGTCACATGTAATGCTGCAAAAACACTCTTAGAGCTCATGCAACATAAAGAAACAATTGGTCTGTGTTCAGCCAGAAAACATTGGTAAAGATTTTTCATTTTTTATGATACTGTACGTTGTTACCATCACCAAAGTCAAAGAGGTATTCCTACCGTTTACCCTGGAAATTGAATCAGGCCCTAGGTTCAGAGTTTGTTGTGTATTCATGATATGAACCAATTATTCTAAGGATTCATTGTTTGGCCATAAAAATCACTCTAGGCTGAAATTAGGCTTAAAAAATCCCCAGGATTTTTTCCATTCTACTAAAATAGGTTAACAGCTGTCTTTATTTTCTCTTTCCTTTTCCCCCCACCTCAAACTGATGGTGAAAACAAATACAACATGCTGATTTCAGATGCTTTTTGTTTTCAAAACTGCAAAATAGCTTTTCCATCTTTTTTTCCCCCCTCCTAAGAATTTCGAGGCTGTAATACAGCTAGGCCTTCACAAATTTTAAATTTTTTATTGTTGGTTTTCTGGTTTGTTTTTTTTTTTAACAGAGGAACAACCGACTGAAGTGGGGGGTGTGGTGAGAGCAGAGACAATAAGTCAGTGGTTCAGCTACACAGGCTCAGAAAGGCTCCTTCCCCGGGATTATTTATTTATTTCTTTTCTCGTTGCTGTTTGCTTACTTTGGACCTACTCCTTCACAGATAAGTGCAGCAGAAACAACGCACTTAAAAAAAAATAACCTACAAAGACAGCTAAAAAAATATAATGCAGGAATGGCTGGAGTGCATTGTCTGAAGATGAAAGAATAGGATTTCGAGAGAGAACTGCTTCATTTTATTTGCTTACTGATTTTTAATTGTCATTTTGGGCAACAGTTCTAATCCTAATTGTTAAGGATAATGTTCATGTTGAGAACTGTATTGTTCCTATTAAAGTTTCTAATTTTCCAAGGAAATTCTGTGATACTGTATATGCAGTTCCTGATTATTTCAGCATCTTGGTACAGCTTTACTTTCTGTATCTGAACATTTTTGCTTTAATTTCTCAGTTCCATACTTTCCCCCATGGACTGATACATAAAAATATATTTAGCATCTCTTTCATGGACATCCTGATATTTGTACAGCACTTCTTGAGACTATTTGAATCAAAAGGCACTATGAAACCAAGCAGCTTCCTAGTTATTTTTTTACAATTGTAGCACACAGGAATCTCCAAAGAAGAGCATTTGTGAAAAGCAGAGTGAGCAGAATTACTAAAATGCAAATGACAAGCTCCATCAAAGGCTAAAATTACAAACTTGTGCTTGTGAGAAAAAAATGCATAGGCTAGAAACAATAACCTAGAAAAGCAGGCACTGACTTCTTAATGGGCAGGTCTTGTTCTGAAAATGGAAGTGACACTCAGCTCAAGTTTTTAATATTATCTAAGAAACAAGAAGATTTCAACTAGATTGAGTAATACTGGGGACTGCTGTAGGGCCCAGAGAGGAAACCTGTGTCACATTTGCTGAAAGCTTAAGGAACTGCATTTAAATGTCGTGGAAATCTGATTTATGTGGGAAAGGTATGTAGGGTTCCAGGGAGGAAACAGGGTGTGAAGAAGGATCAAGGAGATGTAACCGTGTATTTTGTCCCACAGATGTGAAGGACAAAGAAATTTTGTAGAAATAAGTAGAAGAAATAAATTTATTTATAAATTATGAATCAATAAAATATAAACTAACTAAAAATTATTTTATGATTACTCAAAAAATATATTTTTCCCCAAAGAATTGTATTCATATTTTCCCCAAAAAATATGTATAATATTTTTCCTGTAAAGAATATGACTTTGATTCATGAAGTTCATTTGCCCTAATGTCCTTAAAACATTGTTACATGAGATAGGCTCAGATTTTTTTTTCTGTTAAGCATTATATTCCTTTGTCATCGTCATAGTTTTGTTGGTCAAACCTGAAAGCTAAATTATACCTTCATGGTTAAAGAGACAGGGAAAGGTGTGGGAATACTTCTATCTACATCTTCCAGAAGAGCAAGGAGTATCTGGGAATTTCCAAATAACTGAGGCCAAGGGACTGGTGATTTTACGTTTTATTCTGAACGGACAGGATATTCTGGTTATTTTATTTTCTCATTGTGTCATTGGCCTATCAGGCTCTGCAAGCAACTGTTAAGTGATTGCTAGAGTAGTGCATATATTGATAAGGAATAATTGGTTTGACAAACTGAGAGCTGTTTGTAAATATATCTGCTTAAAAGCTGGTGCTGCTAAATCCCTTGTACTGTTTAAAAGGTGATTGTAAAGCAGTGAAGTAAAATGGCAGGATTAGTGTGACAATTTTTGGTGTCCTTTTCACTTTACAGATTCCCTGAAAACATTTCTGGTTTTGTAAGACAGATGCGTTCTTCAGATCATGTCTCTAAATATTTCCTCTTCTATGGTTCGATTGAAAATAGGCAGTGACAAGTGATTACTGCTCAAAATTAAGATCTTCAGTTTAATGTGAGGACGTACTTTATCTGATTTTTTTTCTTGGGTGACGTAAATATTCTGAAACTCAAAAATTTGAGTTTTGCAGGTGTTCTCCATAATTTGCTTAGCCTCAGCAGAGTGAAAGTGATACAGAAAAGGTCTGTGCCATGACACACACTGTGCTTGGTACTCTTGGGTCTCACAGGGTTGCCAGCCCTGAAGTACTTCCAGTATAAATGAGAGATAAAGCTTGTAATTAATGATGTGCAAAGTTTTGAGTTTAGACAAATATTTGCAAAAATGTTTTATTCATTTTCCTTTAATATTTAGCAGTGGATTCTGGGTTTGACCCAGTCTAACTTAAAATGAAGGGAAAAAAAAAGAAAGGACTTTTCCTCTTTCATTTTCCTTTGGGGAGCACAGGTCTGGTCAAAATGAAGGTGGAGTTTCCTCACGGCCATGGGGCTGTGGCTGTCCTTGACTTCTCTCGTATGAATAGTTTACTCCCAGCTTGTAATTTGTTCTGTTATATCATGTTGGCCAGATCTTGAAAAACAAGGATCTTCTGAATGCCTAACCTAACTATTCCCTTTTTTTCAGTCCTAAGATCCAGCACTTGCTTTTACTGCTGTCACACACCTTTAAAATCTCAGATATGCTGGCTGGAAAGGTAATAATTAGGAGTCTATTGTGAGAGGAAGATAAGATTATCTGCACTAAAGATTTATTATTAGAAAATGAATAGCCTCATTTTCAAGATTTAAGAGACTTGTACAAATTACCTGCTGGATGGTTTTTTAGTTTCCAGTTCACATTAGTACTGAAAGAACTGTTTGGGGCCTATTACCCAGCTTTTGGAAAGTATTTCTGTGGTGGAAAAATTTGTAAGGGGTTTGGAAACGAGGACTCATCTGGCTAGTAGATGTTCATAAAAATCTTAATGATTTCAGCAGCCTGAGGCTGTTGAGGCTGGGCTGGGCTTGGATGGAAACTATGGGACTGGCTTACTGGAGGATCTCCTCCCTACATGTGTGATGGTGATAAGGGAAGGGCTGAAAAAAGACTTTGAAATCTTTGAGTATATCTGTGGCTGGACTGACACCATCTCTTTTAAAAATTATTCTGTATTATAAATCACATTTAAAAAGATAGTAGCTCTAATGCACAGGACAGTTTGGAAAGTTGTGCATAAAACTATTCAGGTTTTCCTACAAAGGCACTTTGCAGTTTTATACATGCCATTTTCTTGCTTTAGGTTGCAGCTTTATGTAGAGAGTATATTCCTCTGAATATAAACTGTTTTCAATTTAGTTTGTGTTGCTTTGGAGGGCTTTTTAAGCTAAAATCACAATATATTTGACTTAAATGGTGACACTGTTGTATATGGAAAAGCTGCTTTCCAGGATTTTCAGAGGCTTTTACATACTTCAGTAATTTTACTGTTACTCAGACATCTGTGTGCTTTTAACTCAAAGGCAATGCTGTTGATCTTAGGGGTAACTTGACGTTGGAGTTGATATGCAGGGGAGAAATCCACTTTATGGTCAGTTTGGCAGCTGGCTTGGAAAGTGAAATGCTACAAACCCAGTATTGGTTCATTAAAAACAAAAACAACCCACCTTCACATTCAGTTCTAGGCTGGTCTGTGTGTACTGAGCACATGACACAGCTGGGCCAATTGGTGCTATTGACGCTTGGGGATTGTGCCTGAAATCCATGCTCAGTTTTCACTGAACATATTTAAATGTGTTTCTCTGTAAGAAATGTAGGGGGTGTTGTCTTCTTCTCACAGGGCTGAACGGGATGGCCCTCAAGGTGAGGAGTACTGTGGTGTTCCTGCAAAGGAAAAAAGGTGTATTAGAAAAACTCAGCAGATGGTCATTCTCCCCAGGAAATATTCTCCTGCCGCTCAGCCGTGAGGCTGCAGTACCATGCAGCAGTCTGCTGCTCTGCCGACCTCTGGGGCATTCCTCTGGCAGCAAACTAAAATCCCAGCTGAGTACCAGCACGAGGCTGTGAAGCTGTGTATGTCCTGGGAACTGCAAGCTGAGCTGCTGCGGCACGATGGCATCGGTGAGACCACCAAAGCAAGGCATTCCTTGTTACCCCTACCTTCTGGGAGGGACAGGGCTGAGAACACACCACCAAATAGGACTTTTTTCTTGAACGGTATTTAATCTCTCTCTCTGTCTCTGACTTTGCTAAGATTCCTCTTGCCGGACAAGCAGATTTGCCTGTGACATTACTAACCTGCAGAGGAACAACAGATTTTTGCAACAACACAGTCCACTTATTACAGTGGTCACAGTAATCCCTAAGAGATTATTTCCTGAGTTTGTTGTTCGGGACTCTGCTGATTTAGTTAGTGATTCAAACTGTTCTTCTCAGCCTTTCTAGAGTAGGGATTTAGGTGTTGTCTTCAGGAGGCAGCTGGGAATGTGGAGGCTGCTGTGGTTCTCACAGAGACCCCAGAGCATTTGCTGAAGCTCCAGCACCACCAGCTGAGGCAGTCACAGCTTTTAGAGGCAAAAGCTGTTCTGCCCTGAGCCCTCAGTGCTCTTCATTGAGGAGCAAAAAGAAGAAAGAAACAAACTTGTTTGCTTTGGTGCTGGTGCAGTTGGCAATAGCTTCAGGATGTTCACATGTGGGCAATGGAAACAAACCCTCTCTGTGATTCAGTCTCCTTCCTCTGCTCTGTGTTTGGAGCAGTTTTTCTGGTGTGGGTCAGGTACTGCAAACATCCATCCATCCATCCATCCATCCATCCATCCATCCATCCATCCATCCATCCATCCCTCTATCCCTGCTGCTCCTGCAGCTGGCCATGCCACTGGCTTAGCTCCTCTGGAGCAGCAGTTCCTGTCAGGCAGCAACACGAGTGCTGTCTGCACAAGATGAATTTTCTCACTCGTGTTTTCTCTCCTTCTGTCTTCATTTTCCCTTCATCTTTCTGCTGTATTTTTTTCTTCTCAGAACCTTCACTCCCTTTGGTCGCTTTCCCATCTCCCCCTGCCCCCCTTTCCTTCCTTTCTTTCATTTTTCTCATTTCTTGTATTCTCCCTTCACTTATTTTTCTCTCTATTATCTTTCCTGTCCTCCTCTGCATTCTTTCAATCCCAGCAGGGCTCGCGCATACAAATTGACCCCCTCCCAGCCAGTAATGTGATCGAAGCTCTTTGTGGCTCCTACTATCTCTATGGTAACTATCAGGGGGGTCTCGAGAGTGGTGGTAGACCCAAGGCATCGGCCCACGTACTGTTGTTCTTGCCAGTGTTATGTGCTGACCACATGGGCCTGACTGCTCATTTACAACTACTTCTTATTTAAAAAAAAAATATTGATACCCGAAAGTGCTTGAATGGGGAAAACAGACTGCACGCTTGAGCACAAGTTGTTGTTGGGTTCTCAGGGTTTTGGAAAACGGTTTCTGGTTTCAGAGGTGCTTTACTTGGTGGATCTGTTGTTTTCTAATTGTTGTGGAGTGGCACACTGGCTGTTTCATGGACTCTGGAAGCTATGGTTATGCTGCAAAAATGAGTATCTGCATCGCATGGGTGGCCAGCGGTGCTGCAGCAGGGCTGGTTGTAACTGCCTGCACAGACTGAGAAAATATTTACAAGGGGTTTGCATGATGTGAATGTTGTGAGCTCTTGCTTTTCCCCATGCTAACCAGCTTACCACATACCCCCAGTTTCTGGGATTTGTATAAGCATGGAGCAATCATAGGATCTGATGGAAGGAATGACTGAAAAACATACAGTGTGACAGAAGAAATGGATGTGGTACCTTTTGGTGCTAAGATTTTCCTCAGATAGCCAGGGATGCCAATGGAGAGCCAGGGACACAATGAAACCTAAGGCTTTGTTAATTATTTTTTTTTCAGTACATACAATATTAAAAATACAATTCCTGTCATGACAGTACTCCAAACATTGTTAACATCTGTTAAATTCTTCAAAACCACTGTGATTTTTTGTGCCCCCTCCAAATGCGTATATATTTGTGCCCAAAAAATCAATTCCATTTATCATACCTGTTAATTCCATTAATTGCATCAGCTTTATAGACAGCAATATATAAAATCCATGACTTTTTTCTTTAAGATTTACCTGTCTTTTTAAAATAAATAGTTTCATATCTAATACAGCTCTAGAAATATTTCTGAAATGAAAGAAAAGTCAACTAGCCTTATTATATCCTGACATTATATATTGCTGCATCACTTAGGATGTGCAAAGTCAATCAGTTAACTACTCTTCACCAGCCCTTGAAAATTCACTGCCTGAAAATTCACTACAAACCTAACAACATCCTACTTGAAACTCTTCAACCCACAAACAATTGCACAGTAGTGCTGGCACTGAAAGCAGCACCTTGCTCAGATGGCTGGAAGGAATAAACTTCAGAAGGTATAGATTTTTCAACTGGCTTCATAACCCATATTCATAACTTTATCAAGAGTTTAGTTCATTTAACAGTGCATTGATGGAGAGTTTTTACATCTACTTGCTTGTGGATAAATCAACATCTATAAACTGCCTTTTTGGGTGAAATGCAGCCAGCGGTGACAGGGTTAACACTGTGGGCATTTAAGTGGTCATAATTAACAGTCCATTAAGATGAATGGAGTAAGTTCGCACTTAGCGATGCTGTTGTTTAATTCTGCCTGTTTACAGACTCAAGAGGACAACAGCACGGGGTTTGAGATTGCCTAGGATTTGCAGTAGGGAAGCTACGAATCACATTTTAAAATAAATTCTTACTAGATTTAAAAAAAAAAAAAAAAGGCTAAAATCATTTGGGAAACACATTTCCTGGTTTGGGGGATTTCTGTTGTCCCAGTTCACTTTCTCGAGTAAGTGGGTTGATACTAACTATGGTTTTGCTTTCCACCGAACAAGTCCACCAAAACAAAGCCCTTACTATGCTTAATCCCCTTCCTGTTTCACAGCTATTTATATAAGCAATGGATTTTGTAGCTGGTTATTAGCAGGGATGCAGGAGGAACTCAGCTCTTCTAACCTGTAAATGTCCTTCTGGTTCTGAGGGGTGGCTGCTCTTCTGCAGTGTTTAACATTTGATATAAACCCCCACTATTAATGTCGTCAATCCTGAGCATTAACAGTACAAAATAGGACAGAAATCCAACATGCCAGCCTAGAAAATCTCTACTGTAGAAAAACCCCTTGGCTTTATTTGCCTTCTGCATCCCCACGTTTTTACAAAAATATTTTTTATCTTATTCTCCGATGAAGTTGAAAATTAGCTTTGTTAAAAGGAAGCTAAATTTTTCATGCAATCTGTTAATTCCAAGATGTGAAGCTTAAAAAAAAAAGGCCACACTATACCAAGACTTAAGACTTGCAAGAGAATCCTGGGGGGTGCTAACTTTGCTGCCGAAGAATGCAGATTTTGCTGCCAGTCTGGAGTCAGAACTCTTGAGAGAGCTGGGATGGGCCCAGGCAGAGAACTCACTGTTTGTACAAGAACCATTTTAGCCAAAAAGCAGTAGTGAAACTGCTAGAGAAGCCTGTCATTTCGAAGTAATACGCAGCTCTTTTTATAAGGTCTCCATTTTATTGGTACAATTTTTTCCTTGTAAAGGATTGTGAGTGTAATTAATTATAGGCAATAAATTGTAAGTGCATTTCATAGCTCCTGTATGTCTGGCTATATGACAGCACTCAGAAATGTGGTTGTTAAACATACTGAGGAGCAATAGAGTAAGCAGTCTTTTTTTCTTGTTGGTTTTTTCTTTTTTTTAGGGTACCAGGGAATCCGAAAACAGTACGACAAAAATTAAAAATTACCACTCCCATGAAAAGTTTTAATTACTAATGTTGACATAAATTACTGATAAATTTTTCCCGACACAGTTTTGGTCTTGAAGGCAGGGATGCTGTTTAAAGATAACCTCAAAATACAATTATATAAATACATTACCCATTCTTGTTAGAAATAACATATTTGTGAATGAATACAGTTTTGCTTTTGTCTACAGTTTGGATTTCTTGTGCTTTTAAATGTAACTTTGAAATTTAAAAATACAATGCTTTTTAAAAAATTAATTTTGAACTTTTGATGACAACCCTTGATGTTAATTTTAGCAAGCTTGTGTTTGGTTAAATTAAAATTAGGCCATAGTAGCTTAAACTTATTAACAAGAAAAATGTACCTGAATGAGCTAGAATGATTCCAGGAAATCCTTTGAAGAAAATCTCCTTTTATCAGGTTTTCCCAGAAAATCACATTTATAGAAAAGTAAATTGATTTGTTTTAAAATAAAATATTTTAAATTAGTTCAGCAACTTGAATTCTGCACATCTCTGATTGATAGAAATTGTTAATATTTCAAAAACAACAAAACTGAAAAAAATAGTCTGAATTAAGAAGAAACAGTACTTCATGCAGCATGCCCCATAAAACAGTTAGTTATTTTTCATAATTTGACAGGTTTTTAATTGATTAAAAATAGAATCCAAAATAGAGGAGAAAGACACATTTGAAGAATAATAGAATTCTTATTCATTAGGCAGGAATTAAAACAGGTTACAGTAATATATAATCCATTGTACAGAGGAATCTTGGTCAGCAGCTTGAAGGCAATATGAATACTTCTCTCTTCAAAAAAAAGGCACGCTTTTCCTCCTCTTTTACCTGATACTCCATTCTTCGGTGATCCTTGATCTGTGTCCCTCCTTTAATTCACCTTTAACTGCGATCACTGACAGTATGGGCAATAAACTCCGTATGTTTTTTCCTTCTTGATTCGTACAGTAACTAGCCACAAATCCTTTGACTTCCCCAGAACACAAACCATTGGTTTTCACAGATTAGGAGCAGACTGGTTTCAGGATGTCCAGTAAATGTTCTTCCCAAAAAGTAAAACCATACTGTTCCTTTGTTCCAGCTGTAAAGAACCTGCCATGATAACAACAGCCTTTAAATGATGATGTCAGATTGTCAAAGAGCAAAGTGGCCGTGTGTGAGGTCAGGAGTCTCACTGATGCAGAAAGCAATTGGAGAAAAAACTAGCATGAGTTCTGGTGAATTTTGGAATGGATTCAAAAGCGAATATTTGTGAGAGTGGCATAATATATTTATTCTGGATACAGAATCTGCAGGTTTCCTTCTTTTTTTTTTTTTTTTGTTAACTAAGGTTAAACATCCCTCTATATGACTCTCTTACTTCTTGCCCCACACACTTCTTCAAATGAGAGGAAGAAGGAGAATTTGTGACCTTAATCCTTATATAGAACCCAAATTTATTTAAACCTGAGTCTTGGATTTTGACTTGGGGATCTTGATTTATATCAAGATTGTGGTGATATTTTTGGTTGATGTGGATTTTGTATATCCTGCACATTTTACATAAGCTGCTGTATAGGTGGTCAGACTTCACACACACGCTCACAAAATATTTTGAACTGAGATGGACCCACAAGGATCATTGAGTCCAGCTATTAAGGGAGTGGCCCATACTTGCACAGATTGATGGGGCTGTATCTGACTCATACTTCTGGTCTATTAGGCTGTGGCGCAGGTTTGCCTAAAATACACAGGGTGTTCTTTGCAAAATACAGACAACTATAAAAAAATCAAATAGTTGTGAAGGTGTGCTATTTAAGAACAAAAACTGCTAGAATGCAGCAGTGCTTTCAGAGAGTAGATGTTGTCTCCAATGTGTGTAATGACTGACAAGTGATCCCTGATCCCCAGTTCTTGGATGTGGTCTGGGAACTCTCACCCTGGTTGCTGTTACAGGCAGGATTGCAGGGGTGGGGCTTCGGCCTTGAGTCAGACTCTCACTGGCATCTGTGCTCCCTCCCTGTGGTCTCCTACCAGCAGCAGCAGATGATGGTGACACCAATATCATTGTTTTAACGAATTGCACAGTGATTTTTTTAAAAAAAATTATAATATCTAATATCAATCTGAAGGTGCTAGACACCAGAGGGGTTTTTTTTTTAATGTCAGAAATGAAATTTCCAACAGTTCACTTTACTGGATGCTGCATAGGAAAGCTTTTCTTAAAGTTTGTTTAAGGCATTGAGATAATTCTAATGCACAAATGGGCTTTGCTTGTAGGAATGAATAAATCACTGCTTGCTTTCAAAACCAAGCAGATAATTAATCTTGCTTCACATGATGGTTTTTGACTTTGCTGGACATCAGTTCACACCATCCAGGGTGATATAGGAAGGAGTTAAGCTCTCATTTTAACTAAAGCAGTCATTATTTCCTGCAAAGGACAGCCTACAGCTCGCACAGCACCTGTTGCCTCTCTCTGGGATGTACCAGCACGTTATGCACTTGGCTACCTCAGATTTTGTCGGATGAATTTCTTTGTCCAGGGCTAGGGCTAAGTATAGGTGCCCACAGCTGCCAAGGATGTCTGTGATTCCAGTTGCTCTTCAAGACACAAGGGTGTTTCTGTGACCTTATTCAGTGAATGTGGATCACTCATTTCTCAAAAAAATTTATAGCACTCACCAGAAAAGGATGCAAGACATGGTTGGTTTTTTGTTAATATCTACAATTCACTGTAGATGTTTTTAAATAGCTAATTTTTTTCCAAAGGTTTTAAAAATCTTGTCTGTTCTATTCACTGAGTAAAGAGAGGAAGAAAATCAATAATTGGTCTCTGGTGAGCAGGAGCTTAATTTTAACTGGTATTTCCTCATTTACATACCCAAGGTAAGATTCATAAGAGATTCTGCTTTGGAGCTAGAGAAAGGCACATCGCTGGGGAAACTGTTTGCCAGTTATGACAAGCCTGCCTTTAAACTCAAGCCAGACAGTCTTTCTTACAACAGCTTACTTCTCTTTCTTGGGAGAAATACTGATTTTAAAAGAAAAGCATGAATTTCTTGTTGAGAAAAAGTAAGAGATGATTTTGTGTCATACAATTTTCCTTCATTTGTTCTGAGCAGAGGAGAGAGGAGAGCTTCAAACTTTGTGGCATATCTAGTTTGTGTAAGCTTTGGATCTGCCGACTGCAACCACATGTGAGAGAAAGACCTCTTGAAATACATGGCAACTGCAAAGGTTTCACCTACCCTGTGAGATTTGCTGATGGGAGATTTGGATCCTTTCCTAAAACCCTTGCTATGGAAATTTTTGAGGAATTGATGCCATGCTATTTACTAGCTGTATTATTTGGCATGAGATTCTCTGCTGGCAGCGCCGTGCGACTGGTCCCACCTCGAAATGTTGCGATCCACGTTAGGCCTGGATGTTTGAAAACTGTTTGTCTTTACTGGCAGATGCTGGAGGAAGATCAGAGCTGCAATTAACCTATTTACAGCAAAAGCTTGCACATGACTTAAAAAAACCCCTTAAACTTTAAACCAAAAAAGATTTAAAAGTTATAGAACAAATGACTGAATAGAGCAAATCTGGGTTTAATTAACTGTAAAATTGGTTGCAAATGTTTTCAAAAGCTTCTAACGTTATTGGTTGGGAAGTTGCTATTTTGGAAGCTCTAGGCAAGTGGCACAGCTCTCCAGGGAGTATGTGGGTGGTGGAAATGCCATGCTGGTGTGGGTGATGGAGCCAGGTCCCCCCAAGGAATGGTGAAGCCTCTCCCAGGAAGCAGCTGAGCGTGGGGCTGTGCGTGGTGCTTGCTTGCACAGAGAAGTCCAGCCTGATAGACGTGAACATGTTTTAGGTCCTATTGCTGTTTCTGCTGCTGAGAAAATTCAAATAATTTGGAATTTCCTAGCTTAGAAACACTTCCTGGAACAGTTGCCTTGGGGCCCAAAATAGCATTACTGACCTTGGTGTGGACCATCACTGAACAAAGTGCAGCTGATCACCAATCTATTGGGATTGTCCCAAATGGTGAATCAGCTGCCTGCCTCAGGACGCCCAGTGCACATGGAGGACATGCGGAAGCAGGGAAGGGTGAGGGGATGAAGGAAAGCTTGTGCTGTCAAATGTTGCAAATGCAAATGTTTGGCAAAACATTTTCCAAGGGGCTGATTATAAGAATTGATCTTTTTATTATTGTGACTGAAAGGGATGACATAGCAGAGGAAAAAATATTTCCAGAGCAGTCAGTATTTCAGATTGTATTTGTTGCAGAGAAGCATCCAAAACTCTCAGCCAAAACTCAGTGCTGAAATAGAAGAGATTGGCATAGAATGAGTCAAAATACAGTGTATATTTGTCAGTTTAGGTTGCAAATCTAACTTCTGATCCTTTCCAAAGTATCAATAGCCATTATAACAACTGGTTTTTTGGCAGAAGCCCTTGCAAACTGAAGTGTTTCTTGGGGAGTGATGGGAGTAGAATGTTAAAAAAAAATTGTGTTTACTATCTGAGGAGTGTTATTAAGAACTCTTTAATTTCCCTAAAAAAATTCAGCCTTTATCTAGAAAGAGTAAACCCTGAAAAAAACCCCAAAAAAATCCTTCCAAAAAATAAAGAAAAATCAAACTTTGAAAAATGTTTTAATAACGAAGCTGAGCAAATAATTTAAAATGTAATTTATTCATTGTATGTAAATAATGTAATAGATCACGAAAGTAATAATTCTTTCAAATTCTTTCACTAACATATCTCTATTTTAATTATTACCTGACGGATTAAAGTATTTGATACTTGTCTGGAGTAGCTCTTGGTCAGAGTTGTAGTAGCAATAATAGGCTTGTTCCATTTCTGTGGTCAGATCAGCATACATGGGAGATTTTGACATGTGTGTGTTTAAAATCTTCCTCACATATGGATGTTTGTACACTACGTGGTTGTGAAAGCAACTGCCACGGTTTGTTTGCTGTTTCAGTCAGCAGGCTTTTCTCATCAGCTCTGATCAATGCTTTTCCCCCTTCATTTCCACTGGTACAAGTGACATCTCACCGAGTCCCTGCGACCTTGACCCCAGGAGTGCTGAGACTGTCGGAGCTCTTTTACCTGTCCTTAGGCCATGTTAGAAGCTCACCTCTTGCAGCCGTGCTGGTATTCAAACAGATCCCATTTTTGATTACAAAGATGACCTTGTATCCTCTTAAAATTACCAGTTTATGTTGAACACTCCAGCTCAGTGTGCAATCTGGGGGGACAGCGCTGCTCTCCAGGCTCTGCTACTGATCACGGCTCTGCCATCTGTCCGTGGGGCAGGGATGAAACCCCAACAGACACAGCATGAGAGAATCTCAGACGTGTCATCATTTTTCACAGCCTTCTGCTGAGGTAGCATAGTCGTTTTGGTTTTACAAGGGACAAGCAGAGGTACAGAGCCACTGCAGTCCAAATCCTCAAAGATATTTAAACACTACTTTCTGTACAGGTGCTGGCCCTGAGCAGACATCACCTGTCTGATGCAGGTTCTGCAGATCCTTCCTGCCAGCATGAGCTTCATTTTCTTTTATTTGTGAGAGGGAGAAAATACTTGTTCCAGGATGTAAGACTTCGGTCTTAGAGGCTACATGAGTGTTGTTAGGACCTGTTATTTTACTGTTACGGAATAACGGGGAATTTTCCTTGTAAGGCCGGGAGTTGTGGTTCAGAAAACTTTCACTGGCCTAACAAAGTAGAAACATTTACAGGCCTCATCAGGAGTAAGTAATAACTTTAATGGAGCCGTTAATTAGTTCTGCTCTTTTCAGACAGGATCATTAGAATTTAATGAGAATTAATAATTTCATAAAGCATGGAAATATATTGCCCCAAGCAAAATACGGTAACACACATCTCACAGATAGCTACTTTAAATGAATATGGTGACATTTTCTCATATTGTTGGATGATCTATAATATTTTTATGTAGTAACTCAAGATAAAGTATTTGGCTCACATTGTAAAGTGTGTTACTGTTTGAAGATACAAAGACCCCACTGTTTGCGAATAGGAATATAAACCTAAATACAGCAAAGTAAATGCAATCCTTTATCACTGTTGGCTTTTTTCTTGAACATTTTAAAGACAAAGATCACCTAGAAGCATTATTGAAGACCAGTAGAATTCCTTTGCCATGTGCTTTAATTTCTTGTGTCAGCTCTATCACACTACCTATTGATTAAAACAAGCACATTAATAGTTTGAGAATAAGATGTCATAAAAGCAGGACAGAAAATATTCATAAAACATATATTTGAGGCTATTTTAGCTGGACATCTTCTAGCAACATAATAAGTAATGTAACAAACAACAAACAAATATTCCATATAAGGGGATTTTTTTTAGCCTAGCATTTTACGTAAAGTACTATCCATAGTTTTTGTGCCTCAGCTATTGTTCACAGCATAAAAAGAAGCCATTTCTTATTTCCGGATTCTAGGCTGGTTTAAATTGGCCTGACTTCCACTGACACTCATGAGGTTGTACCAATGTCCATGAGTCAAGGATGAGGCCGAAATTCTTTAATGAGGACTTTGGAAGTCCTAGAAAAGAAGGAAGGAAATTCCTTCTGTATATGCTGTAACTGCTACTCTGTCTTTTTCACAGATTTTTTCCTTTGCTGCTTGAACATATGGATGACATTCTTTATTGTATTCTTCTCAAATTGAAATAGTTGATCAATAAACCCAAATTTGACGGATGTTATGAACTGTTCCTCTGAACATGGCCTGAACTTGCAGGCTAAACAAATATAGCATAAAATGGAGGCAGCCAAAAAAACATGTTGGTCCTGTGCCGCCCCCACACCTATGGCATGGTGTAACACATGTACGTGCAACACCCTTAAATCAGCACAAAGCTGGTGCCGCGGGGCAGAGGTGCAGACCCGCACAGTTTCTAACCTTATTCCTGAAAGAATTCAAACTTGGACTAAACATGTCAGTGTGAGAAAGGGCCAAAGTAGAGCTCCCCTGCCACTGAGGCTAGGCTGTGGTACCCTGTCATTAGAGCACTGTTTGTGGGGAGATCTGAATTCCTCTTGCTGTAGCAAAATCCAGCCAAAGCACAGACGGATCAAGCTATTCGGCTTTTCATGATGGTCCAATCCATTTCATTTTTCAAAACTGCAGAGCAGTAAAATGAAACATTCTTTCTTGCTGGCTCTTCTGAGCAAAAA
>VXBT01009666.1:1238881-1249784 GCA_013400235.1 Oriolus oriolus | reverse complement strand
AAAAAAAAAATAGCAAGAAAAAATGCTGGCTCAAACTTCAAATGCATAATACATCTCCCATCACAGATGTGAAAGAAAATTACCTATCAGATCTTTTTTTCAGTAGGAGTTTGTACTTAAAATGAAACATGTGATCATTACAGTATTTCAACAGTTAGATGAAAAACTGCTGCAATATATACATATATATATGTATGTGTATATATATATATAAAATTCTGCAAGAGATGAGTACTTGAAGTGAGCATTCCAAGTACTGGCCATCCAAATATGCAACAAACTACATTCTGCTTCTCTCAATTTTTCTTACTAACTTTTTAGATTTAAGACTATAATATGTTTTTTCTCAGCCTCTTTTTCATCTCCCAAGCACGACGTTTTCTGTTACTCAGCAGCACTGAGTTACTAGTGGCTGGAAATCGAGAGCTACTGTTTCTGTATAACAAAAAAGACAATCTCTTCCAGAAAGCTGGCAAATACAAGAGTATAGAGAGGGGACATGTGGGCACAACAGAGCAGGGAAGACATTGCAACGGCACCGCTTGTTGTACATGCAGATGTGAAGGGCGAGATTTGACCACTGCTCGGTAATCGCTGGGTGGGGAGTTGAACAGTCACAGGATGTGGCAGCATCTTAAGATCCCTGGGGCCTGACACCAGCTGGTACCTGGGAGCAGCACTTGGAGCACCATGCCAAATCCTCCCACTTCTTCCCCTCCTACTCTGGATCATGTGCTGGAGGTGGCCCAGGTTTGGCAGCAATGGTCTCTTTCCATTCCTGTTCTGCAAGAATTTTCCCTTGCTCTCCCTAAGCAAGTGGGAAGGTGAGGGAAGGAGGAGACATCATGTCTGGTACCTCAGTTACTCCTGAGTAACATTTCTACCCGCTTTGGAGGCTTTGGTGTCATGAAATAACCATGTGGGAGGGCAAGCAGTGGAAAACTCCCCGTGCTTGCTTGCAGGTAGCCAGCAGCCTTACACTGCTCCTCCTGACTGGTCCTGCTAGAGACATTGGACTTTTCCTTTTGAAGTCTGCCTTACAATTGTCTCCATCTTCACAGGGGTCAGGGCCATGAGAACAATTGCTTTTCACTCACATAATGGTTCTTTCCTCAAAATAATGTGTAAAGAAAGCGAATGGTGATAACAGCTTTCTTAACCCAGATCTTCTATGTGGTTCGGCTGTTGGTTTAGACATCAATTAGAGAGCAATGAGCATCATCAGTTCTACACTTGATCATGTATCATATGAGCTAAAAACTAGCTACTTGATCCTGTTGGATGATGACTATCTTATTGCTTTATTTTATTAAATATTGATGCCAAACTTTTGTTTTCAGCATTTGCCAATCCTTTTAGTCAATTAACAGTAAAATGAAAAGGTTTCAGTTTGGTGAGAGCTATTGTAATTATATTTACTTTACAGTCTATTACTGCATGCTGAATATGCTTGTACTTTCGTATTGCACCTACAAACTCCATTAAAAGAACATTAAAGCAGCAAAGTGTAGTATTCTGAAATTAGGACATGATGGTGTTTTCCTGTGCAGCTTTAAAGCTCTTTAGGGAAATCAGACCTGCAGGTTAGCTGTCTGGACACTGTATACAGTGCATGAGGAGAGGCAGCCACCTCCAAGTGGGATTTAAACAAACTCATGGTCTATAAACCACCTGCCCTCACAAATGGGGAGTGCAAGAGACAGGGCTCCATCTGAAATTTGACCTCTATCCAGAAGTGAAGCACCCGGCTATGGTCAGGAAGGAGCTTCCTTGGTGTGTGCAGGACCTGCAGCCTGCAACAAGCAGCTCTGCTGGTCTGTGCTCCTTTCCCAGGGGAGGGAAGCATCAGGACAGTCTCCGAGGGAAAGGCATGCTGCTGGGGAAAACTCCTGTACTGAAGTGAAATTTCTACTACTTCAGGGAGAGTGTAACATCCTGGCTGCCACAGGGCTGCTTGTGCATTGTTAGTGTGATTGTAACTGGATAAAAGTAGAAATGTTGCAGGAGTAGCTGATGGACTTGAAGGCTCCCCGTCGTAGGCACCACCTCCACTGCTAGGTATGGAGATGTGCTCTTGGCCACTTTCTGTGGCTCAGTGGATCTTCACTTCTTTGCTGAACTTCAGCACAACTTCAAAATGAAGTGGTTAAATGCACTCCTCACAGATTTGCCCTGTAGATGGGATCTAGGCGTGTTCGAACTCCCTTCAGTCTGTGGAGAAGTAGTCTAAGTCTGCTGTTCCTGTGCAAGTCCTCATGCAGGAAACGATTTTATAGAAGGGATTACTGCTGCTAACTGCCGGGGCATCATAAAACCAGTGATCCCTGCTCCACCTCTGGAAAGAGAGGCTGGAGGTAGAGAGAGAATTTCAGACAGCGCATCCCAAAAGGATACAGGTACTACAGGCCCAAGGGAAGAGATGAGCTGGCACAAGCACTGAGACAGAAAGAACTGCCCATGTCCTCAGTGCACTTCTCTAGCAGAGGGCTAAGGACTATTTGCTCTTTAATGCAAGTTGGAATCGTTTAATACATCTCAAGAAAGGCTCAGAAGGCAGGCAGAAAGCCCACAGTCACAGCTCTGGTTTGACCTTGTCTGCTGTCCCATTGTTCAGGAGGATCTTCAAATGTTCATATCCTGGAGATTTTGCTCAGTCCCATTCTGGATCTGAGTTTGAACTCTGGGGCTACTGTTCATGTGAGCAAAGAAAAACTCCAGAGCGAGCAAAATTCCTGCTGCTTCAACCCACAGAGCTACAGTGATAGCTTTTCCCTTGCAATGGGTTGATTGGAAGGCCTTTGCCTGGTCCTCTGGCTAGGAACTATTGAACCTGACTAAGGTTTGTGGGATTGGGAGCCATGTAAATAACAGAGGATTCAGGCAGC
Source organism: Oriolus oriolus (assembly GCA_013400235.1). Taxonomy (NCBI): domain Eukaryota; kingdom Metazoa; phylum Chordata; class Aves; order Passeriformes; family Corvidae; genus Oriolus; species Oriolus oriolus. Next base: position 1,246,899 of record VXBT01009666.1, on the reverse strand, counting down.
ACTTTAAAATGCTGTTTTCACAAGCACATAAATCCCATTTAGCAGTATTTTTGTCAGCCTGTTCCTTTATGTGATGTTCCCTATGTGATGGCATAGGAGCCAAGCCAGAAATTCATTCTTCAATGTGTTTCAACCTCAACTTCTGTCTGACTTCTTTAGCTGGTGTGAATTCATGTAACTTCTTTGGCTTTAGAGATGTGATGATTTACACCAGCTGAAGAGAGGTTCCCTCTTTCTAATGTCATTTCCTTGGGTCTTTTTCATGTGGTATTTTGCTGTCATTTCATTTTTCATTCTTCTCCAAGAATCTTAAATGTTTCACTGCAAACATTAAAAATCCACTTGTGTCTTTGGCACCAAATATAACAATATAACTTGTTTTTACATCTCTCGGTGGTACAACACAGAGGCATTGCCAAAAGCTATCCACTATCATTACAAACATGGGAATGGAAGACATATATAAACATAGAAGTGTAACCCCTTTCTCGAATAAGAGTTTATAATAGCAATAGTGAACTTGACCCAGTGCATTTCCTGTAGGGATAAGGTGACCTGCAGGGGTTAATGGCCCGTGGCTTTGCCTTGGGCTATCATCTCACCCAGCCAGTGATTAATCCTGGAGAAATGCCCTTTGCTCCCATCATTATCCCTTAAATGGAACCTTTAGAATTCAAAATGATTTCGGAATGGAATTTAGCACTGCCTGCACTCCATTCATTGCAAGGAACTTTACTGTAACTGCATGTCACACTTGCATAAATAACCTTCAGAGAGAAAAAAAAAAAAAAAAGAAAGATGAAAGGACTGGCCCAGAAAAAAGAATAAAACTCCAGTGCAGGCTGCCACTGCTGGTAATATTCCAGCAGCAGGGCGATGCTATAACAGGAGGCTACAATTGCTGCAGGAAGTGGGGGTAAAAGAGTCCTAAAGTATTTGATGTTCATAAGAATTTTCCTGTGCAAGCATTAACTGCAGCATATTTTCAGGCAGTAATGTGTTATATTTTTGTTTTGTTTACTTAGCTGCTTCTAAGGCATATTCTTGACAAACAAGGTTTTCTTAAAAAACTTAGGATGGCAAGGTCCCTGCATTGGCAACACATGGTCTGAAGAGCTGTTGAAGGAACTGGTTATTCCTTTGGACAAGCAAAGTGCAAAAGAGACTGTGAGTGTTAGGATATTGCTCCGCATCAAAGCCATAAAGCTTCAGTTCATCTGCTAATCTCTCTTGCAGGTCTTTTGCTTGCAAATTGGATCTGCCAGCTAAGCAGCTCAGGTACTCGTACAGCATATTGCTTAAATTTTACTCCTGAGAAGGGAGAAAAATCTGTGGTAGTACAGCAATCTGTATTCCCAGTCAACTCTATACTCCCCTCTTTATCCATCTGATGTAGGCTTCATGCGTGGCTATATTAAGATAAACATGCTTAGTACACAAGGTTGTAGGAACAACTAAATCTACTTAGCGTTTTTTATCTTTTTATAGACACAAGTTTCCTCACATGCTGTTTTAATGAAGGAATGTTTCAGACAGGGAGATATTCAGCATCAGTGCTGGACAAACAATTTAGCATAATTCTACCATTAATACACTGGTGACAAAAGTCTGCAATGTCATTCTTGCAGGCTCCCATGTCATATGTACTGATCTCACTCACACACCGGCGGGAAGTGTGGATGCAAAAAAGCCTTTAGCAGAGAAATTTTCCCAGCTGTCCCAGCATTTTGTTAGCTTTCCCAGTTTTGGTAAAAGTCCTGGTTTTCCTTTCTCCTGCTTTTCCAGCACTTCGTGAGAAACTTTCATGTTCTCAGACAGATTATTTAAAAACAAAGCCAACAGTTTTTTGTAAACTAGATCTGCTATCTCACACGTCCAAGCTGTTGTAAAATTGTTTTGATATGGCCTGGAGAAATATTTAGAAAGAGGTGTCTTCTGGATTAGCCAATAGCCCTGAGGAGTGGTTGTTCAGAGACCCAGTAATTTTTTTCTTCAAAAGTAAACTTCTAGCAAAGTAACTCATATAAACCTGTGTGTAAATTAACAACTAATTCCATTTTCTTCATGAACACCGCAAATCTATGTCGCGTTTTCTCTTCGTCTCCGCTACCACTGCAACAGGGAAGCAGATTCCTAATGTATCTGGAGTCATTTTGCATGTGGAACCACGTCACCTGTTGCATGAAGTGACTCTGGCATTAGTGGCCACCCAGTGTATGGCTGTATTTTGATCCTAGTCAGGGCCATTTTTTATCCAGTAGCACCTTGTACACATTTTTTTTTTACAATATTGTGGAACAACCTGAAGCAAGACAACCTATAGTTACTACAAAGTTGAATTGTTCTCCAGCTGGTTCCTATGCAAGAACAGAGTTTGGGATGCTCTCCGATAAGCTTCTCACTCTTCCCCTGATGTGTGGCCAGCATGCAGCAGAGTGAAGCAGGGCTGTCCCACTCCTGGGCCTGGCTCCTGGCCACTGTCCCTGTGTAGTGATTGTCCGACAGAAGCTGCTGACTTCAACACAGAGAAATTCATAAGCAGAGATGGCCATGGTCTTCTCTGTTGCTCTTTCAATGAGTGAACTCAAATCAAGATTTTGATGGAAACTGGCCTTCCACACTGTACCAGCATTCCCTGCAGGTGGTATCAGGAGTGGTTTTTGATAAGCACAGGTGATGGTGTGGCCCTTCTCTGCATGCTTACCTTGCTTGCTGAGCAATGAGCCTGTGATGGACTTTGCCTGGCCTCTGGACTGTGTGGAGCTCTGGTCTCAAACCCATGAACGAGAACTTTGTGGACCAGTGGCTGAAGGTACAGCCATAGGTACAAGGTCAGTGTTGGAAGAACATATACACTGAACAGCTCTAGCACTTGAAGCCTAGACTTTTATATTCTTAGGGTTTAGTTTTTAAAATATACTCCAGCTCCTTTACTCCTGCAGTAGCCAGAAAAAGCCGTGCTGTTGTGCCATGGCTTTCTGTGGCTGCTGGGCCACCTGGCAGTGCCCAGAGAGAAGCGCAGTTCCCAGGTTTGGGACCAGGACTTCCAGAGATCCTGCTCTGCACTGTGCCAGTCAGATCTGACATAAGGGCAGACAGTACAAATGTGATTCTTTGGCTTGCTGGCCTTCTTTCTTGACAACAATCTCATCAGCCTCTCTTGTATCTCACTCCCCATTCATGGTGTCTCAACTTAATTCTAAAGTGAATTATGGAAAGATGCAAGACCTCTCAGGATACTGTTGGAGGAATATCTTCGTGAATATAAATCAGAGGGTACAAATGCATCCTCCTGGATCTACCTCTAGCTGACCCACTCCCTCATGTTTTGAAATATTTTCCCCTGCTTTCCTCAAATTTTCTTCATATTCCAAAATCAAGCTAAACCCTTGACTATATTTTTGTAAGCTGTCTATTAAGTGGGCACTAATTGTACATAAAGATTTAGCATTAATCATTTTAAATAACATGGGAAAGGAGGGGAAAGTGAGGACTGGGTTTGGTTGTTTGTTTTGTTTTGGGTTTTTTTCCCATGATGCTGGAGAAAGGCATTAAATTTTGGGGGGATATTTGATTTTTAAAACTGAGATTTTTCTTCCTTCTTATTTTTAATCAAGGTTGTAAAGATTATAAAATAATATTTTTTGATTATCAGCACTTATATCAATGCTTATAAGGTTTTTTTGAGAAGTCTTTGCTTCTTTGTTAAGAGAAAGCTGCTGCTCAGCATCAGAGATTCCTAAAACATTCTTCAGCAACACCAGGTATCAGAAAAGATGCTACATATTTTCATATACATAAGGGAATTGAAAGAGGGGTGCATGTCTTTACTTTTGGGAGTAGCTTTAGTTCTGGAAATGAGAAGAAAAAAAAGCTTACAGTTAAATTTTTTTTAAGTGTTGCAGCTGTTAGGAAAAAAGGAATATTGTCTGAAAATGAGTGCTCTGATTCTAGTTTACTGGGAAGGAGAAACAGTAAAAAATTGTATCATGTTTACAAGCACCTGAACAAAGTGTTGCCATATGTGTAAAACCTCAGGGCATGTGGGGCCATACCACAGTCGGGACACCCATCCTTCTTTTGTTGGAGGAAGGAAGTATCTTGTCCCTATTTTGGGACTGGGAGAGGCAGTCTGGGATGAGACCAGTGTTACCACCATCACTGTAACATGGGATTATCTAAATCAGATTTATGTCTGAAAGGCAATGAAAAGACAATGAAATTCCTTGTTGGTTTCATGTCTGGATTTTTTCCCCTGCAATAGTACCAGCTATGAGAAAACGTTTAAAACAACCATATGCTTGAAAATAATTAATTATGAATTCTGTTAAATTCTCCCAACTGTTTTCATTTTACCAGTCTTAGAGCTATGTTTCATTGTGTGTTTGGAGGGAATCAGGCACCACAGAATTTGAAACCTGAAAGAGACCTCTGCATTTTATTAGGGTATAAATAATGGTAATAATTTGATGGGGCTCCTTGAATAACACAACAACAGAATGGGGTTTGGTTTACAGCATCATACCCTGCCTTGTCTGTAGAGCTTGTGCTGCAGATTGCTTTCCTACAGATTGGCTCCTGCCAGTGAGAAGGTCATAAATGCCCACCTTAATCACTGGCTATGTCTAAACCCCTCAATTTAATCCCTATATAGGGCGCCATGTACTTTTTAAGATGCAGCTCGAAGAACTTAAAAGAGAGGAAAATATATTCTTATAAAGGTGTAGTTCAGGCTGCCATGTGATAATACAGGGGCTGGGGCAGAGAGCTGGTCCCAGGCACGTTAATCTGTAAGGGAGCAAACAACAGCCCTGCAAAGAGTTCTACAACATCACTCTGCTAAGACACTGGACAGTCCAGGACTCATCTAAAATTCCTTTTGTTTCATAAAATAATTTTCATCTATTTAAAACAAGGGCAGGGGAGGGGGAGAAACGACAAAATTTCTTAAAACCAGAAAACAGAAACTTTTGTAAACGGCGATTATTTTTAAAGAAAACATTGTTTCTAGTCGGCTCCATAGGTTGGATTGTACAGCACATGGATCGCTGTGGACTTCAAGCACACCTACTCTGTCTCCTCCTGCTTCTGCTCACAAAGAATTCAAAAACAAAAGATCACTTGGGGAAAATAAAATGGAAAACTTCACTGGTTGACTAATATTTTGCCCTTTCACTTCCAACACTGTATCTGATCATCATGACCTTTACCTAAGGGGATGTATTAGGAGACGGGCTTGCTGGCACAACTGAATAGGCTGCTTTCTAAATCACCAGGTAGACAGACTTTCCACTGGCAATGTACTGTCTCCGTGCTCATTCCCTGGTACAGAGGTCCCTAATCCCAACAGAAGGGGCCAGGGACGTGCAGTGAAGCTGTGCCCCAGAGATCACTTCAGTGTATCCCCATAGCTAGTGACCACGTGTATTCCCCAGACAACTTTTTCAACAGGAGAAGGGCAAATGGCCTTCTGGAGTAATCCTCATTTGCAGAGATTTGAGTGCAGCTGTCAAGGAAGGGCAGCAGAGCCAGTATTTTTCCACAGAGACTTGTGGCATCATGGCCGTGTTGCAGCGATTTATCATCAGCCTCTGTCATTCCCAAACGGGGGCCTCTCACATGATAACACAGAGTGCCACTGCTCCTTTACTGACTTGGTCCCTGGTTAATCAGTTTGTTCAGGTTTTGAATGCTGTATTCAAGCATATTTTTAACAATGAAAAGCTCTCTGTGCTAAAAGAAAGGTCCTACGTATTTGAGTCACATTCTTTTCTCTCCAATTGTTTCAGGTTTTGTGTCACTTGATTTGTACTAGCTGTGGCTCATTATGAGAAGTATTTGTCAGTGTGGGCACTAAGGCACGCACAGCCCTACATGTGAAATTTAATTATGGGCATGGGAATTTCCTGTCCATTCCCTTGAAATATTGTTGCTTAAAACTTGATAGAGTGAAGGTTTTGCAAATTGAAAGAGAGAACCATGAAGGAAGATAGACAGAGGAATAGACGGAGGGGTCCAGAGATGTCTGATGTCTGGGGATTGAAGAAAAAAGCCAGGTTCCCTTAGGAGCAGTGAATGACCTTGGAGCCATTGGAACAGAGAAAAAAGAAGACACCCTGAAGGCACAGAGGGATACAGGATGGAGCCTGATGACAAACACCGTAAGACGGATCCTTATATTGGATCAAGAGAAAAAAAAGCGCTTGGAGGGGAGAAAGAAAGAAGGTTAGGGCTGGAGGGAGTCTTCTGTCCAGAGGACCTTCAAATCAGAGGCTGTGAGCACAGGATGCACATGCTGATATTACAGTGCAAGGTACTCAGAAAAGCTGTGGCATAAAATTGGCATAATTTTTATTTCATAGATTTGCTCTGCCTCTCCTACCTCACTAGAAAGATTTGAGCCCTGGTCACTAGTGCACAGCTGAGCGGGACAGAAGGACTTTGCCTCCTGCAAATGAAGCCATTTGCTGGGAACCCTCCTGCTCATGGAACGATGCTGTTTGTATCTTTGCTTGAGGGGAGTTTTATACAAGACAGAGAAATCTTTCTTTACAGGTGGGCAAGTGATGTCTTCATTGTTACTCATGTCTTTCTTGAGGCAGGGACTGTATTAAGCATTTCCTGAGTATTCAGGGCGTCTGACTTCAGAATCCAGTCATGCTGCAGAACTTTGCTTCATCTTTCCAAATCTCATTGAAGTAAAAAAAACCAAACCTGTAGTTTGTAGCCCCCTTTGCTCAGTTTGGGTTATTATATCACGATCACTGTTTCTGTCCTAACGCCCTCTCCTCCCGGGGAGCACAGCTGTCACCCTCAGCTCCAGTGGCAGAGCACCAGCCACATATAGGGCACATGAGCATTGTTACATACAAGGACATGGGGCAGAGATGGATTTTTTTTTGAGAGAAAGTGATAGTAGCAGGGAGCTTGTTCCTGTCACAGCACCACAAACAGCTCCAGCATTATAACAGAGGCTCACAAAGGCATTGAGGCTCCCTTAATTATTACTCTCTTTCTCCCTGCTCTAAATCTGTCCCTGGTAGAACTTCAAGAAGGAGTTGAGGAGCTTTGCTAGCTGCAACCCGACAGATAACAGCGGTATCTTAATCAGCAGAGCCTGAGGTATGGCCACAAACTTCCCAGGTGTTTTTCTCTGCCTACCAGTGTGATGCCTGTCACAGTTGCTCACTGGCTGCTTTTCACTGATGAACATTCAACAGATTTCAACCAAGCTTCATGACAGTGCTGTTGTCACTCCTGGTGCAGCTACAGAGAGCTGGATGTTGTCTCCATGCTCTTGGGAGGAAAACCGTCAAAACACCAGCAGACAGCAGAGTTGCTGTGTTGTCTTCCTGAGTCTGCAGATGGTATGAAAATAGGGAGCTTTCATTTTAGCAGAATGATAAAATCTGAAACTTAATTGTGACAGTTGCATTTGCATTAACTATTTCAGTACCTAAACATTTTAGCAACATGTTAAAAATATGAGCCTATCAGTTCTCTCTGTCATGATAATGACCTCGAGCTCACAAGTTAACTTTCAGCTTCCACCCTATTAACTTCTGATGCTGTTTTCAGTTGCCAATATATGTTGGCATGCCAGTTGGCATGTTGGAAACTGAAAATGTAGATATATACATTTAATTTAATATTGAGAAAATACAAGTCTTTCTTGTCTTGATGTATTGGTTTGGCACGGCCTGGTTTTGGGTAGCAGGGAGGCCGCAAAGACGGCTCCTGTGAGGAGCTGCTGGCAGCTTCCCACCATGTCCAGCAGAGCCAATGGCTGATGGCTCTGAAAATGGACACGCTGCTGGCTATAGCTGGGCCAGTGAGAGAGGCTGGTAACCCCTCTGTGATGACATATTTAAGAAGAATATCGAAACAAAGTTACGGGATTTTTGCTCCTAGTCAGAGAAGAGGAGGAGGTGAGAACATGAGAGGGAACAACATGGCGGCACCAAGGTCAGGGGAGAAGGAGGGGGAGGAGGCGCTCCAGGCGCCGGAGCCGAGATTCC
>VXBT01009666.1:968262-1238621 GCA_013400235.1 Oriolus oriolus | reverse complement strand
GCCTCAGAGTGAAGGACTCTTCTCCCGGAGCGGTGGAAGAAAATCTTGGTGATGGACTGACCAAAACCCCCCTGCCCTGACTCCCTGTGCTGTCGGTGGGAAGGAGGGAGGGCCTGAGGAGGGGGGAAGGTGTTTCAAGAGCTTATTTTACTTCTCATTACCCTCCTCTGATTCTGTTAGTAATAAATTTCACTTAGCAATCAAGGTTGAGCCTGTTTTGCCCTTGAAATATTTCTCCCACTCTCCTTATCTCACCCATGAAGGCTCCATTAACCCTTTTTTCCTCTTTTCCCTCCTTTTGCCCAGCTGGGGTAGGGGAGGGTGAGCGAGCGACTCTCGTGGGTGCCTGGAGTTGGGCTAGTGTCAAACCACGACACTTGATTATATTGCTTATTTTCCTGGTTAGGATGATAGAAGTTCTTGCTCCCTTGACTTAGGCTGTGGTGAAGATCTGCTAGGTCAGTGTCAGTTCTTTCTGAGGGCATTCCCTGGAGCGCATCTGTTTTGCACACAATTGCATGATCTGAGCTACAGCTGAGGAACTTTTCAGTACCACTTCCCTAGTCATGGTAATTGGATTACTGTATCAACCGTGAATTACTCCATAAAGAATACAAATAACTGATTTTCATTTGGATGTGGAGTCAATTTTGCACCTTTAGAAATTGAGATGCAGCTGAGTTTCGGCTAAAACACAGAAACTTAAGACATGTTACTTAAAATCAGAGATAACCTCCTTCAAAGTTGTTTATTTTCTGTTTGAACAATTATCATGCTTTAAAATTTTATCTGCAATCAAATTTAAGAACTTTCCATAAATCTAAGCATTATTTTTGGAGAAAGTAGAATGTGAAGTATTTGCAATAGGAGGTGTTAGTATATAGCTGAAGAATGGAAACAAATTCATACAAAAATATAAAGCTAGACATATACTTGAAAGCTAACAGTCTTATTTGCAACTTATTTTAACTTAACACTATCACCATAGTCTCCATTATTTGGTACTGGAGTCATATAGTCTACTGATGTGCAGATAATGTCACAGTCCCAGAGTAATAGCTTTCTGTTTGGAGGGTATTGAAAGAACAATTGTTAGGAAATGAAAACTTCGGAGGGGCCTGAGCCCTGAGATAAAATAATGCAGACACCTTATTTACCCATATCTTGTTAGAATCCAAAAAGCAAAGGTATGTTTCTTATTGATAGCAAGTTATGAAAGCATCCCTATCAACTTAGTTACAGTGTAACAACTCTCACACTTTTAAGAGGGGGAAGGCCACCCCACAAGAGAGAGAAACTGAGAAAGAGGACTCTGTAGAACAGGACATCAGTACTAGAGAAACATCAGTACAGAGAAAAGGAGGAAAAAGCAGCTCGCTAGACTACAGTAGCTAGTAGAGTAGGGATGGGATCAGAGGAGAGAAAAGAGACTGGGAAGAATAAAATACTTAACTATTATTTGCCCAAGGATAATGCTGGGGTAAAATATATAACTATTAGTGAGATTCTGACAGATTTACAAGCATCAGATCAAGTTGACTCATTTGCTATCAGCTGTAACTATGTAAAATATGCTGCTCCAACTAAATTGGCAAAAGGAAATAAAAAAAGAACTGTTTCCACATAAAGAGCTAAATTTTATGTTGATTCACCATATGTCCTTTGCCACCTCAGAGAAATAAGGATCTGAAGAGCATAAATATGCAAGGAATGTTGGCCAGGTTTTGCATTTTTAGTGTTTCCTAGTTCTTCCGTAAGTACAACACACTTGCATCAGGGTGCTGTCAGCTGCATTGGTTGTAGAATTCTACCACTGGCAGATAGCAAAATACAGATCCTTTATGGATCTCTTTTTCTTCTTGTTGGAGCATGGAATTCACAGAGAAACACAAGTCAGCTTGTTCATATTCATCCAGTTGGAAGACTGTTTCCAGGGAACAGGCTTAACACACAAACTTTTGGAGTAGGGACTGTCTTTTGTTCTGTGTTTGTGCCAGGTGGTCTTGGTCTCTAAACAGGGGTTCTGGTTGCACTAATAATAAATAATCTTTAAAGATTATAGTAATTCTTGATTTGGAGGTGACAAAAAGGTGTAGAAAGCAAGCCAGTCATTTATAAAAATCCAGCCCAGGCTGGCTTAGCCTTTTCAGTGCTGTGAGCCAAATGTCAGCTTTGGGGCACCTCTGTAAGCTGATCCCTGGAGCTCCATCAGAGCAGGGTTCTCCTCCAACACAGGTGGGCTGACAGTTTACAGAGTAAGTGTTTGGGCATGTGGAGGTGCTTGGGGAGGTAATATGCCAGCTGACACAGTCCTGGCAGCCAGCTCTGGCTCATGGGCTGCTGCTTTGATCTGCGCTTTTCATCACACTCATGAGAACCGCTCAATTTTTTTCAAATATGTTGATAAATTTATCATTTTCTCCTATATTTGCATAACTCATGTAATCGCTGTGAAGTGACTTGAGAGTTCTCTGTATGTATTCCATAATCCGTGCTTGCGAGTTGTGTCACCTTGATTAGGTGTGATCGTGTTGGGTCTTGCAATGAAGGTTTTGTTCCTGGTCCTTGGCTGAAGGAGAACAGAGATGCTTAGGGCAGAAGTATGGATGCCAGCAGCACTGCCTTTTTGCCCACTCCATCATGGCAAACACCACATTTTCAGGTGGAATCTTCTAAAATTAATCACCAGCAGACAAGCGTTCAGTATAAACAGGCAGTGGGATATTAATTACAAGTCAGTATGAAAGAAATTGGTGTTAGTAATACCCTGTAGGTAATCACTTACTAGAGAAACACACAAATATGCAGCACTCAACTGTTCATTTGCTCTCGTGCAAGAATAAGACCATGACTGAGGTATGGTCTGCACATCAGCATACAAAAGACATTCAATAGGGTCAAGTAATGTGTGTATGCATATAAATTTTATTATGTTGCAAAAATTATGTTTCTCTTTCTCTTTGAATCAACTATTTTTTAAAAAGGACCAGGAATTTGCAAGGAAATTCAATTGTATAGTGTGCAAGTAGTGTACAGTTTGGAAATATAGTAGCAAGCTGTAATACAGACCCTGTTTTAATTACAAGGTGATGAAGGGCTAAAATCAGAGTGAGGATGAGACCCTTTTAAAGAGGTGTACGTAATCCATAATACAATCTAAGGTGTGTGTGGAAAACTGAGGATTAGCCTGATTGACCAGTAGAAACTGAACTATGCACGAATTTCAAAGACAGAAAGACTGAGCTACCTTATCTCAGAATCTATGGAAAAAAAACATTAGCAATACCTTTACCTACTCAGGGAAACATCATGCTAATTTGTGCTGTTCTTCTCCGTGTTTTAAATCTTAAGTTTAGGTTAAAAGTTGCTCCATTCACTCTCAAAAGCCTGTATGCTGCTGGCTGTATTTTTCTTTGGAGTTCCAAAGAAAGTGAGACTTCAGGGAAGTGCCTGGCCAAGGTCATGGTGTCCATGTCTCAGGAAGGATGCGAGGCTGTGAACTTTGCAGCCATCAGAGGTAAAAGCATGACTTGCCTTCCCGGGCAACTACTTCCAGGCTTACTCTCATCTCATGAGAATGTGAAGAAATGCAGCCATTCCTGACCTGAGATCAGCTCAGCTGGTCAGAGCCTCGTGCTGATAATGCCGAGGTTGTGGGTTTGATCCATGCATGGGCCATTCATTTAGGAGTTGGACTTGATGATCTTTGTGAGTCCCTTCCAGCTTAGAATATTGGGTGATTCTGTTTATCACCAAAGCGAGGAAACTAAAAAGCCCTTACTTGCTGTCAAAGGGAGCAATCAAGAAGACATTTTGGCATCTAATAAGACAAGACCTAGGAAAAAAAAGCAACTCATATGCTTGACCTGAGTGGTTAACTAAAAATCAGCCTCATAGGAGTACTTTGTTGTAATAAGAAATGGCTGATGGAATCATGCATTTCTTTGATGCTGTTATGATTATTTTCAAAGACCGTGCACAGACAGTCCTGGTCCCCGAACACAGCAGAAATATGAGAGCAAGGAGCAGTATTTTTTTTCTGTAGCTCCAAGTCCTTTACCAGTTCTTTCTATTCACTGTAAAAGGGGACTTCCTTTAACATAAAAGTCACTTTTACACAGTCACTAAGTCTGCCATACTGTTCATTTTCCTACTGCATATGTTTGACATCTGTAAGAAATATTGTTGTACATGGTTTGAATATACAGCCCACCACTCAAGCCATGCAGAAAATCTGGAGGAGATGGCAGAAGCTCAAGACATATGAACAGAACTTCTACTGTTAGAGAGGTATGTGGGTTTTCAACCAGAATTATCTCAATTAGCTAAAAAAGATAAAGTAATTCTATTTTAAACATTTAATGGTGGGCTCATTCACTGTGTTTCAGAGCAGAAGCAGTGGGGCTGAACAGCAAATTTTTCAGCAAAGAAATTGCAGTCCCTCAAATGTTGAAGTCTGGGGAGAATTTGGTTTCTTCCTGTGCTTTGATACCTCAACAACAGGAAATCATCAATTCTAATTTTTAATTTGTCAGTAACTCTTCTATCTTTTCCTTTAAAGCAAATAAATTGCACTCTTTATTTTTCTAATGTGCATCAGAAATGTAATCCATTAATTTATATTGATCTCTTAGGCAAATTATGTATATGTGCATTTTATTCTTTATTTGAAAAAAAGCTTTTTTTTTTTTATAATAAGAGAAAGACAATATAAAACAATTTAATTTTTAATAATAAGAGAAAGACCATATAAAACAATTAAAAAATATATAGAGACAGTAGAAGACCAGACAGGACTACCACACAGCTCTGCAGACATCAAATCCCTGAGCAGGATTCTCTCCTGCCCTCAGAGAAGATTACAGCTGTGGTATTAAAGGCCAGTTCCCAAGGGCCTTTCCTCTCACATAAATTAACTGGACAGCAGTGGCAGAGGGGTGAGGCCAGAGGTGGGCATTGACACTGTTGGGAGTTTTGATCTGCTTCTGTCTGAATGGATTAGTGAATGAACTGCCACAGGATTTAAAATTGAGGAGATAGTCGGGGTAAAGTACAGGATCCTCTCAAGACTTCTTTATTTCAGTATTTTGTGAAGGAACTGAGGGCCTGGAAGAACAATACCTGAAATACAGAGAGTTGTGCTGGCAGTTCACTTGTCACTGACACAGTGCCTGGGTCCTGGCTGGCAGTCCAGCCCCAGAGCAGAGAGATCTCAAGGGGTCTTTGGTCAAGAAACTCAGGCACAGGCTGAATAGGACCCCCGAGCAGAGTTCAGTTTTCACAGCCCAGCTCCATCTCCCCAGGGTCTGGATCAGCCCGGCCACCCTGGTGCTGGGCCTCGGGTACATCTGCACTCATTCTCAATAAATTCCTGCCCTCAGCATCTCACTGCTACATCCACCAGCTGGAGCATTACATCTCTTCTGTGGTTTTCCCTTTCTCTCTTCTCCAGAGCTCATCTCTGGGAGCTGTGTTGGCTGCCCAGAAAGTGGGAATCTGGAAAGCAGAGGAGATGTAAGTCTCTGTCACTGTCTGGAAGTTTTTTGTGGGATAAATGTTCTATGCGAACAAACCCATGATATCTCATTGTCATGACACATATGGTCCTTGAATGTTGCCTGGTCAGTGGAAATATAAAATAAAAACTATAAATTGGTCTCCTAAGTTACTCAGAACCCAAAATTGCCCTCTTGTAGTGCAAGGTGTGTATTCCCTGCTGTAAGGATTTTGTGGAGGTCAGATACTAAGCCATATCCCACCTTCTGCTGGTTTCCTGTTTAAGAAGACACCTGGCAGAGTTATACCTTCTCCAGCCAACCCAGAGAAGTTTTGACAATGCTTTCAAAACGTTATGCGTACCAGAGGCCGTACAAAAGTGTATTGACTGATAAGCCTAGGTTTGTTCCTGCCAAAATATAGCATGGTGTCATGGTTTAGGAATTAGGTATTCCCCAGTTTAGTACTCCCACTAAAAAAAAAACCTCAAGCAGCTCCCTCCCCACTCTGGTGAGAGAGACAAAAGGCACGGATAATGAGCTGAGATAAGAACAATTTATTGGAAACAGCAGTGAGATAAGAAAAACACAGTTAATATTACTATCAAAAAGGTACAAAAACAGAGGGTGATTTATGTGCAAAATGCTCGTCCCACAGCAACAATGAGCAATGGCAGACAGGTTTCCCACTCTCACCATGATTTTCTCGGCCCAAAGCCATGCCCCTGTTCTTGGAAGCAAGAGTCCCTTACTTACATGCCTGGCAATAATGTCAGTGGTAGAGAATCACAACCTAGACACGGCCACACAGTTCCAGGCTCTGCCCCCTCACAGCTACTGCAAAAATTTACTCTGTCCTGGCCGAAACCAGGACACATGGATACAACCAGACAAAGCAAAGACAGCTTGAGGTGACAGTTTGCAGGTACCTGATCTTTGTTGTTTAGCTGAGCACACCAAAGCCTGAACACAGCTGCAGGAACTAAACACCATGGATGTAGCCAGGATGACTGCACTAAGCAGAAAATGGGTGGGATCATCACCAATTATAAGCCCTGCCAAAGGCTTTTTTCCACTTTTCTGCTCTAACCCTGCCCATCCCAATTCTCTCCTGTGGCATGGGGAAGAGGAGGCACAGACACTGTTAGCAGAACAGCATAGATGTCGCATATTTTTTAGCTCCCATGCTGGACCTCTTATTTTTCCACAGGGTGCCTGTTTTTACAGGTGAAATGGATTGATTCCTCTGCCTTGAGAAAGGTCTTCTAGACAGCTAACAAAGGAGGCTCTTAATTACAAGGAGGTGGATCTGGAGGGGGTACTTTGCAGGTTGTAGGTGAGAACTGTCTTTTCTTAAGCAGTTTCTAGTTCCATTAATTACAAAACTGCAATCTAACAGCATCCCGTGGAGTGTCAGTCACAGATGGAGGCAGAGAAGCCCTCCCCGGATCATGAGGAGGTGGCTCTGCATGACCCTATGGCGGGGGCCTGTGGAGTTTGACCCGGGAGGTGAGCAAGACAGGGAGGTGAGTCTGACTAGCGAGTCATCAACTTCTTTTCTTTAGCATACAGAAGAAAAGAGTGAAGAGGGAGAGAGAAGAGGAGGAAAAAAGGGTAAAGGTGACAAGGAAGTACCGATCAGGTCAACATCTGCACTCCTGCATCGGACTGGGCTCTCTGGCACCAGTTTACCAGCTTCCATTACATCTTTTGCTTAATTTTAAAAGTAGTTTCTAATAATTTATTATGTATTTGATAGAGCAGAAAGTAGCTATGGTGCTAGAAAAACTCTGGAAAGAGTAAGCAAATTAAAAAGGCACAGCTGTTCCAGGCTTTCCCAGCCTCCCAAGAAGACAGCTCAGACTGCAGAGCGACACACACCACATTTCATTGGCGTAGGTCCACTGTTTGTGTCACAGCCAGACAGCTTGCATTAGAGTTTGGCCCGAATGTGAAAAGCCTTCTTATTTGAATTTGAGAAATATGGAGTCATATTCAGATTTTAAAGCTTTTTAATTAATAAAAGTTTAGGACAGAAAATTCAGTACAGCTGTTACTGCTGAATCCAGACAGGGCTTGGAAGGTGGACATTCAGCAGTGGGGTGCTTCCAGCAACCCTCATCCTTTGAGGGTGATGAGCACCCTCCAGCCCCGCTGGCTTCCCTGAGAGCAAGTGTGCAGTCTCTCCTAGCACTACGCTCGTGTGACAGGTTGAACTCACAACTCAAGAGGGTAGATGCCTGCCTGTGACCTAGGACTCTGTTGTAGCTCTTGACAGAGCATCGTTCAGAGAGGTCTGATGCCAGGTGAAAGCTGGAGCAACTCTATTTCCCACTAGTGGAGTTATATCAGTGTAAAGCCACCATAGGAAAAATCAGAATAAAGCCCAGTGTGGAGAAACTTACTAGAAAGTGTAAATAGGTCATAAATCTTACTCCAGTTGCACTTCAGATGTGGAAGTTTTTTTCTGGACCTGGTGTATGGCTGCTTTGGGTGCTGAAGCTGTCTTAAAAATTACCTAAATGTTCCCTCACATGACTATCCCTCACCAGCCCTCTACCTTCTGTGCAATGCAATTTAATACTTGAAAAAGAGAGCTCAGCCTTTTGATGTAGCATAATATAGAGCAGTTTAGGATGTGGTATCTTGGAGTTATACTAGAGTTGCACTACAAGCTGTTTTGGCCTTTAGCTAGACCAGGACTGAGGGGGAGGTTGGGGGAATAAATATATGTTTAGAGCTAAGAGTGGGATTTAGGATTTGCAGTTATTTATTCAGACACCTAAAGAAATTTGAGGACAACCAAAGTTATTTGCAAATGTGAGCTGAAATTGGCAGATAGCTTTGGATTAAAAAAAAAAAAAGAAGGACATAGAAAGGAGATAACAAAAAAATTGAATTAGATTAGTTTGGCATTTCCTGAGCTAATTCTTGAATCCTTTTCAGACTAAATTCATAGACACACCTGTACAACCCACGTAACTGAGGAAGATGAGTCTTCTGCAGGGTGACAAACTACTTGCACACTGAAGACCATCTCTAGTATAGTCCCTTGAAATGGGAGTTTAAGTGAAATTCCTCATCTGGTCAAGTGAGAAGGACTGGAGGGCAGATTTCCTCACTGTTGGAGATATAAGAGAAGACACAGGAAAACAATACATTTTGTTAGATTTGTTTTTAATTGATTAAAAAATAGGTTTAGGTTAACTCAGGACAGTATTTTTCTTCCAAAGTCAGACAAAAATTGTTCCTGCTTAGAGCTGCATTTCTGCACAGCTCTCCTGGGCTGAGCCAAGCACAAGCACAGTCTGTGTAAGTAACAGTGTGTTCCTAGGTATGACGGTCCATGAGCGTGGATGAAGGAATTACTGTACAGTCTTGTTCTTGATTTGGAATTATGGTAAACATTTATCTACTAATGCAAATCAGATTCAGTCTACAAAGATTGATTTTCATATAATTTGACCTTGTCTAATAAGTCTTCTTGACCAGATGAATTGCAGGGACTTTGCACTGATTTATTTTTGTTTATGCATAAAGTACTGCATGCTTGCTCATTTATTATGCTTAGCACATCAGACTCGGGAAGATTATGTTATTTGAAAATTAAATTTCATACCTTCATATTTTAACACAGACCTCTCTTCAGCTGTTTGACTTCCTATAGCTCTGTCCTCCAACATGAAGAAAATGCATAGAAAAAAATGACTTGTTTTTCTGAAGTTTGCGTGTTAAGTAATAATCCCAGAACCGTCACTGTGTGTACTTATGCTATGATGGAAGAAGAAAACTACACAGTGTAAGGTTATCTTAAGCATTTTACCCTAACCTGTGTCCACAAATACTGATGTGACTTAATTATTGTTATGGTGTTAATATGCCACTACAGGAAGATTTTGCCATTCCTTAACGTATTTTGGTTTCTATTACTCTTTGCATTAACTCCATCCTAAATCCAGAAGTTTTTGTAAGGCTGGGTCCAAAGTTACTGATGTTAAGGGAAAGGCTCCCTTTCATTTTAACAGCCTGTGTATCAGGCTCCTGAAGCCAGCAGTGCCTTAAGTTCTTGAATCTATTTTAAACAATAACTATATAGGAAGATAATTGTGTGAGGGGAAGATAATTATGATTGTAATTAATCTTTCTCATATTATTATCTTACATTTCAGCTGAAGTAACCTCATGCTGTTACGTTCTTTCGATTACTATGGTTCTTTCCCCTTGTCTCAGCTTACACTGAAATTTAAAGACATATCATTTACTCATTTAATCAACTGCCCTTTTTAGAACATTTATGCTTATAGTAAATTTGTTTCAACACTGACGTCTTCAGTATCTCCCCAGATACCTCTTTGCATCTATTTCAACAGATTGCAGCCTATTTATCATTATTAATTGTTTACAGTCCTTCAAGCAGTCCATGATTTATCTCAAAGTATTTAATATAGACCCCTTATTTTTTAAAATATTAAGCTGAATTATGTTGTTTAGCCAATTACCCAAATAAATAGGGAGTGTGGTTATCCTGATCATTAAAAAATAGTTGTGTTTTGGTCACTGTATGGTTGGACATTAGAGCCTCTATAAAACTCAGCTAGTCATGTGTGCATGTATACATCCTTCCAAACAAGTAACAATAAAAACTGATTTGTCATATGACCTTTATATATATATCTATACACATGCACATGCATACATATATCTGGAATCACAGTCACTTCTTTTTGAAAATAAAATTTTAACTACATTAGAGTTCAGATGTTTTGAGATTCTTCATCTGCAGGGCCATGATTCTGCAAAGTATTTAAACATGTTACAGTGTGGAATTACACTGGTATTAACAGAATGAATGTGCCTGAAGAAATGCATATAAGGCCTGTGAGTGAATTTAAGTAGCAGAAGTTAAAGACAAACCAGTTCTAAAACAACTTTGTATGGTTCTTCTGTTAATAAAAGTGTAAACATTTAAATGGTGAATACCTGTTACTATCTTGACTGTGACAGAAGCAAGCACTGAGTTCTACAAGAAAATATCTACTTCTGTCTATCATGATAGGGATCTAACTTTTAGCCCTTAAGCTCCTCATGTTTTGAGATTGAACAGTGTACTTCAGAAGTATATAATTTTAGCAGAAAAATATCCACGTGTAAGAGGCAAAAATATTTCTCTAGAAGACTGATGAAAATTAAATATCTGGTGTTTGAAACTGCTCAGGTGTTTAGAAAGTTAGA
This sequence comes from Oriolus oriolus, assembly GCA_013400235.1. Classification (NCBI taxonomy): domain Eukaryota; kingdom Metazoa; phylum Chordata; class Aves; order Passeriformes; family Corvidae; genus Oriolus; species Oriolus oriolus. The sequence continues at coordinate 1,227,894 of VXBT01009666.1, read as the reverse complement.
ATTTGCTGAAGGGAAAGGAATTTGTACCCAAAGATCAGGCAATGCATTAAAAATGCATGGGAAAATATGAAAAAAAACCCCCATAGGATGCATTGTGGAACCATGTGATAAAATCAATTTCACAGTGAATCATGCAGCTCTGCAGTTCAGTGTTGATAACTCATGATTCAGCTGAGAGTCAGAAAATATTTAGTAATTTTTTTTACAGCCCTAACTCTTAAATTCATATGATTACAGCGGGAATTCCAACTTTAATTAAATTTGAAGGAAGTCTCTGCCTGCAGAACAGTGCTACAAGCCATGTTCATGTATGCTCTAAAGACTTGGGAATCAAAAGACAAATAAAAGCAACCCGTAATTTTTTTTGTTTGTGTAGACTTTTATTGCTAGTAGATTGTAAATAAGCTTTATTTGTTTCGTCTGGAGACTGCTTTATTCAAAATCAGTAACAAACTACAACACTGAGCTAAGGAGAGGAATACAGTGAAATGAGACAACCTACAAAGCATCCTATTTAATCTAACACAGGATTGCAGAGTAACAAACTTTAATCTGGTAAACTAAAGCACAAGCAATAAAGGTTAATGAGGTAAGAGCAGAAATGTAACCTCCCTTAATGCCGGTGAAAAGATCCACCCAACTGCTGTGTGTTTCCAGCTAATAAAATACAATTGACATGTGTTACCAGCTGTATGTAAGGGACCTAATAAATAATGGATTAACAGACAAATCATCTCTTTCCCCCTTTTATTTTTGCATAAAATACTGAGTGACTTTATCAGAGGACAAGAAGGGTCTTTTTCAAGAACTACCCCAAATTTACTCCTTTGAAACGCTGGGGTATCCTCTAAGCATTTGCACTGATCTGTTCAGGGGATCGTACAGGAATTACAAGTACATAACACACATATAAATAACAATAACATTTCTGAGGTTGAATAATCAAGCTCCCCAAAAATAGGAAGTGCCACAAATGTGGTTTTGTGTAAATCCAGTCTTTCATGAGCTTGTATCTAAGTTTTGACTATCATGACCAGTAAATCTTAGCACTTGCACCTAATGTTGAAGTTTGCTCTGTTTAAGACCTGAAGAAGTGTCTGTCTGTCCAACCCCTTTTTCTCTGAACCATCATAATTTGATTTAATGATAGGCACTACTTGTGACTGCAAATCTCTCTTCATGAGTATTTCCAACAGTCTTTAATTAATGATACCACTGAAAAACCATGTAGCACTTAGTCACTCGTCTTCATGTAGCTCTTCATCAAATACCAGTACGTTCCCTACAGGCTAAAGCCAACTGGTCTCTAAATCCAGCCTCTCCTGCCTCCCATTCTACATTTTGTCATGACTTTCTGCCCTCAGGTTTCTCGCCTAGCTGGTTCCAGGTCCACCAGCCACTGCCTCTCTCTGCCCTGAGTCAAGTGGCTCCTTCTTCTTGCACCAGCCACTGTTGACACAGAAATGATGTGCTGCTTTTTCTTGCTACCTCTTCAGAGCAATTAATGTTGAGAAAGTACAACTTCCCTTGCCTATATTTGTTGGAAAAAGCATGCTTTGGTGCTCCAGCAACAGCCACATAGGATTCTGGAAGCAAAGGAGAATACTTTGTGGCATGGAGGGAAGGCACATCTACGTTGTTATCACACTGGAGCTACAGGCAGATGGAGCATACTCAGTTTGCAAGGTGAATGTTTGGTTTTTGTAGATTTGTTTAATTCCTAGATCTATAGTTTCAAGAAAAGAAAAAGTAAACAGAAAGGCATAGGCAAAGTTGCATCAAGAAGGTCCTCCTGCCGTTCCAGCTGCTTCTTGATCCCCAAACATCCATTCCTACCGAAGTGTGAACTGACTGTTCCCCACATTGGGCTGATACAAGTCCTTACAGGGTCATCCTGTCAGCTGGCTCACAGCAGCGATCTGATTCAGGATCACCAAGGAACAGTGGTTGCAGTGTAAAATTTTATCTGGGACCCTGTGTCTTCACCAGTACTAAGAACTATCTGTGGCAAAAATATTTCTTGGGATACAGCCCATGGTGCTCAACCCTGTAGCACAGTAATTTACAGTAAAATTTTCCCAAGGAGTTGTCCATTTTAGATGGACAAGGAGGATGGTGGAGAGGCACAGAAGAATGTGCAGTAGAGTGGCTTTGCCATGACTTCATAAATTGCAGGATAGCTATAGTAGCAGTCGATGAGTTCCAGTGTTTCTACGTTAACTCCTCTTGCTGCTCTTGGGTCAGCCAATATAAACTACAAATAATTTTATATTTGATTTGTTTGTTTTGTACCTCTTTGTCCTTAGGATTCAGGTTAATGCTCTAAAATGTCTGTTTTAAAATCATGATTTTTGAACATCATCCATCCTTTCTGATTTAGTCTTCCTGGCCCTTTTTAACTGGTTTCCCTGACTGCTTGACTCAGTGTCAGAGAGGTGGCAAGAGCAGGCACAGAAGACACAAGGAGAAGCAGAAGGGCAAATGCTGACCTCTTCTCTCTGGTGACCAGCGACAACACCTGAGGGAATGGCATGAAGCTGAGTCAGGGGAGGATTAGGTTGGATATTAGGAAATGGTTCTTCACCCAGTGTCTGGGCACTGGAATGGGCTCCCCATGGCAGTGGTCACAGCACCAAGCCTGACAGAGTTCCAGAAGTGTTTGGACAATGCTCTCAGGCATGTGGTGGGATTCTTGGGGTGTCCTGTGCAGGGCCAGGAGATGAACTGCAGTGATCCTTGTGGATCCCTTCCAACTCAGGATATTCTATGATTCAGTGACACTGTGAAGAGAGCATGTGTACCTTTTGATACCTTCTAATCTCTTCCAGAATCATCTCCTGACTCACACTGTCCTTCTTCTAGTTCTGAACTGAGGGAATCTGAAAAGTTATCACTGTATGGCTAACTATGTGATGAAGACAGAAAACACTGAAAATTAGGTCCAAATTTGTTATGGGAAGGAGAGATAAAGCATCACGGGGCTTGGTGGAGCTGTTCTACTCACATGAGAAATGAATCTAGAAAAAAAAGAAGTTTAGTTTTGAAGTTCTGTGCTTTCTTTAGTATTTACAGTTTGTCAGCATCACAGGACCTTCCTCTGGATTTCAAGTGCAGCTCATGAGACTGCATCCCTGCAATCCCATCGGGCTCTTGTCAATAGGATTGTTGTGCTTTCTCCAATAAGATTATAAACGCTCATTTGCTTTCAGCAGAAGTTTTAGCAAGCATCTATTCATATCTTAATGGATTATTGACACAACACAGCAGACTGTTATGAAGTATTCCACTATGTGTAATTAGAGAGTATTTAATCTGCATAATAAAAATCCATATGAACAGTTGTTGTCATTCATGCCCAAAAGCTGCTCATCTAAATGAAGTATCTAGTTTGCCCTATAAATTTAGAGACGGAAACCAGCATTTTGAAAAAATCCGAATTCAAGAATGCCAAAAAGGTGCTTTTACTCAGCAACCCAGATGTGAGCAATATGATTTCTCTCCACCCTCCCCCTGCCAAAAAAAAAAAAAAGAAAAGAAAATAGCATATAGATTTGAATGTTGCATTCCAAATTTCATCTTGGATCATGTTTTTACAGCCATTTGTTAAGTATTTACTGTCCCTTTCCTTGTGCCTTTGGTAGGATGCCAAGACAGCATACAAGGAGCTTGCTCAGGGTCCTCCTGCCTGGGCTGGGGAGGAAGGGTGGGTCAGGTTCTCTGCACTGTAGGGCCTTGTGATTTTTTTTACAATCCATCCACCCAGTGATCCCACATGTACAGAATGGGCAAAAGGTCAAGCTGGCATCTGTATATCATTTAAAACCTGCTAAAGCATGTGAAGTAGAGCTTAACCAGGAATATGAGTGGTTCATAGAGCATCCCTGGGTGCTCCATAATGGGAAAATTTTAGGGTTAAAAAGCAGTGGGGGAAGAGAAGCTGTAACTGATAATGCAGCCTGATAGTGCTGACAGGGTAACCAGTAACTAGGGGAAATATTTTGTCCCTGTAGCCTGCTAGGGCTTCCTTTATGAAAGGCTTTTAATAGATCAAAATTTTCAAAGAAAGTAGGAAAAAATGAGCTCAAAATATTTAATAAAATGTTTATATATTTTAAACTTGTTTTAATAAAAAATTATTGTGATTTTTATTTTGCTAAGGAACCTTCTTGAGTTCAAAATTTGCCAGAACTGAAGGATATGAACTTTCATTGTAAAGAAATGTTCTCTTCAACCGCTGTCACTGCTTGTTATGTTGTGGTGAAAATCCATCTCAGACTAGCCTGAAAACAGACAAATGAAAAGTTTTACCAACCAAGGTAAAACCTCAGCTGTAATTTTCACATCAGCTTTTTACAGCCAGAGCACAATACAGCCATTTTGTGGTATCATAAAGAGTTGTTAGTTGTTCTTCTGGTGATTTAAAGCCCTAAAATTGTCCATGTAGTCTAGAATGTTGTTGTGTGCAAAAGGAAACTCCACAGCATAAATTCCACAGTATCTGTTCATTTTGGCATCAAAATAATAAATTCAACTACTTGAAAAAAGGGATCTATGGAGCATACAGTGGACTTGTCATGGCGTTCATGGGAGGGTTGTGTTAATTAAGCAGAAGTGTTCATAAAGAATTGAAAAATCAGTGCCGATACATGAAGGTACTGTAATACTCAGGTGAGCAAGCCCTGTAAAGCAACTTTTAAGTGACTAGTGCAGAATTCCTACTTTTGTATCTAGACATTATTGTCAAATCAACAGGAAGTAGGTTGTTCTGGAATTGGTTCTAATTCTGGTATTTAACTATTGAGTATTTGCCTTCACAACATTAACCATGTTCCTTACGTACAGCTTCTAGTGAATGTGAATTTAGATTCATAAATTGCAGGCCCCTCCAGATTATCTGCACAAATGCACTTGTGGTTCTCAGCTGAGGAAGTAGGATTTGGGGTTGTATTGTAATTTAAACCAAAGAACGTTAATTGTAGTGTATGCGTAAAACACTTGGAACTATCCTAGAGGAGTCTCAAGATGCTTTATCAACCCAGATATTATACAGAGCTTTCAAGAACCAGTTCCTGACTGCCTGAGTTTAAGAAAAAACAGGCCAATGTGATAAGAAATATGCTGAAAGACCTTCTAAATCCCTTTATCAGAGGGAGAGAGATAAAAATAATAACACTCAGTAGCTAAAAAATACAATCTGTGGAAATCTTAATGAAGCCTAATGAATCATGTGAGCTGCATTGTTAAATTTACTATCCCTATTTTGCAGCTAAGAAAAAAGAAATATGAAAGTGAACACTGACATTTTCATCTTTTGGGTGTATTAAATTTTGCAACTTAATCCATATTCTTACATGCTAGTGAAAGAGAGAAGAATTTAGTTCTTATTGAAAGTTAAACTATCACAAAGCGGGGGGAGAAATTTGCAAGGTAAAGAGAAATACCCCCAATTCTGCCAGGCATCTAATGACTAGTGACCCTAACTTATGATTTGAAAGCAGGATGCTGAAAGGTTTAGAGTGTCAGCCATCCAAACATCTTTTCCCTTTAAAAGAAGGAAGAGTATTTCAATAGTTCTCAGTCAATGCTGGTTTGGTCTCCATCTTATGGAGCCTGCACTTGAATGCTTGTGGAGTGAACACCCACAGGGTTTCACTTTGTGTGTTGTTCTGTGCGTAGTCTTCTCATAATAGCTGATCATCCTTCGGCCTCTTGACAATCTCTTCTGCTTTGGAATTTGTCAGTTTAGGATCTTACTAATCTTCCTCCTTTTCCATCAGGAACTGTGGATAGTTCTCACCCTTCTGCAGTCTGTATGTGACAAGCACTATCTCTGTGAGAGAGTGCTGCCTTTTGAGCATCTGTTTGCTGTTTTGTACATATATAACCTGCTATCTCGTGGTTGCTTAAATATACATATTGATATTTATAAAGAACTAACAATTTTGATACAATTTTCTAATTGGTGAGGATTACAATGTGAAAAGGCTGTTTTCAGCATTTTGGTCTCCAGCATTAGGTTCTGGTCTTTCTTTTCCTTGGGCATACTTTACCAGTATTTTATGATCTCATTGTGTCTATGTTTTTTGTCAGTTTGCTGTGAACTTGGCCTTCTCTTTTAACTACCTATCTACGTATGTCTCTACATTGTCATGTACTGATGAAGAAGCAATTCCAGGCATTCAGTGCTGAAGGATTTTGTTGCCCCATCATAGTAGTCCACCTGATCTGATCAAGACCCTAGATCCCTGTTTAAAGTTCTATACAAATATAATTATAAAAATAACTTCTCTACAGAATATATACACACACACATAGATGAATACATATGTAGGCAGAATCTACATGTAAATAATATGATGTATGGATTTTTAAAATTTCATATCAATATACATATATGTAGATATAAACTTTGGGCAATTTTTCAGCTTCTTTTTGGCCAAAACTTCACCAGCTGTTATCTGCTTCCCTCACTTGGCATAGACTGCTGGACTTTTCCATGGGAAACCTGTTCTTCCGCTTCTGATGGCTGCTGTTGTCTTAAATGCCATAGGGAAGTGCACACCCCTGGCAAGATGTTCAAAGTTGGATTCAGACCATGCAGGGATCACTGGTATTATCTCTGAGAACACTTAATGAGGAAATCCAAAGGTTCTAGAAAGTCAAACAGCCTGGAGAATGAACTGTCTGGCTGACAGCTTTTGTATTGGTTCATGTTTCTACAACCAGAAAGAAGAAACAAGCTTTTGACAAAGAGACTGCTGGCTCTTAAGATGTGGTTTGGTCAGATGTAGGTCTACAAAGGTTGGCTCTTCACCTTTAGCTCAGGCCATGTCTTCCAAGACCCCCTGGTTTGGAACAGCAACCCAGGAGACTCTCCAGAACAGCTGTTCCTCTCACATTTTTGAGATCCACAATGGTACTTTGTTCCTTCCAGAGTCACTCATAGATAGGTCCTGGATACTGACTCTCTCTTCAAATAGCTTCTGTTTGTGTCCTGAGGTTTTCCTTTATATTATTATGAGACTTGGTCACTGATTCAACAGCACTTACCTTTATTTCATTACTTCCTTTACACTGCAGAAGAGAAATCAGAGGACTCAGTCAGACTTGTAATCTGTTTCTTATCTTCTCTGGAAGGCAAGAAGGCTTTCCACTGTTTTGTTAGATATTCCTGGAGAAACTCCTAACTCCATAAGCTAAAGCACAAAGCAAAGATCACAGGCTTCTTAAACACTGACCTGTCCTTTTGAAACAGTTCTGCTTCCTCAGTGTTCTTCAAGACGCGAGAGCAAACTGGAAGTCTCTCACTCATTTTTATGATGAGAGAGCTTTGTTATCACATTACTCCTCCACCCTAACATGGCCAGAGGGATTTTGTGCAGACTTAAATTGACTTGTTCCTCGTGTAGACCATGTCCCTTTAGCCTGTCATTAATTTATATGTCTTTTTTTTTGATACATAATTTGATACTTTTAAAGATGCCCACTGAATCAGCTTGGTGAATATCCTCTACCACATGCCAGAGGTTGTCTCCTATGCCTTCGATGTCCACTGGAAGAATCAGTCTTTCTGCCATGGGGCTCATTCATCTCTATAGTTCTTGTTAGACAGTTTCTTGATTTGTCAGTTAGAGGAGTATTTATTCACAGAAGTTTCTTTCATGACCATAGTCATCCAGTAGATAAGACAATATATGACTGTAGTGATTCTTCCATGGCCTAAGGCAGTTTTTTCTCTACTATGCCTAAGCTTTTGTTACAGTTCCCTAAGACACTGATTTCACTGATTGCCACAGCCTCCTAGTGCCTTTAGTCAGCAGTAGGCAATATCTCTCCAGATTATAGTTTACCTGTTTATTCTGGTTGGTGATACCCTGATAAACAACAGTGGAGATTTCAGCAGGCACATGCAGCAAGTGTGCTGATGTGTGATGATAATGTATAGGACAGGATGTTTTCATCAGCTTGTTTGAAGTGGCCCTCACAGTCATAGCCACATTGTGCCAACAAGTGAAGGGTTTTCCACCTGGATTTGCTGAATGCTCTTGAAACTCCACAAAGTTTCTTCCCAGCAGGGTCTTGGTCCACCTTGCCATGTGAGATGGTTTTCATATCTTTGGTAGTACACTTTCCAAATCTTCCTCCATTCTTCGTTTCTCAGTGAAATCAACCTCACAGTTATTTCGGTCAGGAGGATAAAAAGAGATGGTAGCCTTTATTAACAGACATCTGTGTACTACATCTTTTAGAGTTTATGCTTTATACTCATCCTAAATACCTTCCTAAGCAGCGTCAGCATTCTCTCTTGGATGGGCAAGTGACTTCTATCAGTTGTTCCCAAGCATTCAGGACTGAGCTATCTGGCGTACCTTATACCATGTATCTTGCACCAAGACATAAATTATCTGGCTGACTTTGCTTGGGTATAGTTACACTGACAGTATGAGTGACATTCAACCACATCTCAAAGAAAAGGATACAGATAAGCTACCTCTCCTATGTTACTTCTCTATTCCATTTCATTATGTTCTGCTTTCGCTTTATGTTTTTGCTTTCCAGACTCATGTTTTTCTTCATAATTTGCATTATCATCTAGTATCTGACATTTTCAGTCCTAGAAAAGATACAGTATTTCATTTTTGAAACTACTGAAAATATTAGCTTTTCTGTATTTCGTCTTGCCTAGGCTTGCAGTTCACATTCCTCACAGCACAACTCCTATGAGATGAGCTTTGCTTGTTTGTACTCAATGTTATTAGAATTTAATTTCAAAAGTATTTCTGTGACATCAAATACAGTATAACTTGTGTATTGTGTCCAAGCTTAAATCATATGTCATCTTTTCATATTCAAAGTGGTAATCCAGTCTTTGCTTTTGCAGAATTTCTGCTACAATTGATTTTTTCTAGCTCTTCTTTGCCTCTCTTCAGCTGTCGTCCACAGACTTTTGCAAAATAGTTTTACTTCTTACAAATATAACTTATTTGCCCAAAGGCTGCTTTGGTCTATATTTTATTTCAATCCTTTGTGCAATCTTCTATGTGACTTCTTGCAAATCTACTCTGATTGTATTTTGTGGACTTCTCTATAGAGCCTTCAGTTTTGTTTTGCAATTGCATCTCTTTATGGATTTACAGTTTAATACGTATAAAGCATCACACATCTCCTTTTCGATTTCTTAGAGGAAACGGATCCCTCTGCAGCTTTACCTTCCTGTAACTGAAGAATACTCTTCATTTATTTAGTGCTGTGTAACAGCTGTCTTGCTCTTTCTCACCTGCACATAAGCTATTTGTCTAATCTGGAGCATCTGAGCAGCAGCATTTTTAGGCCACTTTTTAATCTTCCCAGGAATAGAATAAAAAAAAGTGTTGTTTTGCTTTGCTCAGTTCTCTAGACTTTTTCTGAAAACTTAGATGCATAGTGCAGTTTTTACTGATTTCTCTAAAATATCCTTTACCCACTATCTTTTCTTCTACTTGTGTGTCTGTTCCGTTGCCGGTACTGCATTGTCTTCTGTGGTGGCAGTGAAACAGAGCTCCAAATCAGGACTCTTAAGTACAATAAATCATTACCATAACTAAAGAGAAACTAATGCTGGGGAAAGATCCGTGTGTTTTACTCCATCAGGTGCTCAGCACTGACTGAGTGCAGCAAAAGATAATTCAGACCAAAATTCTTCTTAAAGTGCCTTTTACTGTGTTATTTAATGTTCAGAGTTGTTATGTACTTAAGACTGTCTCTGAACTTAAATGAGGAAGGAATTAAATGGTATATTTATGCACCAAATTTAAAAGACCAAGGTTAAAAATTGGCTTGTAATGCCTTACTATTTAGAAGTTCTTACATCCAGTTAAGTTATTCAGTGTTGTTTTTTATGGAGATATTCCAGAAAACTGCTTTCCGTTCTGGAATGACTGATCTCTTTCTAATTGAGTGAAACTTGGCAAGCCTCAGATCTACAAGAAACACAAAGAGTGCAGGTACAATACTTTGCTATAAAAAGATTTAATTAAATTCTGTATTTCTAAAATCATAATAGCTGAGAAACCACCATTTTGCTTCATTTACTGTGAAAAGGCAAAATGTAACCAGAAAACAGTAAGATCCAATTTGTTTATTCCTCAGCTACAAAATCTTCTTTCCAAAATAAATCTTTATGCTGCTTCTTTCTCCTTCTAACAAATGTTTTCGTCTCTTACTGGCAAAAATGAAAACAGAAAGAAAGACAATAGTTTGTGAAGAGCCTTTTCACTTGGGAAATACTACTTTGTAGTAACTGTAGTATAATCTGTCATAACTCCAAATATAACAGACTAGTACAAAAAGAAAGCAACAATGGTAAGTGCCTCCCTGGGTGTTTCATGGTAATTACAGCTCTCTGGCTGAGAGAGCTGATGGCTAAAGGCAATTTAGACATTTAAACTGACCAGTCTGATTCCTTTCCTTTTAGGCTGAGATCACTCTATTAACAGGCATGTAGATTGATGGCGTATCCAAGACTTTCTAGAGTCGGGTGCAGTTTCAGGAGACAGCCTTCAAAAAAATGGCTAAAAGAGTGAAAGAATCAACGACACAATAACTGAGGCATATTTAAATAACAGCCAGGAGAGTATAATGACCACTATTTTACAGTTTACTTCGACTGCCATTGTTATTTTGTACAGTCCTTAATATGGAGGAGATGGTGTGTCTGTACATGGTGTTGTCCTATACACACCATTGCTAAATGTTCACTGATTATTGTTTTCCATGAGGCAAATACATTTTTTAATGTAAATTAACAGGTTATTATCTTCAGTAGTGAGCCATGGAGCTACAACAGCAGTAGCTTTCTGATTACAACAGTATTTAACATTTTCTATAAAGACACACAGAAATTCCAGCTCAGGAGGGACCCATTCCTGTACTTGTGCCTCTTTCCAGATCGCTTTTGTTTTCAATATTCCTGTTCTTTAAAATTACTTCAGAGATGGTGGGATTTTGGCACAGCAGGAAGTACTGTAGTTATGGAGGTACTGTCATTTTGGTGAATTTTATTCCTGTGCCTAGTGGGAACAGGAAAAGCAGCATGGAGAGTCGGGGCAGAGTTTGCTACTGGGCCTGAACATAGCACACAGCTGTGGCAAGTTCACTTGCTTGTAATTGCAGAAAGGCCTAGGTTACATTTTTTAATACTCCTGGGAAACCAGACAACACTAACAGTCACATATGTACCCAAGGGGTAAGTAAAAATTATTCAAAATCAAAACAGAGATAAAAAACCCCACAGTTAATCTTTTTAAACAGAAAACCTAATTATTTTTTACCTTTTGTGTTTGATTGTACTGCATTTTTCAATGTCAAATTTCAGAAAAATACAAGGAAGGGTTTCTTCCTTTTCCTGCCAGGAGCTACAGCATCCAGAGGGCTCTTCATCGCCTCTGTCAGGTCTTCAGAGGGTAGACAGTCACAGATGCATCTCCTGCTCCATTGACCTGTTCTGGCTTGTTTTTCGTGTTTGGAGTACTTGATCCATTCTCAGCTGGATCTGCTGACAGAATAGGCTGAGTTTGCCCCGAAGTCCTTTAAAGGAAAAGGTAACTTGTTAAGGGAAAGTTGGGTGGGAACGTATGACTTTTGGCTAGAACTTGTCCATTATGACTAGCCTTTGGAAAGTTACCTAGTACTTGTTCCCAAGCTGCATGCTCTAAATCAGTTTTTTTTCTCCCGTAAAAGTCAGCAGGAGTGGCTGTTGGCACATAACAGGAGGGAGCAAGAGGGGCCCCAGCTCTGGGTGTCGCTCTGCGGGTGTATGTGCCAACAGAGGACAGATATGCTTGGGTCCTTACTCCATAGCCAAGGCTGAGGCTGGCATGGGTGCTGGAGCAGAGGCTGGAGCAGCAGCTGGGGAACTCAGATGGTCTGGGGTGGGTGGGATTGGGAGGGAGAGGAGGCTGCACAAAGCAGCGGGAGGGGGCTGCATGGCTGCAGGGAGATGCTGGTGGTCCCCAAGACCGAAGGACAGGCAGAATGGCAGTTCCTGTGCTCTCAGGAACTCCCTGCAGACAAACATCACACCACACAGTGCAGGGAAGGGCAGCAAGGCCTTTCCTCAGCCAGGACTGACAGACATCCCTTGGAACACAGAGCATCCAGCATAAAAGTTCTGCAACTTGTATGATGGCCATGGACAACCAGCCCCAGCCCAGCAGCTCAGTTTACTGCTTCACCAGCCACGTGTTTGATTTGCTGTGCCTGCACCAGAGCGTGCACATGTGCTGCCGTCAGCTGGGACCCTCCTGGCTTTACACTGACCATCTCCAGCCCTGGGTTTGAGAGGACTGCAGTCACCGATGGCTGGTGGCACATAAATGATCTGTCGCTGACAAGAGAGTTGTGGGAGGGCAGCCTGCGACCAGCAGGAGGTTCTGTGGGGAGAATTCCTTCTGCACTTTCCTCTAACGTGCTGCAAGAATAAATCACCTACTCAGTTTAAACGATGCTTAAGTGATATAATGGAACCTTTGACTGGCCTGTAGACAGAGGTAGCAGCACTTTGACCTAGCACTGATTAAAATTCTGCTAGCCTGGTGTTTGTTTACTGTTTTAAAAAATATTTTGCAACAAAAGCAAAGAAGAAAAATGTAATTTGGCTATAAAAGCAAATCTGGGATAAATGGAATAAGGACAAGTGGGCTGTTCTTCGACATTAATATTTGTATTCAAGGATATCCTAAAGGGGCACAAAGGGCATCAAATTCCTTTTTATTTGCAGGATGTAAGAGAGTTTTGAAGCTTGCATTATGGGTCAAAAAAGAAGAGAATTTTTGTTTGGCCTCCGCAGCACAAGGGAAACAAATTAGTGGATCTGTAATTTGACTAACAGCTTCCATTAGCACAGCTATTAAGGATGGTTGCTTTTCCCAGTTTTCATAGATAGTTTTGATGCTGGGAGCATTGCCATATTATTGGCAAGCTACTAAATAGGAGTGTTTTTGTCTTGTAACTTTTTGATACTTTGTGTTGAAGGTATGACTCATTAGTACTACTTACATAAAAGTGGACCCAGATAATCCTGATGTGTACGTTCCTACTCCGTGCTCTGCAAGCCACCTCCTCAGCCTGCCAGTGACCAAGAATATGAACCAGGAGCATCCACTAAGTGATTTCTTCCTGTACATGCCACATGGAGGAGAAGTCAATATTTATACCTCTCACTTGATAGAATTCATTAAATATATTTTGCTAAATAACACTCTATATTACATATCCCTTGCCTAATATTTGCCCACAGAAAAAGTGTTTGTTATGTGAGTTGAACACCTAGTTAAGAACTAAATGAGTACAACATATTTAATATTTATTTGGTAGCACAATACAGTAGATACAGGGGAGATGAGCGAGAATGCAAATAGAGGAGGAAGAAAAAGTGATTAAAGGGCACAGACAGAACATGAAATACTTCTACATGACTGCAGTGATTCTGAAATAAAGTAAGCAGCAAGAGAAGTTGTTATGTAGGTTTTAGAATTTAAAAAATTTAAGAAAAAATGTTTAAGGAGATGGTAAATTACTATTAACAGCATTCATGCTTTGTCTAAAAATGCGTTACTTCAAGAGAACTCCAGAAATGAGCCACTTCTTGTAAGATCTGGACCATTTGGGTTCTCTGTGCTTAGGGCACCTTTTATTTCCAATGACAGGTTCTTAGTATGAGAAATCTTCACTTTTAGTTTTCTATTGTTCTAGTCTGTGATGTAGTGAGTAAAACTCATACCACAACACAACGAAATCTCCATGCTGTTGAGAGCTGTTAAAGCGCTGTTAAAGGCTACTTAGTAGAGAGATTTTATTGACTAATGGGATTTTGTGAGAAATTGCATTACAGAATTTTGGCAAAGAAAGTGCTTTGGACAGTAATTTGTTTTTCTGATCATTATGTTTTGTAATGAAAGTAACATGCCCTGCTCTGTTTTCTGAAATATATTCCTTGAGAGCAAATGGAAGTCACAACTGTGCAGGTAGAGGAAGGATTTTGGCCATTTATGTTATTTGAAGAGATCTCAAATATAATCCACCCACAGCAAGATGTTTAGCACTGAACTTTTAATTTAATAAAAGCAAGAAAATAAAGAAGTAAGTATATCTCTACTTGACATGATAGAAATGTAAGAAAAGCTATATCAGACACTATAATGCTTATTTTAGCAGATACATGTTTGCATTTTTAGCTGTGGATAGGATTTCAAAGGTGTCCTTTGGTAAATATAACCTTGGAATAATCAAACCTGATTTCTTTATATTGGTTTCTACCTATGTACTTTTTCTGCTGTATAGTTGTGATTATCCAGTCCAGACTGGTCTTCCTAGGAATTTCTTTTTCCTGTCCGTATGGACTGGAATTTTGTGGATGAGAATTCAATGGATTTTTTTTTCCAATCACAATTAAGTGCACTGTTAAACTTAAAATTGAATTTATAGAACTTTTATAGTCTTTTCTTAGAAAGAGACTTCTACACATACATCATATTAATGGTCTTCCTATATTTAATTAGTTCTGCCTGGTTTTGCACTGTATAATCAGAGTATAACTACTTTGTTAATGCAATCCTGAAATGTGAAAACTATTTCACTTGAAATTTAACTTTATTTTATAAAGAAAATATTTTGAACATCCTGAACAAATTTCAAAGTATTATCTTTAAGTTTGAACAGGACAGCAATTTACCACCTAAAAAAAATAATCTGTGGTACAGGAACAGCAGTTTTGAGTAAAAATTCTATCTTCATCCATCATGCTCTCAGTTTCCTTTCTGAATGGACTCAATCATTTTATTGAAAAGATAACCCACAAACGAAATGCTGTCCGTGATTAACTCCTACATACGTTTGCTGTAACAAGCTTTTCTGTTATACTGTTGGCGTGTTGTGCTGCTGGTTGCACAGTTTCTCCATGCATGGTCATATTTATATACACTAGTTTATATTATGGTGATGTCTTTTTGGTTTTGGATTTGTCTGGTTCTTTTTCTTTTCTCCAATATTTTATGGTGCTTGCTCCTTTCTCAGGAGGGTACCTTAGCAAATGTCAGTAACACACGTACCTACCACATCGACAAACGGGAAATGAGTATTATGTCCTGACAAATGGAATTGTATGATCTTCATAGAAAATTCCTGGGTGATATTTAAAGGTTCTTTTCATTTGCAAAATCAAATTCTATTTTTAATTATTTCTAACATCAGCTCCTCTCTGGCAAAGCAACAAATAGAAGGAGGGAGCAAGCAGAAACAAAATAGCATTGACAGCATTGAGCAAGGAATTAAAATCCGCTGAAAACGAATGATTCTATGATTCCATGATAAGTGTTATGATACTGGTTACAATACTGAGTTTTTATTGTTACCTGGTTTAATGCCTAGACGGTTCTCATTGTTTTCTGCACAAGACACAGCACAGTGTGTTCCTGACAGAGCCACGGAACAGCCACGCGCACAGAGGACCAAAGCAGCGCTCATGTCACAGCCATCTTGTACCACCTCTTCTGGTCCTCCAGCTTGCTTTCTCTCCCAACAATTGTCTTAACCTTAGAGCAGTCAAAGTCTGCAAAAAAGGTAAAAATGTCTCTCTGATGTATTTTTGGGTCTGCACACCTTTTGTTTTTAATCACATCTGCAATTACTGTGAAGTAGAAAAGGAGCTTGGAAGGGTCATGCATCTATGAAACTGATATAAAATGTTCCCTCTGGAGAAATAGTTCTTTGCCCCCTGGTGGTGAATTAATTTTGAAAAATATTACAAAACACTTTTAGGAAAATTTACTTGAAATGAAATATAAATGCTAATTGCTTCATTGCATACAAGTAATAATAAACTGCTAAGCAACACAATGTGTCAAACATAATTAGGAAAAATCCTGTTATGAGCAAGCTCCATCAATCTTTGATAGTCACTGCAGAATAGATTAAAAATAGTTTGAAAACTGCATGAAGCCTTCAATACTTCAAAATCATGTTTCTTACTTTGGTTTTTTTGGGAGGGTTAACAGAAATGTCTTGAGAATGTAGTGTAGTCTTGAGAATCCCTGATTTCCAGCATTCTTACTGGAAATGAACTAAAGAAATGATCATCTGAACAGCATCTTTAGATCTGCCCCTCCCTGTATGTTGTCCATCCATTGAGAGCTCTCACTCTGGGCCACTGGAACAACATTCCCTGGATGAAAATTTAAAAATAGCCGTACATATTTCTAAAAGTTGTCTAGAGGTTTTCAGCTTGCATATGCTAAGCATCTCCATATGTGAATAGACTACCAGGATGTAATTTTTGGAATAATAATAACAAAATTGACACTGGAAGTCACCCACTTGCAATTTTAGACACAGATCATTTTGAAAGGTGTCAAGAATACATTGTTTAAAAAGATGGCACTAGACTTCTAATCACTGATTTTGTTTTGTCTTTTAATTATTATGCCTCCAAAACTTCTGCCTGAGAGTGCTTCCCCATGTTGATGCTCTTCTTCAGAAAAATATATATTAAAATTTTATGACAGACTACTGTCATGTCATGCAGCAAAACATTATACAATTATGCTGGAAAAAGGCCATTTGTAATGATCAGGGCTTTCACAGGTTTGCTTTATACTATTAGGATATGGCTGATATTCTGAAGATGATCTCCCTTTCCCTATTGCACACTCTGAGTATATTACCATATCTTGTATGATGGTAATGTGGCTTTAGGTGGGTTTTGGGTTTGGAAAACAGCATCAAAGGTATGGCATGCTCAGCAGGCACTACTGGGTTTTGGCACTAATGATGTAACATGAAGAAAAAGTAAAAAAAAAAAAAGAGTAATGTAGCTAAGAGAGACGACTGAGCTGCTCAGACCAGGCACAAATGAGCTATTTCCTAAATAATATTCTTTCATGTCTGATGGACTGCAATAGCTTTCTGTTTTTAGCTCTGTTGCTTTTTCTTTTTCCATTCCCACATTTCTTTCTCATTACTTTGACTTATGTCTGGCCTAAGGTAACAGCTGGTGTACACAAATGGCATATTCCTTACAAATCTTTCAGTGGGCAGGGCTGCTATAAAGTGGTCCTGTCCCCCCTTCCTTTCCCACTGCCACACTGGATGTCACCTTCTCTCGGTCTCCACTCTATTCGCCCATTCGCGCGGCTAAACGCTAAATTGCATTTGCAAAATGATCTGACTTTAGAAAAAAATCCCTTAAAAAGGCAATACCCAGGCCACTCGCCTATCGGGATGGAGCAACTGCAGCACTCCCCGGAGCAGGGTTACTGCTGCCTGGCCGCTTCGGCAGGAGACCCTTCTCTTCCGGGGCGAGTCCTCCAGCGTTCCTGCCAGCTGTGAGACAATTCCTGCCTCCGCTCTGCTCGGCCCCGCTGCTCGGGGAACAGCTCGCCTGCAGCTCTCCGCCTCTCGTTATACAGCGGGGCTTTTTCTACTGCGAAAGCCAGTTTAAGTCGGGCTGTTTCCTGCCTGCTCTGCCCTCTTGTTCTTGCTCCCTCGTCGGGGCTAGCTGTCCCCGTGATTGTGGCGAGTGCAGCTCTTCGTGGGTTGAGTTGTAAATCGGATCAGTAAAACACCTGAGTTTTTCTGTGCCTGTGTGCATATGCGTGCGCGAGGAGCTTTTTTTTTCTTTTTCTTTTAAAGCTGGATCATCTCAGTCATTTGATTTATATCGTGGCCCACAAAGAGTTGAATTAGCACAGCTGAGGAGGCAGCAAACAGTGGCGCAGAGGTGGGAACAAGCGCCTGGGCTGGGGGGAGGGCGCAGGAAACTCTTAAGCCAGCTTTGTTAGCAGAGAGAAGTACGCTGTGACTGCACAAAACCATGCCAAGCACCTACACTAACCAGCCAGGAGAGAGAACTGGAATAGACTGCAGAGGAGTCAGGCTCTTCAATTGCTGGAGATAAGGCTTTATCTTTAGGAAGAAAAGGGGTGGTCCCTTAATAAGCTCTTTCCCCTAGACGTCTGCTATTCATCTGAGACGCTGAAATCGCAGGCTGTTTAGCTATTCAGAATATGATCCTGTGAATCCTACTGGGCTTATGAAGCATGTTGGTCTTTCAATGCTGTTAAAAGCGCTAATAATAACTGGTTCATGCCTCGGGCCTTGGGTGCTACTGTCAATTAGTGTCAGAACAGAGATTTATTTAAACAAATTATTTCTATATATGCCTCTTTCCCTTATGCTTTGTAAAGTAGAGCTTCATGACCAAGTGGACCTGTTTCAGTGACACCTGCCTGTGTGTGCAGGCAATCTTGGGGCACAGAAGGAAAATGCCATCCTTGCCTTCATAGCCCTCTATATTCTTAAGTTAAAGGAGCTGCCCAGCTGCAGAGACTACATACAGGATTAAAATCTGTTCTCTGATCCTCTAGCAATTTAAATGTCATGGCTGAGTCACAGGGAAAAATACTAATACCTCCCAGCAGGAGTAATTTTAGACAATGATGAAAAAGCCATGTGTAATCCTCTACCTTCCCCTCTACCTTCGTGTCAGAGTTTGCAGTAGTGAGATTTAAATCGTCATCACCAGTCTCCCAACTCACCAGCCCGTGATGTCTCATGTATAGTTGCAGGCTCATAGCGAGGCCAAGCATTGCTGAATTTGATTATATTTGTTTTATATTTTAAGTATTTCTCTGAAGCCAAGAGAGAGAACTGACCTGTAATTTAACTGATTTATTTTATACTGGGGAAGCCTAATGTGACTTGGATTAATTGAAGTGCTGGAGAAGGGGGAAGTACTCTTCATGACTTTAAAGAAGAAAACTAAAGAATGAGGAGACGTCCTCATTCTTCAATTATTATGGAGGCGCTTATAGCATTTTAATAGCATTCTCTTCCCAAAATTTCAGTATTTATGCTTGGAGTACAGAACAATTTTGATGGAAACATTTAACTAATCTCATAGTCTAGAATTTAAAAAAAAACCCATTCGGAAGTGTTCCATGCAGTATTAGGCCTTCTGTTCCAGTGGTTTAAGGAACGGGATAAAAATTAGTTTCAAATTTCTCACATTGTTAAAACCAATTGGAATAATTTAACTATGCTGATTTAAATGTGAGAGATCTCTTAAATATGTATTTTAGATAATCATAATCCCATTATACTGCATTTTTTTTCCTGTTATTCTTCCCGAATTCACATTCCTCTTGACTAAAAGAAGCCATAATTTATCCAAAGAATTCTGAGGCATTTCTTTCAAAATAGCTGTGTTCTCAGAAGGATTGGTGCCACACGCCGCCTACAATTTGTGCAATCAGTGTTAGGACAGGTTTCCCTGGTCTCAGTAGAATGGTGACCTGTTTTTATCAGGTTATTTGAAGGCTTTTCTAACAGTTTCAGCAAGAGCAGCCAGAGGTGGGTTTTAAAAGGAGTAATTTTTCGTAACAAATTACAAATGGTGAAGAACAAGATCAAAATAATAAATGCTTCTCTTCAAGGTTGATCATTGCATTAGATCAGCTTGACTAAGGAGGCTTAGAAGCTGATGAGGCAAGAGGAAGCAGATACAGAAAATACAGAATGAGTCAGAAGGAAAGGGGAATTTGGAGGTATTTATTAAGGGGAATGAAAGATCACTAATCTCACATTTTGAAAAACCTTCCACCTGGTTTAAAAATGATGCTACCTTATTGAACTCTGTATTTACCTGTGGTTTCTGAGTATACTTTGTATCTTTAAACTTTGTTCTACCACCTTATAAGTAGGTAACATTTTGAATCCAAAGCTGCTATTTTTGTGCAATGAAGCTTGGACTTGAAAGGAAGTACATTGTAAATATACCAGGCAACAAATTTATACTATGGATACTGGGATGCAAAACAGAATAGATCAACAAAGTAAGGACGTGGGAAGAAACTGATCTATGCCAGGTTCAGTTACTCCAGCCAAACAAAGCATCTGATAAATTAAGTAGCCTATGACTTTCTCTTTACTTTGTCATTCTCTAGAAAAGGATTTTTTTTTTGGCTTTGTGACCAAGTGGGAGAAAGCTTTTTTAAGATGATCAGAACGAACAGTTAAGTGCACCTTTTTGTGAAGGGTATATTAAAAGGATCTACATAAGACACTGTTGGCTAAATTATAATTTCCTGGCAAATGGGTTTAGGAGTCTTTTCAGAAAGCAGAGCCGGAGGCAGAATTGTGATCCTAAAAGCCCAGTGGGCATGCACATGGGATACGGAAACATGAGTTTAAATATCAATCTAATTAATATTTAAATAGTCTATACAAAAGGGAACCGTTTCAATAGTAGAGAATACCTAAGACTACTCTATACTTTATGAGTTGGAAAATTGATAATGGTTATATTGGTTCAAGTCCTTACTCTGAATTAAGCAGAGTGTGTTTTAAAGCCACATCTTGCTATTCCCATGGAGTACCCAAGGAAGTGCTCTACTGTACAGTGATTCTGTAAATGGTGCCTAGCTCCTCTGAAGTGAATTCAGGTGCAGATAAGATTGGCATTTGGGATTTTTTTTTCTTAAATTGCAAACTCTATTTTTAAAAATTTAGTTCATGGATATTTTTCGGATGAGTGAATCTGTCTTTTCCAAAAAAGATTCCCATAGTGAGTTATTAACCAGAGCTAGGTTCGAGAGAGACGAAACAGATGGGGTGTGCCGAGGAGTCTGCCCGTGCCAGAGAAAAGTGATTTAATGTTGATAATTTGTATTGTTCAGCCATTAAGTTTCCATCTAATTTCTCATTTAGCCTCCCACGTGAAACATTTCGCATTAATTTAAGCAAGGAAAGAACGAAAGGTCCGGAGAAAACACCTTAAAAATGGGGTTGATACTGACAACAGGGTGGGATAATTTTAGGGTAGAACAGGTTACAGGAATCAAACCCGCCCTTAAGGAGTTAATACAGACAGAAAATCGAAAGATGATTTAGCGCGCGGGGGCCCCGAGGGCACCGCTGGCCCCGCAGCCACCGGGGTTCCACGGCCCCCACGGAAGCCGCGAGGGACCCGGAGCCCTGTGTCCCTGTGTCCCCGTGTCCCTGTGTCCCCGCAGCACGGCGGTGGCGGCGGCGCTCCCGGCGGGAAGGGCGCGGGAGGGGGGGAAGGGCGGGGAGCGTCCGCGCGCANCGGGGCCGGGCCGGGCCTCGCGCGTCCCCTCAGTGCGGAGCGGCCGCCGCGACGAAAGCGGCCTCTGCGGAGCCTCTCGGTCGCGTTCCTGCTCCGTCACCGCTCCGGTGCCGCCACCGCAGGCGGGGGTCATGGGCCGCCCGCGGCCCGCGCCGCGCCCTCGGCTGCTGCCGCTCCTGGCGCTGCTGGCGCTGCTTGCGCCCCGCGCCCGCGCCTGGGACAGCGGCGACCTAGAGCTCTTCGACCTGGTGGAGGAGGTGCAGCGGAACTTCTACGACTTCCTGGGGGTGCAGCAGGTGAGCGAGGGACCGAGCCCGCCCTCCGCCGTCCCCTGCCCCGTTCCCGCGGGCCCCGCCGGTCACCGCCGCCCCTGACCCCCAGCACAGCTGCTTGGCTCCCCCCGCCGGCCCCGAGCCCGCTCGCCTGGCGCTGTCACCCTCCTCCTCCTGCCCTGGGCCCCGGCTCCCGAGGCTCGGGGCAACTCGTCTGTCCCTTTCCAGCCTCTCGCCTCCCACCGCCGGGGCTCTGCTTCAGGTACTGCTCTGTTGCTTCTCCTTCCTGCCCCACCATAAATCAGCCCTCCCTCTCCCACTGCACCTTAGTGTCTTCTTACTGCCTGTTGCTCTTCTGAATATATCTCATTTTCTCCAAATGCATCTACAGACAAAAGTAGCTTCTGGGCTTTTCACACTTGCCGTTCGTATCGTCGGTATGGCAGTTTCTCACCTTTCCCTCATTCTGCATAGCTGCTGGTTCCCTATCTTCTTAAGATTGTGCATCACCATGTGTTGCCGCTCATATTTTCTCTCACTCACGCCGTGTGATAGACTGTGACCCTTTGCTGTGTAAATGGCTTGTAGATTGTTATATTTGTTTACTTTCCATGTGTCTTGGTTATTATGCGTGGTTTTCACCTCTGCTTGATAAGTAACACCTAAGATTATCTTAAAGAGTTTATTATGCACCTTCAGTTAATTTTTCATGCCAGCGTGGCCAAGACGGGAACTCCTGTTAGGATTACTTTTATCCCATGGTTCATGTGTACATCTTAGACGTGGTTGCTGGTTTTGCTGCCACTTGACATCTTCAACTTGTGTTACTTGTCAGGGCTCCCATGTGATGCCCTTCCTTATCTCTAGATACTCTGCTCCGTGTGTGACCTTGCTCAATGTCTCTACGTGCATCTTAACAATCTTTTTGACTTTCTTCTCGTCAGTGTTCTTCTCCTAAATATGAAATACATAGTTCTTTATAATCTGTTACTTCACCCAGAGTCCCCAAAAGACTTTTTGCTCTTTGTTTGTTTCCTAGTACATTCTGTACCCCTGGTACCTTCTCTCCAGTGCTATGTTCTGGTGAGTGATCCTATTTAAATGGCTTCCCTGCCAAACTGAAGTTTATTCTGATATAGTTCTTGTAGATTTTGAGAATAATGACTGTATTTTCAGGTGCATTTCATTAAGGCTGTGTCTAAAAAGAGAGGGAAGATGTCTGCAATTCTGAAGGTCTAGTTTTGGAAACTACTGGCTGTGATTGTTCTGACTCTGTTTCATCTCTTTCTTTCTGTCAGTCCTTCTTAAGTATCCAATGTTAAATGCTATGGAATACCATCATCTATACAACACAGCAAGCACTGTATTCGTGTATTCATGTTTCATTTTCAAGACCCTAAAAATCTAGGAGTTAATTTTCAAAGACAATTTTACTGTTAGATAATGTAGGACTGCAAAGCTTTGTTTCTGTTAGTGATGTTCAGGTCTGGTATGCAACTCTTTGTTAACATCTTCCAGAATCCCTTTTTCTAGGGCTGAATCTGTACCTTGCCCTGTATGTTTAGCAAAATACGTTAATTTTAGCAAGCAAATATTCTGCTAGTTCACATTTCTACTCCTAATCGTAACAGAAAACTTTTATCACTTACAGTGTGGGAGCAAGGAGAAAGTTGGGGGAAGTGCAACACAAATGAAACAAATGAAAAGTTTTTTTTTGTTTAAAGTGTACTTTTGTTTAAAGTGGTCACTCATCATGTCATTATAGCCAAGACTGGAAGTGGACATAGTGTTAGATACTTTACACATGCAGCAGGATAGACCTGTGAGTGCAGTAATAGAGTGTGCAGTGTTGGAAGTTGAGCTTCAATAGGAATTTAGGATATTGAAAAATGCTGTATGGGTATGCACAGGTTCTTTCACGAGGGTTTCCTTCCCTGTGTTCAGGTGGTTTTCTTGTCAACAAGATTTGACAGTGTGTGTGATAATAGCTTTTATGACCACACCTTTGAACTGTTTAAATGTCTTTGATTCATCCAAGCTTGCTTTTCCCCCCACCCATTCCTATTTCATTGTCTTGTATCATGTCCTGATAATCCCTTCTTCTTTCGTGTACTTCTGGGAGAGGAAGTACTTCTCCATTATACAGGATGTAACTTCTACATCTGAGAGATGGATGCTCAACTGTGTTTGTTAGCAGTAGTGTATCAGGGCTGCCAGATTTCTTCTAAACATGTCATCTTGTGTTTCGAAAAAATATAGGGAATTACTCCAAGGCTTCCTTAAGGCATTAAAGCAGCTTAGGTTTTGATGGGAGAATTGTGGCACTGATTGTTGAACTCATACACGATGTCAAAAGCTGATGTTGACCTCAGTTGACAAGGTGCAGAAGGCATTGTGGGAAGTGCTGTAGCTTTCAAACATACTTTGATGAAGCCTCTGGCATGTGGATTTTTTCACTCAAGTTGGATAGAAATGATTGGGTTTTTGTTTTGTTGCTGCTCTATGCTTGCAGGAGTATGGATTTTGTGTTTTGTCATTTTGAGGACCTTGTGGAAGCATCCCGGCATTGTCAGATAACTCATCCAGGCTCTGGTAAGGTGTTAGGTTTGAGCTATGTTTTCTAATATCAATGGCGGAGATTTAGGATGGTCTAAGGGATTTTATGTTGTGCTTTTGAATGTGGAATGACAAAGAGAGTAAGGTTGTGACTGTCTTGGTTGTTAAATAACTGACCTTGGTTCCTGATTTCGAAGAGGGATTGGCTGAGCAATCTACAAATGCTCATGGAGTATTTGAGGTTGGAAGGTCCCTTCTTGTCCAACCCCCAAGTGTAAGGGCTGAGCACCTAGATTAAGAAGTATCTGATTTTTATACAAGGACAGTCTATTTGGTTTTTTTATCAGATCTAATAGTATCATAGCATAAGAGGAAGTCTTGCATTGTTATGTTGTTACTATTGCTGTTCTGACCAACATTGGAATTACTCTACTTTTCCTTTCTTTGGTGGTTCTTAAATTGATGATGTGATTAATTTAAATGGCTCATTTAAAACATAGCTGTTCTCAAGAAGTTTGACCTAGCAGAATAGGGACATAACCTTTGGCTTGAAAAAAGGTTGCATTTCCCTGTCCCCCGGGTGGTTACTGAGGAAAATAGAATCATAAACTCTTGACAGATCTGATGTAATAATAATTTCAGTAATCACTTCAATGTAGCCAGTTTCAAAGTGATGAGGGAATCAGGACCAAATAGTATTCATCTAAGAACTCAGATGAAGCAGCAGAATTAAACCAGAGGCTGTGCAGACTCAGTAATATGATGATCTGTTACCTGAGAATGAGAACATAGGAATGTAATGTTAACTTTTTGGAAAAATTCCAGGAAGATCTGAGGAACTCCGTGCTTGTATGGTGGACGAATGAATGGGTCGAGTTAATGTTATCATCTCTTACGGCTTTTAGTAGTTGATACCTGCCTGAATATGATACACTTTGAAAGAATCAACTTGATATCAGTTGAAGCTGTAGATCTCCTTCCCAAAATGTGCTTGTGATTAAAACTTTTTAATACGGCTTTGGGGGAATTATCTGTTCCTCCACTTTTTTTTGGCTTGCAGTCGGGAAGGCACTACAAGCCTCTGAGTGTCTTTTGAAACTTTGTGATATGGTTCTTGGATACAAAGGACGTGATCAAGAAATTGTTAGGTAACGTTGTTTGTGAAGATGTATTAGAATGCATGAGCTGTATTGGTGGAATTGAGCTGTGTGTCATGTGTCACTTAGGACCCAGGAGGGTCTGCACAAGGCTTTGGCTTCCACTGGTAATCAGATAAGGGAAGGGGTTGGTGCTGAAAGTTCTGCTAGGCCTATGCAGTATTGGGAAACAAACACAGAAGGGTTTTCTGAGCACTCTGTGAGGTAGTGGAAGAGGCCCTGGGAGCCTAGGTTGCTGAGGGGAAGTTAACACAAGTCGGACTTGCTGGCCAACATGGTGCATAAATATATAATCTTAAAAATGTTGAGAGGGGTATTTTCTTCAGTACTGGCTTATGCCTTTCTTATGGCACATGAGATTTATATTGAACCAGACTCTAACCTGTTTGTGTGGCTTTACTGTAGAGAACTAAGAGCATTATATCCATTGCAAGATGATGGCTTTGCTAGATGATGCTGCAGCACAAAGTCAGAACTGCGTGTACAGTACCTGATTTTGGTCTGACAGCCTGTGAGACATTGGTATGTTAAGAATTCCAAGAAGGCGCAAGACACGAAAACCAAGAAGTTGGCTTTCTATAACTGTGGGAAACCACAGCCTCTCCAGATGAGCTGGATGTGTTGGGCTAATAGGCTTCTTTCAGAACACTGGAACAGATGAGCTGTTGTGTACTGTGTCAAGTAGCAGGATCTGACAGGGTTATGTCTGTAGAATGCGATGTTTGGTGCTCCGGAATTGATGTCCATACTGTTTGCATTTTGGGGTTTTTTTTTTTTCTTGTCGTTGAACTAATTCCAGGCTGGCTGCATGGACTCAGTGCCTGTTTGTGTTGAAATATGCTGTTTGTGCTCTTGGTTTCACATCTTACGGTTCAATTCTTTCCAAAAGGAATCCTGTTCATCCACTCCAGGACTGCGTCATGATGTGCAGTCAGTTGGTACAATAAAGAAGTTTGCTCTACACATGCACTCCCAGTCTGCACTAAAAGTATGAGGTAGCTGCAGCTTTAAGACTACAGTTTCTAGTAAATGGCTGACACTGAATTATACCTCTTGGCACCGCTCTGTAAGAACAGGAATGAGCACCACAACAAACTGTGTGGCTTTTATGATATTATCAAGTGTTACTGGAGATGGAAGAAAATTCTCAGTGAGATGTTTCTACATCATCTGTTTTATGCAAGTGCATTGACTGATGACATGCAATGCATGCATCACCACAGTTCAAAAAGTGTGAATTTGTATGTTATATAAGTAAAGCTCTTGGATATAGATTTACTAACCTATTTTTCCAGAAATAGCGTTGATCTTGGAAGTTGTCAGTGTTGTTTTGTCTGGCACTGCTGTAGTTCTGGCTTTGAGTGGGTTATTGTCCAGAAAAAAAACTAGATGAAACTATTTTTCCTATAGAACTTCTGGGGAGCTTTGACTATGCAGATTGGTCCCCTCAAGTGGGAAGAAACGGCTCTCCCTCATGTGTACCTGTCCAAGGAATTCTCTTAAGTCCTCATCCAGAGCAGCCTACCTGTACCCATGCAGTTCTGTCTTTCCTGGCAGGCAAGGCGCACATAACTAAAGCAAGAAAAGGGGGAAATAAGGAGGGATGGCCCAGAAACTCAGCAGTTTGTTTGTTCTTCACAATGACAAGCTGGATCGCACTCTGTAGACATATTTTGGTTGCTCTTCTGACACTTCAGACTGTTCTCCTCCCTGCTGCTTTTTAAGGTTAATGTATGTGGGTGCAGTGTTGCTAAAATCACGGAGCATGCATCATCTGCAAATGTTTTAGTGAATCTAGGTTGGTGATAGTGCTTCAGTCTTCCAAGCTTTGGAAGTATTTGATCAAGTGAGCCAAAACTTCACTCGCATGCAATTACAGTATCACTTTTTCAGATGATTGTGTCAAAACTACGAGCTGTAAGCTATTCTTGCTTTGTTTTGTAAGATTATTTTGTCTTGCAGGACAAGTAAGATATTTGCTGTGACCTTCAAAAGTGTTGTGCTGTGAAATGACATGGAGCCATATAGCACCTTGGTGTCTCACTCATTTCTGACAAAGCAGAGTTGTTCAGCTAGTGATTAAACATCATGTCTAATGGTCTCAGCCTGTTTCGAGATTGCTTTCTACTTCTTGTTCAGGGTATATGTTAAGGAGATCTAAATTGAAGGCATTAGATTTCCATGCACTGTCAATTGCAACATCAGAGTTCTCAGTTGGAAAGATTAAATGTTTCAATTTTCCTGCTCCAAGCTTTCAAAAATAATTAACTTTCATAGTACACAACTGGATGATAGTAGTAGCAGACCTTTATTTGGACACTGAGGGATTTTAGTAATTCCTGAAACTGTATTTCTTTTAAGCCCATGAATATGCTGTCAGCATTGAGGCAATAATAGTCCATTGCACCAGTTCAAACAAAAATAGCATTAGAAAATCTAGTTTTGTTTCTGGTGGCTTTAGCTATAATGTCAGTTTGTTCCATAAAAGTAATTGTATGTTTTTTCTCAGTATGTTACTGTGACACAATTCTGCATCCCTTTATGATTTAAAACTTCTTCTCTGAATCTGTTACTTGTAAGTTATACGTGGAACTGAGATTTTCAGCAGTTCTGAAACTGTGCTTTTCCCAAAAGATGTAAATTATTAAGGTTGTGTGAAGTCATCCGCTTGGATCCTACAGAACAAAGTTTTTTCAATTTTGAGTAGTTTAATTGCTTGTATGAGTCACCATAGGGAAGTGCTAATGATAACTGCAGCATTTGTAAGTGCAGATGGTGCAGGGTACAGGTTTCTGTGTGTTTTGGGATTTTTTGAAAATTGCTGGACTTCCAGGTAAACTGCTGATAAATAATGTATTCTATGCTGTAAGTACCTTGCCCATAACTTTTTGTTCACTGTTGTTGCATATAAAAATGACTGAGACATCTAGACATGTAAAGCTTGTATTTTCCATAAAAATGGGTTTTCTGCATTATTGCCTGTTAAATTTCTGCTTGGATGTTGTCTAAGAATTTTTTTTCTTTCATTGTTGTCTCCTTTTTTCAAGAAGCAAAACTGCTTTGGAATCTACCAATTTAAGTAGTTTTAAAAACACTTAACTTTCCGTGATAATTCATTCATATAGTACTTTGCTGCTTTCTTTCAGGTTATCTTTTTCTTCTTTCTTGCTGTGTAGAAGGACATACAGCAATAGGAAACTATTATGTTTGGGAACCCAAGGGAGCTAACAGTATGCAAAGTGCAGTAAAAAGGATAAAACAAGCAGTCTTGAATTGGTTTGGTTTTGGTTTTTTTCTGTCTGCAGCAGCAATAATGTTTCAGTTTTCTCTATATACTTCTTGCATCACTAATCCTTTAAGGATGTATCCATAATAGCTTGATCTTCAAATTGCAGAAATAAAAAATGGCCTGGTTTTTTTTTCAAGTGGTTCTGTGTTTGACGTGTAATTCATTGAAGAGATTGACCAATTTCTTAGGGAAGAAGGGTAGGTAACCTGTGCTGGTGGCCTTTGGTGCTCACAAAAGGCTCTACATTTTATGCTTGTTCAAAATTCATCTCCTTTGCCGAAGTTCTAAGTCCGTGCCTATGTTGGTATCTGAAGCAGCTACGTAACTGATCTAACATGGAATTTTGTAAACAAATTCCCAATGGGCCTTTTACTACTTGAGTGCTGTGGATTGTAGTCATCATATTTGTCTGTAAAGCTGTGTAGAAAAAAAAAATGTTAGAGGCAGCCTTAATTTCATTCCATTGAGTGATAAAGCTTTTATGCTCCATCTAGAGTCATTTTACAATTAAGATTAACATGGTTTTCTAGAAAACAGATCTAGAGAAAACTGTAGCTTTAAGGGAGGTATTTGGAGGTATCTATAGTGCTATTTTAACTCTAAGTATGTGGTAAAATTTAAAAAATAAAATGAAAATTCAGCATATAAGATGTTCCTTAATTGGTTTGATGCTTCTTGTGCTCTCAGCAGAGCTGGTAACAAAGAGTCCGTGGTGCTGTTGCGCAGCTGAGCGGTAAGAATGAGAGTATAGGTGATAACAAAGAGGGGTTTTTGTCTCTAAGAATGGGTCTGATATCCATTAATTTCCTCCTTTTATTCTTTTTAATATCTGAAATGTTTTGGTTTTCCACAGAATCCTAGTGGGCTAACAAAATTAATGCAGCTTATTAAAATCTGCAGTTTTGCTTTTGATCTGCTTCTTAGTCTTTGTGCTTTTGCTTAGCTAGGTGCTGTGCAGGTTAAAAGTTTGCTGCTTCTTTTTCGTCTTTTTTTTTTAATTTTAATTTTAATTTTTTTATTCCCTTACAGTGTAAAATTGTTGGGTTTCCCTAAATTATGAGGAGATTTGGGGTTTCTGGGTTTCTTTTGCTTATTGTTTGTATGTCAGTCTTGTTTGGATGTTAGCTCTGTATAACTGTGATTTGTAAACAGTGTCATGTATGTGGCAATGTGTTGTACCGGTGGTGTTTGTTACAGTTATGCAAACAGTAGCAGTTTAAAGCGGGATTGTGTATTCCTCCACTCTCATCTGAAGGTTTGCTTAAGTGCAGATTTCTTAAATTACCTGGTTGCAGGCCTTGCAGACTGTTCTTACTGATGTCAAAAGAGCAGTGGGATGAGAAGTGAAGAAAGTTCATATGCAGTCTCTGATAGATCTGAAATTCATCCTTATCGGTGTTAATCTGGAAAATTTGTGGAGGAAACCAGACGATGCATAGGAGCTGTTGAAATTACTCAGCAATCCTTTTATGACTGAAGAGAGAAGGAAGGACTAGAGGAGTCTTGCCACATGGGCTGTAATTATGAAATGCTGCTGTCTCCAACACTGTAAAGTACTTTCACTCGTTGAAGGAAGCATTCATTGCTGATGAGGACATGAGAAAGCTGTGAAATAGCCTTATTGTACTGAGTTGGGGTGAATAGCTTCTCCTTTAAGGGGCAGTGTTTGTTTTTACCTACCCCTAAAAATATTGCAAATGATTTTTCAGTGTGATCAATGCTTTATTAAATTTTATTTATTTATTCAGCCTAAATGAGTTTTATCTGATTGATCACTTTTAATTCAGTTTTACCAAACTGATTTAGGCTAGCTTTCATATTTAGTAATCACCATTTCATACTCAGTGATTTCTCTAGTGTTCTTTTGTGGGATATAAATGCTGTGACGGGAGACTAAAAGAGTTTGTATGCCATTTAACTTTGTGACAGTCTAAGTCATGTTATGAATTGCTTTACTGGATGTTGTGTCTAACGGTGGCTGCTAAAATGTTAGAGTTGCAAAAAAGTGTGTAAAATGTAATCCTATATGGAAGCCTCTTCCCATTTCCTATTAAGATTTATTAAAAATTTTATTCAATTCATGCATTTCTTTCAGTTGATTAAAAATTTGAAATAAATGTGCTTTCTAGCTTGAGTCTACCTCTCTCTTGAATAAAAAGCATTTCTTCTGTGTTGTTGTAACCTGTGTGGATTGTAGTTTCTGTTCTACTTCAGAATTTTCTATTTTTACTTCAGTAGCTTTTCCACACTCCAAGCTAAGCCAGCAACATTCAAAACAAAGCAGTGGATTTGAATGTTGGATTGTGTCTGTTGAGAACAGAGTTTCCATAGTTGAAATACAGATTGAGGGGATCAGCCAATCAGTTGTTTTTTGCAGCTTACAATGATGAAAGAACAAACCTCTTCTGTACATAAGTTGTGTGCTGTATTTGAAAATTAATTGTAGCTGACTTACATTCATTCTCACTTACATAGTACAGAGTTCCCATGCTGGAGTGCGCCAGTACTCTGTGGGAGCCAGTGAATGACAGTACTCCATTTAGTAAATATTTTTGGTCTTTCTGTTTTCTGGTTGAGTAAGACTAGGTGCTTAATTAGAAAGCAGTTGTGTGGGTTTTTTGTTTTGTTTTAAAGGAAATAAAAATGAAACTAATTGTTTGCTGGAAGGATAGAGATGTTAACCTATCAATGAGTTACTGACTTAAGAATTTCATCAATCATGGTGAGTTTGGCCTTTCATACGCTTATACTTACCTTTCTTACTACAAACAGATATGGTCTGTAGACACCTTAATTTTCTGAAGGAGATGCAGACTGTTCACTATAGTGAACTTAGATTTAAGGACAATAGCTGTTGTATCAGTTAAAAAATAATATGATTTTTAGTGCTATTTGCACTTGAGAATACTAAACATGCTTGCCTTGTCTGGGTTGCAGATGTTTAATAATAGTCTGGTATTGTCTTGAGCAATGTATCCTGA
This sequence comes from Oriolus oriolus, assembly GCA_013400235.1. NCBI lineage: Eukaryota > Metazoa > Chordata > Aves > Passeriformes > Corvidae > Oriolus > Oriolus oriolus. The sequence continues at coordinate 1,196,521 of VXBT01009666.1, read as the reverse complement.
TGTCTGTGAGGGCCTGTTTCCATTCCATGGTCTTCTTGGTCTCTGGTTAGGGTACCCCTCCATGTCATCCATAAGCTCCTTGGATACCTTCAAGGAATGCTGAACGCTGTCAATGTGCTCTGTCTGGTTTCTACTTTTGTTTCTTGTTATTTATGCACTTCTGTATTATCCTTGCACTTCTTTCTTTAATAAAAGCAATAAAGCCAGTGGCAATAGATGGTGTCACTGGGGAGCACATGTGAACCTAACCGTGTTTTGCAGTCCATTTGCCCCCTGTACCTTTCAGCTGCCACAGTTTTTGATTAACAATGTTCAAAGGTACATTCCTGGTGGTACCTTTCAGTCTGGTGCTGTACAGTGGATTTGTGGAACTGTCAGCAATGTGTCTTGGATCGCTTAGTGATTTATAATTGCCAGCTGCAAGCTCTGGTCTATGTAGGAAAGGTGTATTTTAAGGCAACACTAAATCTTATCTCTCACTTTTTTGCTAGATCACTTGATTTGGTATTCCCTTGCTTGTGTCTGGTACCTACCCAAAACATTTAGTGTCACTGCGTGCTTGCCTCTTCAGGTTGTCTTCGAAAATGCTGAATGAAGCCAGTCCCAGCACCAATCCCCCAGCAGGAGACCTTTCAGCTGCCTCTTCTCTGCCCTGAAAACTGGCCATTAGACTTTGCTTTTTGTATCCTGTTCATTAATTTTCTATTTGTAGGACTTCTTCCTCCCATCTTGTGTTAAGTTAGTCTCTTTAATAGCCTTTGGTATGGAACCTTGTCAAAAGCTTTTTCAAAATTGCCTGGTCCCTGGTGGCATTTTCTTTGCAGCACTGGTTTACCTTCCTCACCTGCAGGTGTGCAGCTTTGCATATAAATTTTGTTCAGGAGTCTCAGGTGAAAGCCGTAGTCCTGACTTCTTAGCATCTAGTTTGTCTTTTTGGGGTAGCATGTCTAATATATATTCCAAGTTGAATTAGCTTCTCTTGACCTGCAAAGAACATGTTGGTGTGGGAATCTCTTGAACATCTCCAACAAGGAAGATTCATTAAGTGAATTATTAAATTACATGGCTGTAGCTTTGTTCCTGAATTAATTTTCGCAGTTTTGTCATCAAGTGGTCTCCAGCATCCTGGCTTTGATTACATCTGAAGAAATAAAAGGGTTTTGAAAATCAAAATTGCCACTCTAGTTTGCTTGGACAAATACAAAAGTCCTCAGTAACATGCTGGAAAGAAGGAGGCAGCACGTTTTTTTTTAGCTATGCATTCCATGAATTCTAACGGAACTGGCACAAAAATCCACCATGTTGCTGTTGTGGTTATTTATCATTAGAAGGAAGAAAAGCTGCTGTTACAGAGTTTTTCCTGGTTGATTAACTGCTACACATGAATGATTAAGCACGTTTTCATAGGAACCCAAGCTTTTAACTGAGATGTCCCTAACGAGTTCAGGAATATATCACCTGCTTCCGGTCACTTTGCTTTAGGTACTGGCCTTAACTCTGTAACATCTCAGTCATGGACAGCAGTTCTCTTTTCAGGCAGTAAGATGGAGGGCTTGCGTTTGTTTTACTACTCGAGTTAAGACTTAAGCAGAGTTGGTTTATGTCCCGTCATCCCTCTCCCTCTCTCCTTTTTGACTTACAGTTCCTTTATACCATAGTAAATCTGTGGATTTATTAATTCTGCAGCAAAGTTCTTACTGTGATGTACTTAAATGTATTGTTTTGGAGACAATAAGATTATTTTAATCCAGTTATTGTAATTTTGACTGTACCACTAACTTGCTATGTCTTGGCTTATTCCTACTGGTTTAGGCAAGATTTTGGTATTGTGTTGTTTGTTGTATAAATCACAGTGAAAAGTTCAGTTTTTTTTTCTATCAGATGTTGACATTGTGAGGAGAAACATGATAGGTTTTATTAAATACCCTCACTTCTAGAAGTTTTTAGAAGGTAGTGACTTGCTGAGATAAATTGTGCAGCAGGGAACTTGTTTGAAACGGAGGAGCTTTAATTGGACATACTAAAGCTAAAAGTTGTATCAGATAAAAGTTGTTGAATTTCAAGGTTTTAGTACAATTCTTTATTGTATAATCAATTTTCTTTTTCTTCTAAATAGACTTGATCTGTTTATTGTTCAGGGACATAATAAAGTCATAGTTCTAGGTCCTATTTAAGGTAATTAAACCCTGTCTCTAATCCTACGCGTTGCTTCCATGCTGTGCGTGCACCTTGACTATCATCAAGAGATGAGAATTTAGGGTAGACTGTGCTCTTTGCTGGCATCCATGTATCTGATGTGATACATTGACAAGTCAAGTTTGAGAGCACAAAGAAACAGTATCTAGAAAAAAATGTGGGGTAATGAAAGATGAAATCAGACTGTTTTCTGGAAATAGTAGTTTTGTAGGTACAGTGTACTGGGTGCAGAGTGCAGATGGAGAGTTTGTAGCAGAGGTGTTGGTGGTAAATACTTCCTGGTTTGAGTTCCATTAACAGTTGGACCTGTGATTGTTCCTTAAAGGCTGCAGTTTGTCTCCGTGTGACAGCAAATTGCAATCAATATTTAGCTTTATCTTGATTTTAAAGTAAAACTGTAATATTTAATTCTCTCAGTCTCTGAAGATGTATGTTTGAGTGGACTGTATTTAAATCCAAAATGTTTAGGTAATACTACATTCTCCAATAAAAAGGGATAGAGTTGGAGAGAAATGCATTTGAATGAAAAATCATGCCCTAGCAATAAAGAACTTTGATCTTGATATTATATTTCCTATTTTAAATCATGCTGTTTTAAAATTTTCAGTACAAAACGTTTATTGGCGTTCATTTTGTAGTATCTGAAGTCTAAAAAAGTAAATTTGGACACCTTCTGTTTAAAAAGTGTTCTTGCACAGGTTGCCATTTTGCACTGCAGAATGTTCACTTCCCTTGTAAATGTATTTATGAAAACAAGCACTGCTTAACACTGAATATGGATATGCATGTTTTCTTTCTAAGAAACATTCTTTCATTTGTCTTCTGTGTGTTTGATGTCCTCAAAATTCAGATTTTTAACATAAAACCCACTTTTTTTTGTAAAAGGAAATACGTCTGGTATTTAGGCAGCTGTTAACAGGGGCATGTCTTCTTAAATTTCTGACCTAAAGGAAACAGAAGGCTGTAAAATGTGAGTTTCTTCACTTCTGGAATATATAAGATGCATTCCTATAGCTTCTGGGGTCTTTCCTAACAGATTAACTCAAAGACACTGTCACTGAATTAATGGTATCCCATTATTATCAGGGTATTGGTTATCCTGTCTGCTGTCATGAGATATGAGAGCCTTACATGACAGCTGGTTAGACGTGATTGGATTGATACTATGGCCAGGAAAGACAGTGCTGGACTAGGTTGCTTTCTGAAATTGATTTCTCAGTCAAGATAGAATTGTATCTTGATCAAGTATTCAATATTTTGCAATTCAGCTAAGACAAATATACAAACTATTTCCCATTCTAGCTGCAAGTGTAGAACCTGCTGTTCTCATACAACCAAACACCTGCCCCGCCCCCAGCTTTTACACCAAGGTTGCTTGTGGAGTGTCAGAGTGTTTGGCTGCAAGCCTGAAAGGAGTAAGTATTTTGTAGTCGTTGCCATGCTTCACCTGATTATGAGATTCACGGGATAATTTAGTAAGATGATTATTTTGACTGTTCTTAAAGGGTGGCTTGCTCAACTAGAGGTTCCTCTTGGACTCTCCACTGGCAAGGGGTGGATGGATAAAAAGATTCACACACAATAAACCTATCAGTGTTCCCTCCTCTCCCCCTCCCAATCTATTAGTGGCTTTAGGCATGAAGGTAAGAATGCCTAAAAAGATGGAGACTTGTGTAAGTTGGCAAAGGTGGAAAATAACAAACTGTCATGATAAAAATCTGATCTCTCAGATACTCTAAAACATGAAAAAATCCAGTGTGTGTTGAGAATGTGGGAATTAACAGATCTTTCCCCCTCCCTCCCTGCTTAACTGTTGGGGGTTTTTTTTGTGTGTGACTGAATTAATATGCAAGGTATTAATTTCTGTGCTAGGCTATGGTGAGTGTGTTTGAGATAATTTTTGAGTCTAGAAAATGCTGTTCTGACTCTCAGCCTAATGCTTGTGCTTTGGGATCTGTTGAATTTTGGTAGGAGCAGATTCATACACTGGCAGTAGGCACCTTGAAAACAGGATTCATTTTCGCAAGGGTCTGTCTTGCAATGACTTAGTTAAGGAAGAACATCATTGTGAGAGGTGAAAAAATACTCTAGATGAGCTATAATAGTGTAAAATCTATCACTTAGTTAAGCTGATGCACAGTGCAGGATAGCACTTTGCTGAGGCCCACCACACTGGCAAGAGGAAGGAGAGCAGAAGAGTAGAGTGAGCCAGCGTGTGCTTGGAATAGCAAGTTACTCCAGGGAAGTTTCTTTTGGTCACTCTTGCTGATTGCCTAACAGGCTTGAGGTCTTCTGTATTAAATTTTTAAGATAAATATTGAATTGGTGATTTTAGCAAGAATTATTGCATGCACTCTGGTGTATTTGTTCTAAAATTGTGTTTCTTTTCAAGCATCAGGAAAAGTGCTGCAGTTTGTAATATAGCCCAAGGAAAAGAGCTAATCTTCAAGAGATTAATTGCTGATCTTTTGATGGCATTTCGAAGTTGCATCTTGCGTGTTATGCTGTCCTTTGGTTTCTGTTTAAGTTGGACCTTGGTGGTTTTATTTGGATAAAGTATGCATGCCTACCCCATTTTCTGACAAAGCCTGGTTCAGACAATGTTTTGGGTGAGTTGATGTTCAATTTGTAGGCCACAACCTTTCTTCTAGAGTCCCAGTGATAGTCCCATTTTGAAAGAGAAGAGCAAAGGCAGGTTTCCTTGTAGTTACCATTAGGATAACACCTGTGGCCCCAAAAAGGAAGATGATGCTTCCTTGTAGGCTTCCTGCATGTTTTGTTTTAGTTGAGCTTTGTTATATTCTTTACCCAGAAAAGATGCGAACAAAACCTCAAAACTACCTATACTGATAATTTTTTTTCCCAGTCTCTTAATTTCTCTCTAGACTTCACAGCAGATCTGTTTAGAACTGCCTGCCAGGCCTTCATTTTCTAGATTAATATTGGCAACAGGCTTACGGTTTTTGCTGCCATTAGCTTGCTGTACTTCCTGTGTTGCCTTTCCCTGGTCTTAGAATTAAGAACCAAACACAGTTAAGGGGAAAAGGGATTTTACCTCTGTATTTATTTAAGGATCCTTAAGTGCGCTGAAATGCACATCGAAATGCACCCCGAAAATGCACACATGCACGATAGATCGCATATACAATTTATAGGCCTTGCAAATTAGTGTATCTATCAAAGACTCCCCAATGAGAGGCTCGAATGAACCCCTCATTCCGAAGAGTCCCTCCCTGGATGGGCCTATCCTAGTTTACAGATTATGTTCTAGAGAGGACCTTGGTGTCTGGGGCTTTCTGGCCCCCAGCTGTGGGGCCTTCAGGATGTTTGGTCTCTTGGCTTAATGGAATATCGGGTCTCAGCTAAGTTATCAGACTTAAGAAATTACAAGTATGTGGGGTAAAAGCACTGAGGATACATAAAGGCTATATAAAAGGGTATATAAAAGAAAAGGCAAAAAATCGTCATGGCATCACCTGGTTGTTTGTTTTGGTGGTGGGTTTTTTTTTTTTTCCCTTTTTGCATCCTTTTGCCCCCAAATGAAATCCCTTTCTTCAAACTGTCAGTCCTAGAATAACGATGGAGTATGACACAGTTAAGTAAATGGTTTCTTGTTCTTCTGTATGCCTAAAGCTTTGTTTTTCCCCCAGCCAGTACTGAGTGTTTCTTTAATGAGGGCGGTGTCCGAGGTCCCTCGTGGCCGCAGCTGAGAACTGCTGTGCTGGTTGTGATGCTTGAGTAGTGTTGCAGCTTTGTTAGTACATCCTAGGAACCTTCTGCAGTGCAGTTCTGGAGCTCATAATTATTCTCTCTTCGTTGATGACATTTTCCATGGCTTCTGTGCTAGTTGTTTTTTGGTTTTTTTCCTGCTCTAATTTTTAGAGGCTGAAAGAATGAACAGTCTGACAGTCCTCTCTGTTCTGCTTGAGTTATACTGTACTTTGCCTCCTGAGTACCTTTCCCCTTTTTTTTTAATTTATCCTCTCATTAAGAACTAGAGTTATCAATCAGGGATACTTTACAGGAATATCTGTAACTTTTAAAGCACCCTTTCTCTGGTTCCTTTTTCTTATCATTGTAGTCAATTCTTCTGAGAGATCTGCAATCAGCTCAAACTAAATGTAATCATGTTTGAGAGGAAAAACTAAGGGGTTTTTTATTTCTTTTTAATCTCCAATGTCTTCTGTTTGTCACTCCTAATCTTTGAGGTCATCTTTTCTCTTTATTGTGTGGTTGGTTGGTTTGTTTTTAAATGTATTCCTGCTGCCATCAAATTTTACTGTGGCTTTCACTGCTCATCATAAATTCAGTCCACCCTTTCAGCTCAGGAGCTAAAGTGGTTGCATGCACCCTGGTTAACTTACATTTCAATTACTTCAGGAACACCCTCTTTGTCTAATCCCTATCCTTTCTGTAACTGAAATGACTGTCTAAAATTGGTTTTGGCTTTTCAGTTGGACCTGGAGATGAATTGCCAAGCAACAGGCACTTAGTGTTGCCTTGATATTGAAGCTGCATGTGGCTTTAGGCTGCATGTTACAGTTGCCCTGTATATTCCCATTTTTTTAATCCTGCCATGTTTTTTTATCCTCATGTACTTTGACGTTGTTGGTGGTGCTTTTTTATTTATTTGGTTTTTGTCTTTGCTAGTTCACTGATTTCTGTTCAGTTTTTAGTCTCTTCTTATTAATGTAATTTCTGAAGATCCATTTTTACTCCTGCCTGCCAGTATCAGTTCTATCCCTCCTTTCCCAACATTGGAAGAAATAATTGTCGTAAGTTTCCCAATATATACCTTTAGTATTTGTGGCTTTTAAAAGTCAATCTCGGTTAAATATTTGATGTGGTCTAAATGTCAATATGTAGGTATTGTATCACTTAGTGTTTGGAAAGAGGATTTTTTACAACTGTGTTTGAAAATTGCTGGTCTAGAAACAAAGTGGCTTTGGATGAGCAGGCTGGGTTCCAGGGACAAGCAAACACTGAAGTCAGATCTTTCAGACTGACCTCTTCCAGCTGGGAAGTTTGGCTGTCTGGAGGTAGCTTTTCTAATGGCAAAGTTTTAGCAGACTTTTGTGTGAGCCTTCTTTCCAGCAGAGCTCACTCTGCTCAGTTAGAAGTAGGTAAGTGGCCACCCAGTACTTACATAGATCAGATTCAATCTGTGGACTGATGGACAGAGGATTTGATAGAAATAGATCAATAGTACTTTCTTTACCAATGAAGAAATGACAAGACATAGAATATCTTTGCTATCAAAACTGTTTTTTTTTTTTCCTTTTCATTTAAATTTGATAACTATTCCTTTTTCTGGTTTTAATTTTCTGTAACAGAATTTGGATTCCTAAGCTCCATTGCATGTGCTGGTCACTATCCTGTCTAACAGGACAACACCAAGAAGTCTTTGTACTTTATCTTCTGCTATGGGCAAAATACCCAGTTGGAGTAACAGCTGAAAAGAAAGTATGGTGAAACAAGATTATGTGCATGCAGGAGCATGTAGAAGCTCTTAGTGCAGTGACACTGGATGTGTGCTGGGAGGTTTATTTTAGTGGTATTCCTGGTCATGGTGGAGACCTTGTGGGGTTTCTGTAACTCAAAGGGCTCTATGTGGGAGTGATGGGCAACCATGGGAGTAGTTGTACCGTAAGTCACTGAGGAGTTGAAATTGAAATAATGAAGGTCTTGCAGCCTGGCTCCATTCTGCTGTTACTTTGTTAGTTCTTTTTCCTATTTATTTGACCTAGACAAACCCTCCCAGTTTTTTAATGTGTTGTGTGCTTGCTTCCCAGTAGGTCACTTGTGACTGTAGAGCATTAAGGCTTCTCCTGATGTAACAAATGTCCACAGTTGATTACAGCTGTGGAGCACAAAGAGACTGACATAGCTGCATACTTGCTGCATTAGACACTGCTGGAGAGATGAGCTGCTGTTTTGCCCTTTCTTTTGAGAAACTGCCAATAGGCAACACAAAGTCTTGTGCTGTTCCTCCTAGTTATGTTATGAAATTCCTCCTAATTGCCAAATTAAATATTTTTAAAGTATAAAGCATTATGTATATTATTCCTTAAAAATTCTTTTATTGTGATACCTTTCTTTTTCTAAATCTAGTGTTGGGGAATATGGATGTAGATTTTTATTCTGTGCAATTTGAAGTAAAAATAAAGCTTACAAAAAGAGATTTGAAACCAGAGTTGTATTTATTGTGGGAGGCACTGTAATGCTCTGGGGTAGATATATCAGAACCTCAATGAAAAGAACCATAAAGATTTTCAGTATTCAGTAATTATAGTTATCTCTGTACCATACTGATCATTTAATCTGATGATTGAGATTTTACATTTTTAAGTTCAGTTTGGGTTTCTTACCACTTGATGGCAGTGAAGGAGCTAGTGTTGCCGGGCAAAGGTTCAGGGCAAGAACCCATTATGAATAACAAAAGAGGAGGTACAAAGGAAGCCTCTGACATTTAATATTGTTCACATTTCTAGGTGATATTACATATACCACAAATGACAGTAGATGGAGAAAAGCCTCTAGATGGAGCTTCAGTACTTTCAGTGGGGGAGAGATTTTTATACTCAAGTGGTTTCCTCCTATTTATAGTAATTATTTCTAACAACAACTTTCCCATTTAGACCTTGAATGATACCAGACATTATCAATAAATAATACCAGTGCTTCTGCTATTATAAGCATACTACTTGAAGAACATGGAATTCTGACATTTTTCTCACACCTTCTGTTCAAATCCTGCAACCTCTCAGCATTCTTAGGAATTCTCAGGTATTGTTAGAAGTGCGTGATGTAGATTAAGGATCAACATAATTATTCAAGCTTTTGTAAAAAAAAAAGATAGTTGAATTTCACTGGTGGCCAAAAGGAGAAACTTGAAAAATACTGTTCAGACTGGAAACTGCCCTGCAATATTTACTGTTGTGCATGGTCTAGTCCCATTGAAGAAGTGTTTGTTGTAACATTAAATATTACAATGCGCGGATGTGTGTTTGAGGTGCTTTATTAGTGAAGGTTCTTTTGCACTTCCTACACCCATGTCCACCTCTTGCCAAGCTGGTATGGGGAAATGAACCATATAATGGCCCTGCCGTAGTAATTGGCTCCACATGGGTGGACTCTAGTGCACAGACAAAACCTTATTTGAAGTAATTGGTGCTTTGTGTAGGTACAAGGGCCTGTACATGCAGATTTATTTTGGATCCTGGGTCAAACCTTGGCATTAGTAAAGGTTTCAATTTCATGCAGTGTCTTTGACTTGTAAGTGATTTTGAATGAGTATCAAAAACATCCATGCGGATGCAACTTGACTGAACATTTTTGTTAAAATACACGTAGCTAGTATTTTGCAGTTATATTTTTGATTGGATACTAAATAAAGAACTTGGTTTGTTAAGTTTTCTCTGTGTGCAGCCTTTTACTAATTTAGGAGAATGTCAAAAAGCAAACTTTAAATTTGCATAATTATTGCATATTTTAATCATTATCAGCATTATTCTAGTTCTATAACAGTACTATATAAACTCACAGTTGAAAATAAGTGAAAATTGCCAGAGCTATCAAATATTTATTTTGGTTTCAGATGCCATTCTTATTTTTTAAAGCATTTAAGCACATTATTCCTTGTAATTACTATTATTCCTCTTATTAGTGTTAGCAATTCGAATTGATGGATAGCTGTGCAGGTTTAATGTAATGGCAGCCAGAGCATTCTTACTGGGCGAAATTCAAGCTTATCTTATCAAATTAGTATCCAATACAGATTCTGTCCAGTGGTAGGAAGAAAAGGTTAGAAGATAGAGTCAAAGATAGTGCCGTATTTAGAATGATGGTTTTAGTCAGTGGAGACTCATTTGCTGGAAATGCCCTTGTGAGACCGTAGCATTTCATCTATGGCATTAGTTCATTGTGTGGCATAAAACGGTATTGAAATGGGTTTCTTGTCAATGCTGTTTTCAGTACGATTTGTTAGAAAACAATGTAATTTTACTTCATTACATGATGTGGCTGCATTTATTTAATGTCGTTGGAAGATCTTAGCTACTGTGGTCCAATACAATTTTATGATAAGGTGGTGCAAGCTTTTCCAGCTGCTACTGTTCAATTTAGGGGAATCTGAAATTTGAAAGATACAAGACAATTATGACATCATTTGGAACACGAAATATGTTTTAAGAAGTTAATCTTTCTGTGTTTTGCTTGCCAGGATGAACAGCATAAGTGCCAAAAATCAGATATGGGATGAATACATGTATTTGTGCAAAATAAATATTGTTTTTCTAGGTGATTGTTAAGAATTTTAGCAAATGTAACTTTAAAAAAAATCTGGTTTGTTTGTTTGTTTGTTTGGGGTTTTTTTCATCCTGGAGATAAACTTATCTAGCTGATGGGCAACTTATTCATTCAGGGGTGCATGTTGTATGACTGCATACAATTGTTAAATATTGTGTGCAAGAAATCACATTTTATAAAAGGGGAAAAAAAGGTTGTGAGTATAATGCAACTCTCATGCTTCCTGGAGGGTAACTAGTTTGTGCTAAATAGTTTCTATATTAATCAGTGCAGTAGTAGCAATTCCCCAGAAGCAATGTGTTACTTTTATTTCTCCTTATCTGGTAAAGAGTTGCAGATAATAGTAAAGGTCTCAGTTTCTTGGTTTTATCTCTGTGGAAGTCAGCAAATTCATATTGATCTTTTTAAAATCCTCTGGCCTTTTTCTTTTACTGTGCTAACACTTGGGATAATTTTTGCCCTGAAACTGTCTCTTAGTTATATCTTTATATTAACTTTATCATTAAAACTTTGAGGTTCGTTGATGGCATTTTTATTTATCCTTGACTGCTGGGCAAATCCCAAATGGTTACTTCCTATGTGGGCAGAAGGAACAAGTCAGATCTTGGAAAAGGCATAAAACTGAACAAATTACCAACCAATATATGGACTTAATTTCCTTGAATATTCCTTTGTTTACTCTGATGTGTATTTTGAACAAAAAATTAATTTCCTTTATGTAGGCAATACTTTACTTTGTAATTTATAAATAAAAATGCCTTACCAGGACTGAAGACTATTGCGGAGTTCTTTTTCACATTTGCTTGCTTTTTAATAGTGATAGAGGAGATTCACTACTTAAAACTAGTGAATTACTGAAAATAATCAAAAGTTTCCCTTCAATGAAGAGGTCTTCTAAACAATTCTATTTTATTTTGTTATAATCGTAGAATAATAGAAAAAAACCTGATAAAACTGATAATAGAAAACTGTGTAATAATTAGCATTTCTTGTTGAAGTGTTTAGTGAGAACAGAATAAATACGAAGAATTTAAAATTGCTCATAGAATTAACTCTTCATGTTTTTGTTTTATTTTGCCATAAGAGAGCCTTTCAGAATCTGAACTTCTGTTGCAACTTATTCATGCAATGAACAGCAAGTTTTTTGTTTGTGTGCCCTTATTCGATAGTCACTTATGTTTCAGAGCCAGCTAAAGATTTCTTCAGACTCATTTGGTAAAGAAAGCAAATTTTTTCAGTTTATAGATATGAGTCTGACTGGAGATCTGTAAATATTATTGAATAAATGTTTAGCATGCCTGTCAGTTTGAAAGCATAATTCCATCAGTATTTAGGCAGCAGTTGTATTTGACACCCATGTAAGTACGTGCACAAGTCCTAAGATTCCTGGAAGCTTGTGTAGTTGGAATTTCAGTATTTAAAACAATGTTGGTTTAGTTGCATGCAAATTTTGATTGTCCCATATGGTAATAGTATGGTTCTATATTTTAAGTTATTCTTTTATATAGTGAATAATACTACATCAAATATAAAATACATGAAATATTGTTTCAAAAATATTACTACAATACTTAGAGTCTTGGGAGTTTTTTAAAGAAAGGCTTGGATTAGTTATGTTTATTCAGCTTGAGGGAATTTGTCTTCCAGGGTATATAAAGCTTTTGAACTCTTAGTCAAATGTTTTACATTTATTGTGATAAATTGAGATAGAAGTGATATAAAGTATTGCAAGTATGTCTTGTATTGATAAGTGCTAACAATGCCATTCACATAAGTAAAACGGTTCTGGATTATTTATAAGTTCTGTAAATGTGACTCACAAATTATATTTCAATAAGATTCCAAGTCATTTGGTTAAAAAATTGTTGCAGTTATTTGTGTTCTAAAAGTAGACATCTCCATTTGTTTTTCTGGAGTACCCTCTCATGTAGGGAGCTTCTGTTGAATTATTAAGGAAGAACTTCATTGTACCGTAAGATAATTAGTAATTAAAACACTTTACCAGTTTCTCATGTGGATGCCATTATTTTTAGAATCTCATTACTTTCATTATACTTGAGAGATTTTGCAAGGTGCTGGGTCTTGGGCTGCTTTGTCATAGGTGATAAAAATACGTAAGCCTCGCAGAAAGTGCTTGGTAAATACTTCTGGGTCTTTTGAGACAAAAAGTACACTTTCCTGTAAGAGAATCATCAGTTGCCTGGACACTGTGTGTTTCAGACCTGTCCGTCTACATCCAGGCTCATCTGCTTCAAATACATGCAGTCTCCTTTCCTTTCCTAATTGATGCACTTGCTTTGCTGATTTCTCCAAGCCCTTCTACAATGATATAGCATATTCTGTTTTTTGATTCTGTGCAGACACCAGTACTACTGCACATCTCACAGAAATGTTACACTTTTAAGGAAAAATCCATTTTATGTTCTATTTGTGTTAAGATCTGTGATTTGAAATAGGCAAGTTAACTAGCCAGATCGTTCTGCAATTTAGTGGAGCCTGGTAGAATCAAAATGATGCTTCAGAGAGCTGGGGTTTATTTAAAGGGAGGGGGAAAAACACTGCTTGCGAGTTAGTATTATAAAGCAGGTCTGCATTGGTTATGCAAATTTTTTTTTTCCTTTCTGAATCTGCTTGTTTCTCTCTTTTTGTACAGCAGCCATGTACCTTAATATCACTTTTAAAGACTAGTAACAAATTTCTGGTACTGCATACTCTAAAATTAGGGAATGTCAGTTTTCAGAATGTCTCAGATCTTAATTTGGTTTCTTTGTGCTTGTTCATTGTGATGATTTTTAATTCACTACATTATATTCTACAGGGTCTTTACTTATTCAGGCTCAGGGAGAGATCTGGCCCCAGTGCAGCTTCAGGCTTATGTATTGAAAGAGACTGTTGTCTGTAAAAACTGTTTAACCTGTAGATGTTGAGGGTATGTAGAGAGTGGGGGAGAAGATTGCGGGGGGCGGGGGGGAAATGGTTTCATGGGTAAGCTAGTCAGACGAAAAGTGCCCTTGAGGATTGAATTCTGTTCCTCTCTCTGCCACAGAATTCCTATGTGATGCTCGGCAAGTCGTTTAAACGAAACTTTTCCCAAGTGGTGACTAATTGATTTGAGTGCTCTGCAATTCTGGTTGCATAATTTGAGATACTAGGGGCTTATATGCAGAAATGCTGAGGGTTTGCAGCTGCAGCTGAAGTCGATTAAAGTCTGTGCCCTGAATGTATGAAATGTTGTTTGATACTGAGCTCTTGGAAAAATCATATCTGAGATAAAATTAGCACCTGAGATTACTGAGCATTTTACCTTGATCTGTGCCTCATTTTATGATATATTAAAAAAGGCAAGTAACGTCCGCTTATCTCTTAAGATACTACAATGGTGAATAATATTGATGAACTCTGATGCCATTGAGATGGGCTTCAAAACAAATAACCACGGCTTCCAAACGTGTTTGAACAGCATGCAGCTACAAGCAGATGAGGCCACACATGAATAAATGCGTGGAGAAAAATCCTGAATAGCTGCTCACTGGGTAAGCAGTCATCTTCTGTGTGTTGCATAAAGACAGAGTGGCAGGAGTAACAACGACAGATTGTCGTTCCTTTTCAGGGAATCGCTGAGTTCTTCCCAAATCCCCTTTACCTGTTCAGAATATTCATTATTATTTGTAGCATATATTATCTTTATCATATTTCTGTTATCTCCTAATTTTTAAACTGTAAGTTTACATTTTAGAGGGAATTAAATTCAGATTGAACTTTTTTCTTTTGTCAGTCTCATTATTTTTTAACCATACCTTCTCTTGCTACTTAAAAAATTGAACCCTTTCCCTTTATTCAAAGAACAAAAATAGAATTGACCAAATATTTTTATCCTTTAGGTCTGTTTGCTCTTTGTTGACATTGCCACAGGGTATACAGCTTCCACTGCTGGCATCTGCTTAAAGTTGTCTCAGGGTTTGTGTGGTACTAATTGAAAGAGGGGAGCTAGACGAGAAAACATTAATTTTAGTCCTTTCTTCATGCTTCCTAGTTCCTTCACCCTGGAGTAAATATTTCTGTTATGTTGTCCAGTGGTACTTACTGTGACTGATTTTTTCAGAACTAGTTTTGCAGTATTTCTGCCACCACTGTTTTGTGTTTGAGTTTTCTTCCTTCCAAAAGAGTCCAGTTATGAGAGAAGAAATTGCATCAGATGGGAGAAAAGTCTCCATGGATTAGATTCCATGGCTGGGATTATGACACAGGGAAAAGCAGTTTTGGCATATTATTGCTCCTTGCAGATTGTGAGTTACAGAATGCTTATTTCCATGTAGTAGCTTGTGGACTTGCAGTCTCAGCCCTTTCCTCTCCACCTCTGTGAACAGTTACCTACTAATTATATTTTCGCTTGTATGTTGATTTTTCTTTTAGTCTTGACTTCATAACTTGAAAACTTGGATGAGAACCCATGTTAGGATTTATCCTCGCTTCATTCAAATCTTATCTTATGCGTTTGAAATATTCTACATTTGCCAGTGTTTCTACTTGAGGCAGCAGGACCACAGTTTTATCTCCCAACTTTCACTGTTATCTTTGATGCTGATAATCCTGTAATCCCATGTTGAGAGGCAAATAATGAATTGGTAGTAGCCACTATCTTCTGCAGTCAGTTGACTGAAACAGATTTCTAGTAGCACAGTTAATGGGATGTAACCTGTGCCAAGTTTTTTATTGCTGCTCACTCAACTGCTGATTCTTCTTTTCCACAGGCGTAGAAAAAAGCATACTTCTCTTTATTTTGGGGGGTTTTTTGCCTTTTGCAGTGTTTATTTTGCTACCAGCTCTGCTCACCCAACTTTGTAGTTCCTGCAGTTGGCTATTCCTCTTTTCTGCTCTGTTATCCTTCCAGACTGAGGAGGTATCCTTGAAACACAGGTGTCAGAACAAAATTCCTCTTATCTGTTACTTCTGCTTATGATGGTGGAGAAATGGAAATGGAGATGGAGGAAGCAAGAGATTTTGTTAGTAGTTCAGTTTCGACTCTGCTTTTATGGCTTGAGGACAGGTCTCTCTGGGTGGGCGATGCATGATGGGAGTCAAATACAATCCATACGACTGCTGCCTTTTAATATCAGTGGCTGAAAAACTGACCTTACATTTGCCCCTTTACTTGTTTTTTCTCTCAGGAGCAGGGAGCATTTCCCAATCTGTTTCAGTCATGACTTCAGGGGGAGTATCGGGTAAGGGCTTTCTCAGTGCTCTGAGGGTGGTGATGGGCTATCTAGCTTAGCAGCACAAAAGGCTTGTTTTTGCTGATTTTTTTTTATGTATAAGGAGAGAAGCAGGCACATACATGTGGTTGATACCCACTGCCTTTTGTAGTGGTGAGGCTGTTGGGTGTTGCACTCAGCTAACTGAAGAATGCTTGAAGTAGATCAGAAGTGTTTCCTTCATGGTCATCCTCTCTGCTTCTCTTCCTTGTGCAGACCTGTGCTCTGTCTCCTCTAGACTTGTCTGTGTTTCAGAGTGTCTGGTTCAGCTCCAGCCTTCCTCTGGATACTGCTGGGAGAGTAGAAGTTCGGCGCATCCTGTGCCTGCCAGCTGCTCCCTATGCTGCTTCTGTAGCAGAATGCCCATTTTTGAGGGTCTCCCAATTTGGGTAGAGTCTGTCTTCTGCTCTTTCAGCTCTTGCAGGCCAAGAAAGGAGGCAGTTTATGGATTGGCATGAATTACCCTCTCATTCCCCGATGCAAAAGATGCCTCCAAGGTACTGGAAGAGAAGAGCAGTAACTGCTTGCAGGGAGTGGCTTTATGAAAAGCAGGGAAGTGATCTTTCTGCCCCTTGCTTGGGCCTGTGTGGTTCAGTTAAAACATTTTGATTTGAAAAACACAGAGGGCAATTCAGGGAACAGCGTGCCACTATGTGTAACAGTATCTGCCCACAGCTGCCATAAATCTTGAGAGGTAATTATCTTCCTTAAGGATTATTTGGCTCATTCTCACTAGAAATAATGTCAGATAAGCATTTTTAGAGACCATAATACCAGTTTTCCATACAAAATTGCTACTGAATGGGAAAGGCTGTCTTCAAGTCAGTTCCATTGTAAGTTGCTGTGTATATGTGGCTTTTACAATATGTCCACAGTTTTTCAATTCTAACATTATATAGGCTTCAGTTGCTTATAAATTAATTTTCTGTGTGAATTTTAATTGATGGTTTCTAATGCTAAACTTGATTTCTTTATCCGTGTACCTTTGGACATCAGCTGCCTAATTTATGACTCATACAGATTGTGGTGGATTTTGCCAAGAGCCTTTTGGGATGGTAGTGTCCCCTGCCTCCTACCCTGATCAGATTTGCGATATTTTATGCCATCAAACTGTGAGCTGAAGTGATCAGACAATGGTCATGCTTTCAGCTCATTTTGCTAGGAGTGTGCTAACATTTAGCAACGTGGTGGGTTATAGTAATAGTAATCTGTTAGGCTTATTGGAATTTCACTGAGATGCTCTTTAAGTTTTAGGCTGGGATGTGTCTTACATGCAGAAATTTTGCTGATGCTGGCATCTGAGCTAAAGAGAGTGATGGAGGGCATTCCTATATTCTTTCAAGGAGGCTATGTACTAACTCAGCAGTGAATTACTATATAGGTAGTGGCATGTTACAACCTCCCTGAGGTCTTCTGAGTCCCGAGGTAGTAATAGCTCATTAAAATGGTAGTTAATGAGTATAAAGGGATCATTATACGACTCTCATACATGACGGGTAGGGCTAAATCCTAACTAGTTCAGTAGAAAGTATTCTAAATAAAGAAGGAAAGAATTTGCAAATGCTGCTGGTAGTTCTTTATATACCTAGCTATTTAAAGCAATGTTTTTGAGAAAAATACTCACAGAAATAAATTTTGAATTAATTAATACCGGATTTTAAATGTATTTTAGGGTTTTCAGAAGTATTAGTATCCTGTATAATCTGTAAATCACCTTAACGTAGTCTAATGAAGCATCTTTGATTCAAAATATGCAGCGTTTTGCCACTTCTGATCAGTTGGTTTGAAGTTAAAAAAAGAGAAAAATTATTTTACCTCGTAACGGCTTACATTTGATGTTTTTTTAAGATCACAGAATACTCTGAACTGGAAGGGACCCTCAAGGATCATCAAGTCCAGCTCTTAAATGAATGGTCCATAGCTCAGGATTTGTAGACATTTTCTGTTTTATATGCCAAAAATAAATAGTGGAACAATTTTGCCTTGTTGTAGGAGGAGAGTGGCATTCCCCTAACCGCCTCACAGATGAGGTGGTATTTTTTATTTTTTCATTTTACTATGGTTATTTTCTGGAAAAAGGTGTTAAGAATTTATCCAAACTGAACAATGTGGATTTTGTAGCAGTGAAAAACTTCTTGATTTCAGTAAATGCTTCATGTCTTCTTTCAGGCTCTAGAAGGACGAACAAACAAATGAAAGACTGTGGGCTCAGGTACACCTGGGTCTCACAGCTCAAGTTCAGTGGGCAGAACTATTTCTAAGTGTCCTTAACCTAATGAAAATAACATTGCTTCTACGAAATGAGCCCTTCAGTAATGTTATAGGAAAAGGAGGGTGGAAGCAAATACAAAATATATTAAATGAAAAAAATATAAATATATTGTAAACATGTATAATATGTTTAAGATTTGGAGAGAGGTGCTCCTACTTTCTGTCTTAAATGAAGAAATTATGCCTACTGTGCATGGATGTGGTTTACTACAGCAGCTCTACCCTATCCAAATTTATGTGGGTTCGTTGCAGGATTTAAGGATGTATTTATAATAAACCAAATGCAGAACATTTTAAAAGGAATAGTTTAATTAAAAAAAAATAGTTTTACTTGTATTTGTATAAATTTGTGCTTTTTTTTTTGGTCAGTTTAGTCCTTATTTTCATCTGACATTGTCAAGAAACCTTGCTTATCATATCTGTTCTGTATTACCATTTTTCAAGGTTAAAGCTGGTAATGGATGGAAAGGTATTCTAAACTCAAATTATATGGATGCCTTACTCATGATCATCTACTACAGGATGACTTTCTTAGTTCGGAGCAGCTGCTGTGTAATAGGAAAAATAATCCTAATGCCTAGTGGTGCAAGTCATGGAGTGAGGTCCCATGGGTTTTCATAGCAAAGAAGTGTTTCCTGCTTTCCACCCCTTTTTATTTGCCACTCCTTTCGAAGCCCTTTTAGGTTTTGTGAAAATCTCATGGACTCTTCCGGCACGAACATCTGTCATCTTCAGTGTGACAAGAATACTGTCTTTCAGCTAGGACCTTTTAAACTACATAAACAGATGCAGTAAATCCAGTTGGAATATTTTCAGAGTAATTATTAAATTGATCATCAAAAGGATATTTAAATTCTAAAATATAAGACTGTTAGTGACCTACTGTACCCTGCTGTGACAGAGCTGGTTAAATCTAAGTCCCCCCTGATAAATGAATGCAAGACTTGCTTGTAAAGGAGACTTCAGCAGTCTGTTCCAGTGATATGCTACTGATGCTTACGGGATGTTTTCTGGGTACCTAACTTGAATCTTCCTGTGCTGCCATCTGACTGGTAGTGCTTAGCCCTGGGTAGACAAAGCAATATAATTAAAGTTTTCCTTTAAAGCTACCTTTTACATATTTAAATATGTTATTTCCTTGTGCCAGCTGCCTTTTCTGTAGGCTTAAGTTACTCTTGTTCTTTTGGTTTCTCTAAACAAGTCGCTGTTCTATTCTTCTAGACCTCTTATTAGTAAGATTTTTTTGTTTATCATCTGAACATGTTCCTGGCTGTCTTTAATTGTGTTCTTTGAACTGGATGCAGCAATCTGCTGAGGTCTTACAATTGACACGTGACATGGCACGGCTGCTTGTTGCCATACTGCTCATGTCACGATGCTGTGCTGCACAGAAAGGCAGCATCATGCCTCTGACTCATGTTCAGCTTGTGATTTACTGGTCATTTTTGCTTAACTGCTTTTTTCTATCCTGTGTTTTTGTAGTTGATGAATTCTGTCCAGATGTAGACCATTAGTCTTTCACTTAGGAAATAATGTCATATTTTTTTTACAGCAATTCTCCATTTTGTCCAGACTTTTTAAAATTCTAACTCTCTTTGACTGCATCATGTAGGTTTTTCAGGTTAGTGTTAACTACCTGATTAATCATGATTCTGTAATTCACCTGCTAGTTAAAATACTGAGTGTGGACTTGAGACAGACTTCATAAAATCCTGTTTGATACACCTTTTCATTTTTGACTGTTAGAGCCCTTAACTATTCAAGGTATGATTTTTCTTTCCATGTTGCTTTGCACTTGCAAGAGAAGCTTTATGATATCCCTGTTTTTGTCACTTGTTTAAAATTTTGTACATTAAAAGCACTACTAAAGTCAGCATACAAAAATGGTCACATTATTCTTTCCAAGCTTATTTAACTGTGTTCTTAAAATATTTCATGAAGTTGAGCAACAATTACAAATATAAATAAGAGCATTGCATAAACATTAAGGACTGTTGGGGAGGTAAGGTTGTTTACACCTGTTTTGAAACTAGTGTGTATATATATGAAAATATATGATGGATGTGTCTGGGTGTATGGGCATAAAAATCGGTGTCCTTCACTGCTGATAGGGCTGAGGAAGTTGCTAATAAATAGTTAATGTTTATTCTGGAAATTAATGCCTGTGGGGATTATTCACCTTGTAAATGTTGTTGATGCAGAAGATAATGGGTAGGTTTTTGAAAACTTCTGTGTGGAAGGTAATTGTGCTCCGTGGGTTTCTTGTATGGCTTTATAATGTTTTCAGTCATACCTCCTATATCCTGTCTCTCAAATGTCCTTTCTTCATTTTTTGGCCATCAGAAGGAGGGTAATAAACACCTTCCAAAAATACGAAAAGTTTTAGCAATTGAAGTTGTAGTCACAGAAGTGACAGTAACTGTTTAAGTGACACAGGAATTCAGCAATTAGAACCTCAGGCAATTTTAGGGGGGGTTATTAATTTATTATTTATTTTTTAAGGTAGGTATTTAGTTTCCATTAAGACCTAAGTCTGTAGTTGTTAGAAATATCCCTCCAAAAATTTACACTTGAACTGAAATCAGGGAAGCAGTTTTTTGAAAAGATGTCTAGGTCTGTCAGAGTGTATGGGTCATTAAGTCAGTTCTGGTGGAAGGGTGTAATGAGAACAGGAATAGCAAAAGGAGGGAGAGGTAAAGGTCTGGTATGGATGTAGCCTTGCTGATTTTCTGGTTTTCTTGAATTCCTTACCCTACAAAAAGAAGTTGGAAAGATACTGAAGCAGAAATATAGCAAGAAAACTATATAAACAATCAAATAGCAGCATATTTTTGGCATTACATCATGGGAAGGGTTGGAACTTGTCAGATGCAACACCCCAAAACCTTTGCTGCCTTATACTCATGCTCCACAGTGGAGAATGTGGACTGCATGCAGCTGTCCTTGGGTATAGTGTCACCTCTTGTCAATCAAGGGGCTGTGCTGTCTGAGAGCAAAGGTATTGAGCAAGAAATGCACTGCAGGAGACACCACATTTTACTTTTCTTGCCAGCCTGGGCTGCAAAAGCCCTAGTCTTTCTTTGTAGCAACTTAGTTCCTCTGAAAGTGTTGCAGGATCAGGAACTTTATAGGTAATATTTTTATGTGAAAACTGTAGGCTGGAAATCTCAGATGTAATAGGCAGATTTTTAAGAGAACTCACCAGTAACAACTTTCTTTAGCCTATAAGGTATATGCACACACACATATAAAAATATACACAACTATCTATATTATAAAAATATGTAACACGTGTAACTATGTAAACAATAAATGTAATATATCAAATAGAATAAAAACAAATATGTACTAGCATTCCTGGAAAAGCATGTGAAATAATTAAAGATTATCTACTAACGCCTTACTTTTGAACTATCAGAATAGAAAACTAAATGGAAATAAAATACAGCAGTAGGCAGAATTTTTAATATTGTCCTCAGTTGTTGTTTGGTAGCCTCTATCCATTGTGAATTTGAAGAGTAATTCTAAAAACATTGAGAGTTGATGAGTGTTCTCTGCATCTCAGAGACAAAGTTTATGTTAAAATATAAACTTATGGTTGTACATGACATGGTTCTCTTGGATAATCTAATTTTTCCTAAGTAATCAGTTTCTGAAAAAATACAGAAGGAGAAACAATTGAAAGGAAGAAAAAATATTACGTATAAATGCTGTTGTTCAAATTGGTCAAGAAAAACTAAGCCCATATAATTGTGCACATATGCTGAGGAGAATACTTTTTTTGGTTTCTAAAGCATGAGGCAGCAGAATTGTCATTCATTTGGCATGCTACGCTGAAAACAGAGTCTTCTTTCATTTGACACACTCCCCTGGAAACAAACATGCCAGTGAAGGGATTGTGCCAGTTATCAGAAGCTTACAGGAATACATTGTGCTGGTTTGTATTCATTTTCATTTCATGAATTGCTTTAAAACTTAGCAGCATAAAAAAGCATTAAAACACCTTTTTAGCATTATTTTTAGTTCCTATGTATTTCCCTGCTGTGCTGTCATTCAGTTTAAATCAGTGGAATGTTGTGAGACACATGGCTGGGTTTGCAACAGAGCAGATCTCTCCTCCTGCCTGCGTATGCTTGGAGCATTCATCTGTAGACAACCAGCAAATTTGAGTTCAGCTCATTTTACATGCTTGGAAAAGATGAGTGTCTTAGAAAGAAGTTCAGTAAAAATAAAGGGTAATTGAACAAAGGTTATGCAGTGAGAAATTTAAGCCAAAACTCAGCTGGTATCTATTAACTGTGAAAGTTCACAGATAATGCTTGGTCTTCTGGGAGACACTCGTTTTCTTTTCCTAGAGTTATATTCTTCAGGATTGCCAGCAGGTCCTTCCCACCTCTGGAATTTTCTACAAGATTCTATTTCCCTCATAAATGTTTTTCCACATGCAGACTTGGCAAATTCAGGTGTACTTCTTGGAACTAATCTGGTCACGGGAACTTAAATTAGGACCAGGTTGCAGTGAGTATGTGTGAAGTACATCTGGGAGTGGTATTGAGGGGGTCTGTGTCAGCCTGTGCTAAACCAAAGAGGGGGTAAAGAATCGGGAAGAAGTGTCACAGCTCTATGGTTTCCATCCTAAGAGTTACCTAGAGAGGAGTTGTGGAGTCACAGCTGTCACTGTTCTGTCCCCATATGATTGTGAGACACTAAGGAGGTGTTCACCCTGAGTTCCTTGATGCTGCTGATATTTAATTGTTGACCTACAGACGTAGGGATATTAGTTTTCTGTGGACTTCACATGAAGACAAACAAATAGAAAGTATCGATGTTGACACAACATTTAATAGATGATGATAGCTTCTGTCCAGTTATCTGCACCTGCTTGTTTGTGAATTTTGTAGGACAGGCTGTACATCCTGCAGTTTCAAATAGCAGTAGAAAAACAGGTGATTGTGAATTTACAAAGCTCACTTTGTTTCTTTTTCTGTACCATTCTGCTTTGGCTTGTATGCCTGATGCTCACCAGAAGGAAAGTAGTGACCGATACCCCCTCTTCTACACAGAAGTACTACCTGAAATATTCTTATCAAAGAAACCCTATACATTTGAATTGCTCTAGAATTTTAAAAAAAATTCAAATGCAAAAGTTTCATAAGTTTGATTTATAGTTTGGGAAGGCTAAAAAAGGCCTCATGAAGGCTTGCCTACACTGAGGTTACTTACAAGTTCAGACTTGAAATACAGTCATCTGGTGCTCTATACAATTGTCACTTTTTGCCATAATAGCTTCGGTAACATGGCTGTGGAAAATTCTACACAGTCATTCAGCAGCACTGCAATGAAATAGATACACTGATGTCATTTTCCTTTCACCCATTAACTAGTGATTGGACAAACTGCTAGTGAATAGAAACTTGATTTCTATCTGCATAGCTGGTTCCTGGACCATGTGCCTTCCCATTGCTGATAAAGATACTGCCACCTATTTGAAGACATTGGCAGGCATATTTAAAACCCAAGATGGATTGAGCACATTTACTGCGTTAGAAGCAGTTGCTAAATTGTAAGTAACTAAGTCTTGTTGTATAACTGCATTGCACTCAAGGGAACAATTTAGGTTTTGAATTGTGTATGTTGGTAAGTGAAAACTATGTAGACATTGATTATTTTTTCCCCTTGACCTAATCACTGTTTGCCTATGGCAATATCTGATATGTTATGTGTTCACCAAGAATTGTCTTGGGACTACAATGAGGCTTTTTTTTTAGCTTCATTAGTAATCATAGTTACATTAGGAATAGAAGGCAATGGAGTAATATACTTGTACTGTGTACTACACCAGTTGTTCTATTTATTGTAAAGGTGGATGTGAACTCTGTGGTAGTCTGAATTTGTATAGGCAGAGGAGGGGACCAGATTTAAAACTTTGTGCATCTTGAGCAGAAATTTAATTTCAAAAGAATGGAAGGCAAAAGTGCATTTATATATTTTATTTATTTTTTGTTGTGAAAAATTTCTTTCTATGTTCCTACTTATGAGAGAACTTTCCTTGGTAGTACTAGAGAATATGGAAATGATGCTGAGTAAAATAAAATTTAGTAATGTGCTTTTCATTGTCAGAATTCAACAAGCTGCCGAGAGTACATCATAAATAGGGAGAAGAATGTTTCCTCTTCTATCCCACTCTTTGAATCTAACGTGTATTGCTCTTTGGATAAAAATATGAGAGTCCTACAGAGAACCTTAAAAAAATGTGCTTAACTTTTGACATTCTGTTGATTCCTTCAAATGGTAATTTTGCATATATGCTAAAATACTTGTTTGAAATAGAAGGGATTATTAAAAAAAATGTACAAGATTGAACTTCTAACTTCTGCCTAGAGGTCATGTAACTAGACACGTGGACCCTCTGATTGTTCAATGAAGTGTTGGGAATTAAAAAATTAATATTTGCATGTTTCCATGCATAAGAAGCCAGACTGTGGCCTAAGTGTAGACTTGCAGTTTTGTATTTCTAAAAACTAATTCTTGCACAAAACAGAGATATTCAACCTCAGAAGTATGATGGGACAGTGTTGCTTTGGAAGGATAGTTATCAGGAAATAGGGTAATACTCATGATGTTTGTATCCACATGAGGGTGACAGCGTGACAGGCTTATTTGCCATAATTGGTGGCAAAACCTGCCAGCCTGAAGCAGTGTGGGAGAAATCAGTGAATGCACTTGGCTGTCTGTAACGTTACCAGCTCCTTCTGCTGTTAACTGAGATGCCTTTACAGGTTTTATTTTTCCCTCCTTAGATGTAATTGAGACTGAGATTTGTAAACAAAGCAATCCAACATGTTGTTTCTTTGAAACAAACAAAGCCTTAGTGTGGTCATGGTTTACTCTAGCCTCCAGACTTCTGCTGTAATGTGTAAAATAACGTCTTAGTCTGCAGAAAACACTGACTCTTAACTCTGTGTTTAAAAGCCTTAGCTTTTATGGAAATGTTACTGAAGGTGGCCGGAAGAGTCAGGTCTCTTAGAGCAGCTGATGTCAGTGTGGGAGGTATTTCTTTGTTGGTTGGAAAACAATCATTCTTTATAGCTTATTTAGAGTCATACATTGGTAGAAAGTTCTCTAGAGATGAGAGTCTTTTCTCAAAAACCAATGACTTTTGTTCAGGGCAGGTCCTAGAGGATCTGGAACATTGCCTGAAGATGCCTAACACTACTCATTGGTAGTATTAATTGGCAAAATGTTTGGAATATACAATGTTGGCCTGTGTTGTGTTTGGTGGTGTTGTGGAGAATGGGTTAGCAGGCAGACTTATTGCTTTAGAAATTGATATGTGCCAGTTGTAATGAAATAATTGACAGTAATATCCCATTAATTATTTGTTAGTATTATAATACCCTCTTCAACCTTTTAGAGGCTTAATTACAATAAGCTGAAATGTTGATAAAGATCACTTTCATGGTTTAGATAAAACCATGGCCAGTAAACTATTCCCTGTTTTTTATTTGCTGTAGGAGAGTTTAATAATTATATTTTGTTTGAAGACAAGCTCATGTTGTTTATGAAGTGGCTGACTGGGTTGGTAGATGAGGGGAAACAAAACAATCTCTACATTATTTCTGGTAACTAAGATGAACAATCTGGCTTTGTAAATTTATACATTATTTCAACTTCTCAAGGTGAAACAACATAAATATTTAAGCAACTTTATTATTTCAGAGTTGTCTAGGGGTCTTTTGCTTTGCTTAAGCATTGAACACATAAACTACCTTTTGTCCTAATCTCTCACACAAATAATCCTGCTGCTCCCAAATAAAACTAAAGTTTCGATTCTTCAGATACAACTGAAAACTATGTAACTTTTTTTCTGCTTGTTTATTGTTTGAAGTAATTGGAAGAATACTGCAGAACAGCTCTTTGATATGCTTTTATCAGTTTTTTAACTGTTAACCATGAGTGTTCCAAAAGTAATACCAAGTACATCTACATGTGTGTTGGAGAAGGAATAAGTTGTAGTTTATCCAAAGTACAAATTTGGAGATACTCATTTGTCGAAGTTATCATGGTCTCAATCCCTAATTTTTAAAAGATATTTTTACATTTCATTTTCACATGTATTTCATATAATTCTATTAGGTCCATGTCTCAAGGATTTAATGTTTCTTTGAGCTTAGAATAGGTATTTAGTCACTGTCTCTTCCTTCCCCTTAGCTGAGAGTTAAAAATAAACTTATAAAACAATGGCAATGTGAAACAACTCATTGGCAATAATCAAGCTGGAAGCAAGCTGCTGTTTAAGCAGAGGAATTCTGCTTTGCCTTAGAAGTAGTTGTTAAAAATGGAAAAATTTCAAAATGCGTATGTGGTCTTTTCAGGAGAAATCTTTCAGTAATAGAAACATCTTCCTTTGACAGATAAGAGACTATGGAAATTTTGGTCTTATATTAGGGGGAAATACCAACTTCCTTAAAACAAAGTTTCAGTGCTGAATTTTCCCAAATTCTGCATTTTCCCCTGCTTTTCTCCTTCCCCTCATTCAGTCTTTCTCTATTATTCGCTCTGGGCTCAAACTTGTATACAGCATTTTAATAGCCTTATGTTATAAAACTGAAAATTTTAAAATTAAAGTAATGATTTGTAATAAAAAGCCTGACAGACTAATTACAGTATTGCATTAATTATTATCTTATTTCACTCTGTTCTGAGCTAATTCAGGTCTGGGTTTTTAATCCCTATTTACACTGTAATTTTGAGAGAGAGAGTGTACTTAAGAACAATATATATAAAATAAGTAATAAAAATGGTCAGATAAACAGTTGATTTCTAAAATGTTGCCTTGGACACGTTAGCAATAAAATGCAAGTAGTTCTGTTTAAATGTTATGCTTTGTGGATCTTCTGGTGAGGATAACACCTATATGACATAGAATACAATTCTTGATATCTTCATTTCTGGATGTCTTTACAGCATGTACTAAATAGCAGTCATTAATTCTGAAATTTGCAATTGTGCAGCTTAGTTGGTACATAATTTTGTGTTTTGAGTTTTATTTTTTCTCCCAAAATGTGTGCAATTCTTATAATGGTTAAGGTATAGATTGATGTCAGTGCTACAGTATATAGCTCCAAGACTGCAATTTGAAGCTACTTTAGAAAAATACAATTCTTTAGACATGGTGAAGCTGAAGTTGAATGGAAGTCCTATTAGGAGTGAATTGCATGTAAATATTAATAAGGGAAGAGTTCCTAGCAAGTCCTGAGTTTGGGAAATTGAGCATGATAATTTGCTGAAATTGTGTCTGTCTTGAAGATATGCAGATGCAATAATTTTCAGTTTTCAGCTGAACTTTTAAATGGTGCAGAAGGTGCCCGGGTTAGGTTTTAAGCAAGAAAGTGTTTGGAAGTATTGGCAAATGTCGTTGTAATGGATGTATGGTAATGAAGGGAATTAAGATGAAAGATGAATTGGACTGAATGGCTGTTAAGTCATTTAGGCTGGGCTGGTTGCAGGTTCGGTTGTTAGATGTCTCAAATTACGTTGCCTTAGTTCCTACACTTGGTTGGTTGACTGTCTTCAAATCTTAAAAAAGTTCAGGGAATCGGTTTCTCACAATTTGCTTTGTTTTCCTTTTTTTCAGGATGCTTCATCTGCAGACATTCGGAAAGCATATCGAAGGCTTTCTCTGATTTTACACCCAGACAAGAATAAAGACGAAAATGCAGAAATACAGTTTAGGCAAGTAAGTGCAATATGTGGCAATAAAAGTTTTAAGGGAAACTAGAATTTTTATGTTGATGTTGTTTTTGTAAGAACAGTGGTACACCTTTGAAATTAATAAGTTAAACATTGAATTACATTTTTGCTGATGTAGCTAGGCTAAAACCAAGTACACTTTTTTGGAATTAACTTGTTGAATAACTTGTATTTAGTATTTACCTGTATATTAGAAATAATTGGAGCATAATACTTATACTCTTAGGAGGAATATTTGTTTTGCACTTTCAAAAGCAGTGGGGAAAATTTCTGATCAGTTCTCAATACAAGTCCTAGGTAGGAATAATTTAAGGAAAAGAATTCATTTTAGTTATTTTTGAATATTTATAGAGTGAAATAACATGACTTTGTAATTAGCTCTACCTTTAAAAATGTACGTTGGGCTAAATACAGCTTACTTAAGTTCAGTAAGATGAAACAAGGGATACCTACTTTTAAAGTATAACTGAGACAAGACTCAGTTTGATAGATCGGAGGATGGGAAGAAAGTCTTGAATAGGAGTTGCTTGTTTGTGTCTGATGACACTTTGTATATGAATGTATTTTGCACGCTGGGTTTGCTACTTGGTGTAGGGAAAAGTGAAAACTAGCGAAGGTCTTTTGTTGGCAAATGTAAATATGCTGCTACTGTTCAAAATTTATAAATTCAATCATAAAGTAAAATCTTTCTGTGTTTACTTGTTTGTTTGTTTTAGCTGGTGGCCATCTATGAGGTTTTAAAAGATGAAGAAAGGAGGCAGAGGTGAGTTAAATTGCACAGGTTTTTAAATAAAGCATTCATACCAGTGCTATGTTCAAACCTTATTTGACTTAGTTGTAATACTTCAGATTATTTTTTTGCATAATTTAAGTTAGTATATCCTATGTAATTGTTTAATTAAAGATTGTATGTGGCTTAAAGGGCAAGGTGGTATTTTTGCATGACATACTGCTTTTTCTCCTTTAAAACTAGTACTTGAAAGAAGTTTGAAAGCTAGCTGTTATTTCAAGCAATTTTTAAAAATACTTAACAATTATATAAGCTTTTTTGCTCAGTTGCCAATTTTAAAAACTGTGGTTAAAAAATATTGGCCACTTTTTCAAATGTCAGTCATACCTCCCTGTATCAGTAAAAGGCTTGTTGCATGATATTTAAGGATTATTTCCACTGTATGTTGTCTTCAGCATTGTTTTCTAGTGCTTGGTTCATAGGGGTTCTTTTTCTTTCAGATGTGTTATCTCTAATAGTGCAAACTTTGATATACAGAGTATATATTTTTAATAGATGCTAGTTGTCCTTGCTGCTTCAGGAGCAGTTCCAGCAATACCTGAAGGGGTAGGGCAAAGAACTGGGAACCTGGGGCTAATCTGCTTTCTGGAAGATTATTTTGAACTTTTTTTTCTTTTTTTAAACAAATGGGAATTTCAACCAATGATTATCAGAAAAAACTGAGACACTGAAAGACTTTTGCTTTTGGGTCGGTGTTTTAGTAGATCATCTTTCAGCTTACAAGTCTTTAAACGGGGTTTTATGAGACATTTCTTGAAGGAATTTTGGCTTTGTAGATGTCTTGGCAGGAGTCCAGGGTTTATAGTACAGATTATCTACTTTTTTGATAATCCCCTCTTCAAGTGTCATGAAAATGTGCTTCATAGAAGCACTTTTGGAAATTTTTGCAGTTTTTTATTTCATCTGTGTAAGGAGAATTTCATTGTGAAATTACACTTAACAAAAGTTAAAAAAAAAGTTATCTAAATTATTTCAGGCCACTTAAAGTGAGTTGTCCCCCAGATCTTCCCAACTTTTTGTATGTAGCATTGTTTGCATACACTTCAGAGTGTTGCCTTTCTGGAACTTAGTTCCGTCATGGAACTTGTAGGAATTTCCTTGCAGCTGTAATAGAAGCTTTTTGCATGAAACTTTGATGCTGTAGCTTGCAAAAATTATGGTTTAAGCCTTGTATACATTACAAATGTGACTAACTTACTCAAATACTGTTAAATAGTGTATCAGTGATTACAAAAGAGAAAGCAGCAGTAGATTGTTCTATCTTAGATTGATTTAATTGTCACTAGTTTATTTTGTACATAGACAGTGTCACATTTTTCTTCCACGATGTGGGTGTATGGTTGATATTGATTTCATACTTGAATAAATAGAACTGTAGTGGATTAAACAGTGTTTACTTTCAAATAATTTTCTGGAAATAATATGCAGAGTTTAGAAACAACCTGTAGAGCAGAGCTGTATGGTCTCATTGCTTTGAGAAGCCCTGTATTGATCAGGTTTATTGCACAGTCTGATGATAATCTCTCAGTTGAGCTCGTAAACGAAGGGTGGCCTGTCGTGTCTCCTGTAAGGCGTTGTTGTAGCATGTCTCTAATACAAGTCCTCAGTAGGTGTGATAGGAGCTACTCCCCCTGTTAAATTTCTTCTGTTGCAAGGTAACTCGAGGCTTACTTGCAACTGTACAGCAAAGGAAAGGGTGGGAGTTACTCGTTTTTGGAATCTTTCTACTTTAAATGTTGATATTTGGCTTTGAATTGTGTGAGGTGATGGACATAGCGGAATAGGCTCAAAGCTTACTGTCATGCCCCTGCACTGGGCAGAAACTGCTGGAGCCTTATACTGGCAGTTGAGCTGGAAATCCCTTCACAACCAGACACCTAAATGGTTTGGGGCAAGGATTTACACCACTGAGAGAAGAGTGAGCTGCAGGCTTCTACTTCTGTGCAGCGAAGTCAGCTACCTCTTACTGTTTGTCTCAAAGGTGATGTAATCCTGCCTCATTCCTGGTGTGTGTACGGAGAGTGGAATAAGGAAGGAAGGCAGGAATAAGGTCCTGCACTGTACAAGACAGTGATGAACTCATTTTGAAACAATAAAACCCCTTCTCCGTGAATGTCATTCTTGGTGAATGTCAGAGGTGTTGTTCGTTTGTGTGAGTACAGAAACAGCATTTTAAAAAGGCAGATCTCTTGGCCAGCTATATGTAATTAATTTTCTAAAACCTTTGCGTTTTCTTATTTATCAGTGAATTTTTACTTTATCCGATGGCAGAAGCCTGTCTTGAAATATTATGGTTCCTCTACTGACAGTGGTAGTACTGGGCTTTAAAATGTGGTTTTCTTTTTTAGACAGTTACGTAGTTGCTCATGAAGTATACCAGTATCATTAGTAGTACTACATAATATAGTAATATTACCATGTTAGTACTTCTCTCTTACACTCTTTAGAGTGATACATGATCAAAACGTTGAAATATTCTGACAATAAACATACATGCAGCATCATTTAATGTAGCACTGTTTAACATTAAATTAAATGATTAAAACATTGCAGCAGAATGCATTATTTTATGTTTTGTATACACACTCCAGTGTGAAATTCTACAGAAAATTTTATCTTTAGGGTATGTTGAGATAGGTGCATTTCCTGAAATACACTTCACCTTTAGGGCATTTATTGATGGTGATAAATTTTGTTAGCCTTTGATTATCTTAGTTTATGAGAAAATAGATAGTTTTATGCACTTCTGTTAATTGTAATGACAAAAAAGAATTTAATTTATTTGTTTGTTACCTTTTTAAGGAACTCTTTTTACCTATCAGGCCTATCCTCTATAACAGTGTTGGATTGATTGCAGAAAACATTTGCACAGGCATCAAAATATACTTGTGTAGAGTAAGAAGGATGTCTATCTTAGTTCTCATTAATAATTAAATGTCTGTATTCTTAGGTATAAATTGTTCTGGCTGATATTATGCTGAATGTCTTTGACAGCTTGAGGAAAATAGGCTCCCCAAAATAAAAGCTACCAGTGCAAACTTTCCCTAGTTCAGAATAGTCCTCATTAATTCAAGGTTATAGTAGATAAACTATATCAGATCTCTGAAATTATTTGAAACATGAAATGCAGTGGGTCTCTTAAAGGGAAAAGTAAATTATAATTATATTAAGATTGATGATACTGTAATTAGTTACTACAGTTAATGGATTCTTTCCTTGCAATGTAATTGATTCACAAAGAACTCTAAAAACTATTTTATGAAACTTTAGAGAAAAAAGAAATGTTCATAATCTTGCAATTTGTTACTTTTAGTACAGGACTACTAAGTCTTTCATAGACTGCTGAGTTTTAAAAGAAATATTCAACATAGTTTTAAATGGGGAATGTTTTTGGCTTTTTGTTTCTGTACTGATGCTTTGGGGTTTTGTAGCTTGTTGACTTGCTGCATTTCAGAGACAACTAGTAGGCATATTCATATGTGAAAAATTTGCTGTATTCTGTGTGCATGTGTTTGTGGAAAAAACCCTGCAGATGTATCTTTTCTTTTCAGCTTGTTTTTTTTTTTCTTACATAGAGTTACAATTAATATAAGTTGCCAAAAGAATGCTTTGTAATTAAATTTCAAATGTAGTTCTTGATGCACACGGATTAACTGTCTTTCATAGTTAATATAAGTGTCTATACAGGAATTCTTTAATGAGAAACTTGCTTTTCATTAAATTACATTCTAAATTTGAAAATCAAGATTTAAAAATTATGGAAGCTTCTGAGTTTGCGTAGGATCATTTTCCAGTTGAAAACCTAAAAATCACTGATATCTTTATTTTTCAAATACAGAGCTTAATTACTATTGAAAGCAGTGATTTATCTTTTAACAGTATATATTCTAAAAAGTGGGTTATAATAGAAGCTATCTTCCCTTAAAATGGCCAGTCGTGTGAGCCATAATGCTCATTGATAGTAAAATCAATAGAGCATTGATTCTGAGACTTAATCCTTGGAGACTGTTGTTCAGAACAGCGCACATAGCCCAGTAAATACCGAGTGCTGTTTAAAGCACTTAATGCAAGAGGCTCTGCTGTCTTAATTTATTTTTTCTTAACAGATAATTTATAATAGAACGTGGTTGCCAAATGTGAGTTTGAAATCTTGGTTTACGTATTACTATATTGTTACCATCAGCATATATGGACTTTATTTAATCAGTAGCCACTTTTTCAGTACATCAGTTAACAACCCTTAGTATATAAGAAGGCAACTACTTAATAAATGTGTATTAGTATTAAATTAGATTCTACATGTATTTCTCTGATGATTTTGAAGGAAGAACATCTTATGTAAAACCTTGTTATCAACCTAATTTATTTTAAAGCTGGTGAAATAGTCACTTCTATTATCACTAAAATCTTGTAAATGTCTTCTTATTTTTAAAGGCTAAAACTTCTGCTTATTTCTTGAACAAAATTTAAGCAGAAGTTTTAGTTTTAAAATAAAATCTTAAGCGATTTTTCTGAACAGAGTTTATATTAAGGTATCAGTAGTTAATTTGGTCTGACTTACTGGGAAAGGAAAAACGTTATTAGTTCAAATTTTACGATAATACATGTTAACCTTAGTATTCTCATAGTTGTAATGGAAGATAGAATTTTGTAATATGAATTTTACTTCTGATATCATTCAGAACACAGCAGAATCCTGAGGTGTTAAATCTTTTATGCAGAAATAATGGTGCCAACTTGAACAAATGTTTTATCAGAAGTCAGCTTTGCAGATATGCACTATATTAAGGTGTATTTTTTAATTGAAAACCACTGCTTCTTTTTCTGCTTAAAATGAATTTGCTTGTGGAAATTTTTTTTAGTACATCTCCGAGGTATCAATTTAATAACTATCAAAGTAGCTAGTGCAGTTGTTGCATTTAAATTGATTTACATGTCAAGACTGGCAGTTTAGCAGCTGCGCTATTATTCCTGGATTGGTCAATTTACTTGAGAAAAACCTACTACTGAGTTCTACTGACCTGCATGACAATATAGGCCCTATTTCTATTCCTGTAATTAGGCCTGCGACTAACTCAGAATATTTTTAATTAAAATATTTTGGTCAATGTGTTGCACCAAATTAGGCCTTTCAGTGCAGATTTAATTCTGGAAATTGTGTGATTAGAATATGTAATGAGTTGTGTTCAATTTAAGATTAACAGGTTGTGCATCTTGAACATACAGGTTTTTGAGTTTACTGTAGAGATTTTTGTTTGAAACTTTACTCTGAAAAGTTAATTTTAAAAAATCTGGTTTGCATGTCTGTGGTTTGTTTATTTTTAAATTGATCAAATACTGTAAATAAAAGACCTCAGACATACTAAGATATTTCAAGACATTTATGTGAAGGAAAGGGATTGTCATAAAATAGTTTCTGTACAATTAGTACTGTTAGTAATTAAACAGTTTTAAAATAGATTGATTTTGAAGACAGTGTTTCAAACAGAAAGTCAAAAACTGGTGAACTTTGTTTTCAAACGTCAATATCAAGCCTCTAACCTAAACTCTTATCTTACAAAGAAGAGATGATAAGTCTGGCATGTTTTTACCTAATGGATTTTGTGGTACTAAAGGACAAAAACAAAAAGCAGAGATACCTCTCCCCTCCCCCCAGCACTTGTGCTTTTAATTTGTAAAAGAAAAAAGCGTTTCTAGTGTTTGAGATGTTTGTTCTTGCTACCTATTTAGTTGTTAGTGGGTTGTTGTTTACTTCCATCGTGGAGACCTGCCCACTGATTACTGAGCACTTAGAACACATCGACATTTCTGGAAGTCTCTTACTTCAGAAGTGAATGAACTTGGAGGGGGAGGGGGTGAGTGTTGCAGGAACATTTAAATGTTTTTTTCCCCCCTGCCCCAGAATTTGGTTCTGGAGTCTGTTTCCACAAGCAAGCCTATCTGCTGACAAAACAAGGCATTTCTCTCTTACAAAAAAAAAAAAAACTCCTAAATGATGTTTTGTGTGTGTATTATTCAAGCACTCTGTGGATTATCTTTTGTTTTATAATTGTATGGTTTGGTTTATTTCATTTTTTGGCTCTTCATGAAAGCCTGTTATATTTGCTACTGTAGGTATGATGATATTCTGATCAATGGACTACCAGATTGGCGACAGCCTGTGTTCTACTACAGGCGGGTGAGAAAAATGAGCAATGCTGAGCTGGCATTACTCTTGTTCATTATAGTCACAGTGGGTCATTATGCTGTGGTTTGGTCAATCTACCTGGAAAAACAGCTGGTAAGTATTGGTAATAAATCAAACTTGCTTCAATTATTAGTATTGAATTTCCTGCAGAAGTTTGCATACCACTTCCCCTGGTTTGAATTTGGATTTTTCGTATTTTAAAATTATTACATTTAAAATGATGGTAATTACAGAATGAGATATTCAGCATCTCAGAAACAGTAATCAAAAAACTATTTAATTTTTCTAGAATTGGTAATAAATTGCAAAGCTGGTCCTGGGTTTTCAGCTGGAAGGAAGAAAAGAAATAAAAAGTCTTCTATCATTTGTTGATGAAGAATTATGTGCTACTGTAGTCATATCTGTGGTTTAAAAATAATCAGGTTTTATTAATTTGAAAGTCGTACTTGCTTCGCCTTTCTTCTAAGCTAAATGCTTTTTTATATTGGGTTTTCCTTAACAGGGTGGAAATTGGTAAGCAGTATAAATCACATTATTTTTCGATAATTTTATTTTTTGTCATATGAAAGTCTGTTGCACTTAGTAGACTAAGAAAAACCTAAGCATAACTTGAAAAATATTCATACATTAGCATCTATTTACTTTTTTTATTTTCCACTGCGTTATTGAAGTTGATGAATGAGAAAGGAGGCAAGTTGAATGCTTTCTCCTCTTAGAAAAACTTTGATTGCTATGGAGATACACATGAGTGACAGAACTGGACTTCATGTGTGTTTAAAGACTGGATACCATGGCAACAGTTATTGTTAAGATAGATCATTTTACTTAATCATGTAGGACCCCAGATACATTTGCATAAATGCTACTCTACTGTTTACCCTTCACAGAAGAGTCCCAGTAACATTTGTGGTTTACATGCTAATGATAACCTGTAACCGTAGTTCTTTCTACATCAAGGATGAACTGCTTAGCAGAAAAAAGAGGGAGAAGAAGAAAAAAACAGGCGGCAGGAGTACAGAGGAAGCCAAACTTGCTGCCCTAGACAAAAATGAAAGGTGGGAAAGAAATCTCTTGTTTTCCACGTTTTAAAACATTCTGTCAGCTGCTGATTTAGTTCTCTCATTTTATTTTTGTGTATTTGAAATACTCTATGAGAAAAATAACCGTATTTGTAGTAACAGCCATTGCT
This sequence comes from Oriolus oriolus, assembly GCA_013400235.1. Taxonomy (NCBI): domain Eukaryota; kingdom Metazoa; phylum Chordata; class Aves; order Passeriformes; family Corvidae; genus Oriolus; species Oriolus oriolus. The sequence continues at coordinate 1,160,576 of VXBT01009666.1, read as the reverse complement.
GATATAAAGTGTGCCAGTGTAGATGTGTTTTCAGGTTTGGATTTGTAAATAGACACGTGGTGTTTATTCAGCAGATCAATAATCATTGAAAGATTAAGACTGAATTAAAGACATCTGTGTTATAAAAGGGTATTATTTCTACAAGTTGATTTTAGAACTTTTTCAGTCTAAGGGTTTTTGCCTTTCATTACAGTTAACGAATTTCAATTTATTTGAGCTTTAATTTATTACTGTAACAAGCAAGGAGTTTTTATGGGGTTTTAATGCTTGTATGATTAAATGCTTTTTATCTGATTAACTTAAAAATGAGCGTGTTGGTAAAGGCTTCTAACACATTGTTTGTCAAGGAACACATAGGGAAATAGTGACTTTCAGGACACTCCAAAAGATACCGCTATTTCTTCTATTGATTCATAGAAAGAAATAAAGGGTTTAAATAGTTCACACAGCAGGGGCATGAACTGGATCAATGAGAGATGGAGATCAGAGACCATTCTGCCTGTCATCTTTCCTGATGACATCAGTGAGTAATGCTCCAGTGAACTGCAAATGACATTAATTTTTATGTATTGTTTTGTTTATGCTACAGTCTTCATATCTGGTTGTCAGCACTTGTGAACACTTGGTTGAGGCTTGAGTGGTTTTTAGGTTTGTTTTTTTATTTAAACTGAAGTGATTATGTGGCTTATGAATTTATTTTCTTGAAGGAAGGTCCTTTTAGGAGATCAAAATACAGCAATGATTAGAAGTTAGCTGTTACATATTTAGAATTAAATGTTTAAAATGTATCTTTATTATTGTGTAGTTAGACGTTTTTATGGACCTTGACAAGTGCTAATCATCTCAAAGGATAATGGAAAAGTTCTGTCTTTGAGATTGTGTGGCAATAATGAAAAATCTACAATTTTATTTGACTGCAGAGTACTGGACAAACCACAGTGGCATGACTTACTTCCATGCAAGCTGGGAATATGGTTCTGTCTCACAGTGAAAGCTTTACCTCAGTTATTCCAGGTAACAGTAATGATTTTTAAATGAGTTACTTAATTTTTCTTGATGGTGTTATTTTGCATAATCAGATGTGTAGCACTTGTTCTTAATTAATTTTTTGGCTCAAATACATAGCACACATATACATAAAAATAAAAATTACTCTTTGGAGGCAAATTTGATATCATAAGTTCATGGAAATATGAATGTATTTTAAATGCATATTAATCTTAACGTGCTAGGGAAGCAGTTTCTGTTAGGCAAAACTACAGGAATAAATGATGGGAGACGGGTGATATATATCCGTCTAATTAGGAATAGCAATGTTTTTTAAATGATGTTAACAAAAGTACTTTGATCTCAAATCAGCAAATGCTGTACTTTCATAGCAATGAAATTTAAATTTCGGGTAACAGTGAAATTATGTTTTATGATGGAGTTTCTTTCTTTAATTCACTGGATAATGATTAATTTGATTGATACCTGAAAATGCAAAGGTAAAATAACAGAGGTATGGTTGTAGTTTATAAATCAATTCCACATCAATGTGGCAGACTTGCTCACAGTTATGTTTTAATCTAATACTATAAACTGTAAAATTTAGCTGATATGCAACCAATGGAAATATTGTCAGATTAGTTACCAGAATAACTTTAATATCACCTGCTCTTTCTTTTCTTTTTCTTTGAATATACTGTTTTGTTTTTAATACCATTGTCACTGGTAATATGGGTCAGGGAATGCAAGGTGGATTTTACTTAGGTTTACAGAAATATTGAGTATTAATTTTAATGTATAAGTAGTAGAAATGGCATTGTTTGGGTTTTGTCTGTGTTCAAGCTAGAAAAAGACTATAGTTATAATTCCTACTCTCTTTGCAAAACCCTTTTAAAAATTATAAATGCAGTAATGTCTGGTCTTTCAGCATCCATTTTTATAGCCTTTAACTTTTCCTACAAGCAGATGCAAAAGTTAATATCTCTCTTTTAAAAACTTCATCAGAACTTTGGGGCTGTTTTATTAAAGAAACCTTTCTTTTTGCAAATTTGTAAAGCAAGTTGATTATGCTTAATCAACTGTTGTGTCCAAATTAAGCTTTGATGTTCGTTCCTCATCGAGGTAAGTCAGACAGAAAATTATTAAGGTCAGCGAACTCTGTTGGTGCATTTTTGAAACTTTATTCATAATTATAGTACTTTCCTTTTCTCTTTAAGTGCAAAATTTTTAAAAGTTACACAATATAGTAAGATTAGTAACTAATTTCAAATTAGAATTTCTTATGGTCTTCTTACAATTTTTATGATACTAAGGTAGTGTTATGTCAGTATAAGAGGCTTAAGGTTTGCTGTTCAAAAAAGCAACTCCTGTGCCTGTCAGAATTGGCAAGAAAAAAAATACAAGAAAAGTGATGTTTCATGCTTTATAGAACTTAGCCCTTGTTTGGATTCCTGTTCCTTTAAATTAATGGTACTGGAAAAAAAGTTGTCCAGTAACTCTTGGAGAGTTGGAGACCATTAAGCAGGGTTTTGGTGGCAGGGGAAGCATGTTGTAGAGGAATTCAGTGCAGGAAGGCTTTGAAGCAAAGAGGAAGGAAAGAGATAGGGGTTCTAGAGTAATTTGGCCCATATGTAAATGACACTGCTGCTTAACTGCAGGGTTTGTTTTGTTGTTGTTTAACACGACCTGCTAGTTATGGGAGTTAAAATGCAATAAACCATAAATAATCTTCAGTGTTAAAACCATTCAGGACTCCAGGTGACCGAAATAAATTATTGTAGCTTATTATTTATTAGTTAACAATGCTTAGGAAGAAGTATCACCTCTTCTGAAGAGCGTAAGAGCAACAGTGACCTCATGTTGGATCTATGTTCTGAAATGACAGTTGAAAAGATAGCTGGTGTGTTGTAGCTGCCTGGACAGAGAGACTTCTGGGCTCTTTTTGATTATGGTGTATATTTAACATTTTGGCAAGATCTGCCTTAATGATCAACCTGGAGCAAAAAGTTATCTGTACTTGTAAGATTATACCCTGGTGCAGAGATCCTGTTTTAAATCTAAGTGCTCTTCACTTCAGTAATACACAGGCTTAAGATTTCAGAGTACTTAATAAAATCACTAAGGCAGAAGATGAAGGATCCTACAGATATTTGAGTAGTGTTACTTGTGGTATTGCAAGTGGTTGACATCAGGATGCATACTACAGATTTTAGTTGTTTATTGTTTTAATCTAAATGATTTCTCCAGTCTAAGAGCCAACAAATTGTTTTCAAAATCTGTCGTTCAGCTGCAACCAATGCAATTGTCGATGAACTTCTTAAAATGCATCCATATTTAAATGAACTATGTTTGGGGCAGGAAAGGGGAAGAGTTAGCAATACTTTTAACTGAATGTTGCTCTGCCATTGAGTTTTTCAAAGCCCTGCCAGTAAAACAGCTGAACTGTTTCTGTTTCCTCAAGCTAATGAAACCCAAGCACCTGCCTGTAACAGAAGCAAGTTCTTCTTCAGAGGAGACTTCATTAAAGAAATCCCAAAACATGTCAAACGTAACAGCATAACAACAACAATGGCAACAAATAAACTTCTTATCCATTCTTGTGTTGAATACTTTTTACCTGGCATCCATCTCTCCCCTATTAGTTAATGTGAATATTCTACTTGAAACAGCTGTGTCTGAGGATTCAGGTTGCTGAGCTTCTGCTCATGCCTGGCTCTCATTTATCCGATTGAGTGTCTTTCTCCTACTTCCCTTCCTCCTTCAAAATGTCAGATTTCAGAAGGAGGCACTTAAAATAATTAAGGTGGGCCTTCACTGAAGAAAAATGCTTTGTTTGCATGCCCTTGTGATGGCCTATGCCATTTTATTGTAGCCTGCATTTTATGTCAAGAAACTGGAAGAAAACTGTGTGAGAGGAGGATGAGAGAAACTAAGAAAATGATTAGGTTTTTTAAACTGTTTTCAATTGTATTTTGAGAGAAACTACATAGGTTTTTATATCTACATGTTTAGTTTAGTTAAATTTAGGGGCATTTAATTTAAATTTAGGGCTAAACAGCATTTTTAAGTTTGTTTGAAGAAGCAAAGAGAGAAATATACATAAAATGTATCATAAATCAAATATCTGTGCTGTGAAAGAAATGGTAAGTGGAGTGTAAATTACACTGGCTATTACCAAGTTTAATTCTTGTAATGTAGGCTAAGTTAAAAATAGAAAAAGAAAGAAAATTGTTTCTAAGGTCAGTTTAGTTAACACTTTCATGAGAATGACCTGGAAAAAGGCAAGGTATTAAAAAAAGGGGTGGAAAAAGAACCCCCAAAAACTCAATTAAAATGCTTATTGGAACTGAAGTTTCTTCTTAGAATGAAATAAACTAGCTATGTGTATTGTGCAAGAATTTCAGTTCAAATTGTGTATGCCATATGGAACAGACAGTTGTGTTAAGTGTACTTATGTTTTGTAGCAGAACTGCCATAGGTAAATTGCAGTTTATTCCAAAATCAGCTGACTAGAGGGTTATTTTTTTTGGATGTCTGGACATATAACTTAAGAAAAGTGGTCTTTTAAAAAAATGTTTTTAATTATTCTTCACAAAATATTTCCTTCAGAAAACTGAAGATAGGCGTGTTTCTTAGTGGTCCTGTCAACCTTCCCTCCTCACTGATGTGAAGTTTAGCAGTGAATGTCTTTATTTTCACACTGACTGAATTATGAGCCTGCTGTTGTCCTGAGGGTAATGGAGCAGAAAACATTTTTGTTTGTTTCGGACAGAAATGGTTTCTTGTTAAGAAAATAAAATTTCCTTCTTCTATCTGTAATCCTGTAGGTGTAGTGCACACACCCTGGCAGTGAGCTGTTGAGAGAACTGGTGGCTCACCAGTAATGAGGAGGCAGTTCGAGCTCAATGCATAGTTGCACTGGGTGTAATCTAGTGAGATTATCAACAAAGCTTTCAATTACAATTGAAACTTGTGTTTATAAAGACCTTTGTGTAGCACAAAGTGAATTAAAACAAAAAAGCCAGTAATTTATTTTTATGTAGACTACCAGATGGTAATTACTGTAGCTGATTTAGTAGTCTGGAATAGATTCAAACTAGTGACCCAGAGGTGTTTAATTTCTTGGCAGTTTTTCCTCAGGTTTTCTTTTAATCCATGATCACAATTCAACACCTGTTTAGAGATGGTTCAGCTTTGGCCTTAAACGGATTGGCAGTGTGTCATTAAACTCAAGAGGCTTTGCCAGCAGGGCATCTCCTTTGGCAAGTTAGCTTCTAGGCGAGATTTGATTAGGTCAGCAAATGTATTTGTGAGTTGTTTCTGTGTTCACATGTGACTTTATATAAAATCGTGTGAGATTAAAACAAAATTTATTGCATTTAATAATGTATGCCTTTAAAAAGATTTTTTTTTAAAAAAGGGATTTATTCAAGTCAGTAAGGTTAAATATCTCTATATTTCTCAGCTTTACAGGGTTTTGACATGTTCCAATTTACTGTACAGCACCAATGTTGGTATAATTTGTGGGGAGCAAGCAATTGCAGGATGTGTGGCACGAGTGATTGCCCATTTGCTCTGTTTCTTGCTATTTCACAGCTGTTGGGAGAACCAAAGTAAGGATGAAGCTCTTGACCCTGAGGTCAATTAGAAGCTTAGAAGCAGGTCAGAGGAGAGCGGATGGTAAAACAAGTACTCTGGGTGTATGCAAGTGAGCAAAAATAACTTGTGTCTAACAGGGTACTGTTTGAGGCTCTGAAGGAAAAATGTGCTGCAAAAATACTGGAAGTTTTCAGTAAATGTAAGACAGTAAAGAAATTTGCTTTTAATTGCCTGCTGTGCTGTGGCAGCTTCTTTCTATCCCTTACTGTAAGTGTTCATGTCCTACCACACGAGTGCAAGTAACTCATGTGTGCAAGGCAATACTGGCTCTCACCTAATGCTGCTGGTCTGCTGTGGTATGGGGCTTCATGGGGTGTGAAATGGGTCCCAGAGAGGCCTTGCAGCACTGACCTCTGTTTCCCCTTCTGGCTGCCTTTGTCTCACCACTGGGCACATGGAATTCCCAGCAGAGACTGCAGTGGCACAGCCAGCTGCTGGTCACATGGTGCACCGAGGCTTGGGAACCACGCCACAGCTGCCCACGGGCTGTACACAGCTGAAGAGTCTCCCCACACCTGGGATTATTCCACAGGCAAAGCATGATTTTCTGATTATAAAGGAGGAAGTAACGTAATTCCTATTTATTTACTACTTTGCCTTTGGGCAAAGGGGTAAAAATGCCAAAGAGAAGTATAAATCATAATGTTCAACTCTTTTTTTAAACATTATTTCTTACCATAACACATTGATATCACTAAGTCAGAAACCCATCCGAAGAGTATTTTGCTGCGGTGTAATGGCTGGAATTTTTATTGCATAGAAATAGCAAACTGAAGGTTGGTCGGTGGAGTAAATTTAATTTAATTCTTTTTTCTCTCTTTTTAATATAAATGGTATACAATAATACTGTGCTCAAAAGGACAAAAAATTGGTTCAATAGCTCCATAAAAGTATTTTTTTTTGATGTAATAAAAGTTAGTCCAAAGAAAATTATTTCAATCTACTGATTTTAAGTATGCCTTTGAGAAAGTTTTCGGTTAAATGTGAATTTTGTTTGTATCAGTCCCTTACCCAAAGAACTAAAATGTGAGGCTGTTTCTGTCACAAAATCTGAAATGAAGATTCTCATACAGCAAGTTGTTTCAAGTTGTTTGCTTGCTTTCTCCTAATCTCCAGTTTTTTTGAGGTAGACCAGAAAGCCAGGAAGATTTAATATTTACTGGAGGGGAAAATAACCAAACAACGAAAATCCAAAAACCACAAAGCAAACAAACCAACAAAGCCTATCACCCTCCCCAAAAGTCAAGGAGAAGCCAAAATGACTGAGTCTTACTCAGAATTGAAGTTTTTTCTTCTAGTATTAGTACAGTTTGAATAAATGCTGTATCTCTTGATTTAAAAGCAACAAACAAAAAACCACCTAAAACCCCAACCAAGATCCCAAATCCCAAAACAAACAAAGGAAAAAAAACCCTTGAAAGTTCAATATCAGTAATTTCTGTATTTCTGCATAACTCAGGCTCAGCTTTGTCTTGGCAATCTCAATTAATAAACGTGAGATGATACTGATATAAAGAGAGAAACTATATTTTCAAGAATTGTTCAGTATTCTTAATTCTTATTTGTGATTAAATATGAGGGTAATCTCAGGATCTTCCTATATACGGCAGTTTAAATATAATTTAAAAATACTAATAGCAGAATTTTGCAATTCCAATACATTCTTTTTCATTCTGTTCCTTTTTAGAAAGTATATATTTGAATTTATAGTATAATAAACCAGCATATATCAGCCCTCTTCTTTATGCTTAACTAATTACATGTTACACTGCTTTGATGGTGAAAAGAAATAATGTATTTGTGTTCATGTTCTTTTTGAAAACTTCTTAAACTCCTGCAAATGAGAACATAATATTTCTGATTAGGTAATGTGGAGAGTTCGTTAGAACCGTTCCAAGCTTTGTATTTGTGTCCTTTTTCTCTGTATCTTTCCACCCCAGAAGTACAAAAATATTGCTTTTCTTATGTTTATTACCTCTTGAAGGTGAAGTATACATTAAGTATAAAATGTTGATGTTTTGAGCTATAAAATCATTACTGAATCTTGGGGATGGAGCATTAGATTGAAAGAGACTGTATCTATATTGTCAGTGTCTTTAGGGCCCTAAAATGCTTGTATTGAGACAAAATGACTGCTTAAATTTATCACTTTGGAAAAGTAAAAAATCTGAACATAAATCTGTTTTAAAATACTTAAACTACCAGAACTTAATATTCTTGAAAACAGATATTCCTGTTTAGACTAACTGAAAGCCAATGAAGGATAAATTGAAAGGGGCTTATTTACATGAAGGCAGAAGTTTTCTTCAAAGAACTTCCTATGTTAAATGGTTTTCCAATGTTTTTTCATTTTGACCTATAAGGTCTAATACCCATAAATTTGTCTCTGTGGTTTAAGTCTTTACTCAGGTATGCCTTTTTATTTTTCTTTACAACCTGTAGAGCCATTCTTTTGCTTTTGTGGGAAGGATTTGATCTTCAAACCTTCAAAATCCATTTTGAATGGAGCTTTTTGTTGGTTTTTTCCTTTGCTTTTCTTTATATGTATACATTTGTGTATGCTTCAAAATGTGCAGTCTCCCCCTTTTTTGTTATTATGGTAGTAGCCACGATAATCTTACTGTTAAGATAAAAGACTGATGTTGCCTTTGTTACCTGCATATTACTCCATTTGTAGTGATAATCCATTCTATATCTATAAAGCAACAATACTACCAAATTTCATTTACGTGCTTCTGACTAGTTTTCTTTGTTGTTCAGCTATTGTGTCTCATTTTCATCTGAGCCACATTTCCAATTGTTCTGTGACTGACGTGCTGGAGAGATTGACAGTTACCCCCTAGTGCCTGCTGTCTGGAGATCCCACAAGCAATAATGGATTTTACACCAGAATTTAGCATCAAATATTGGCTTTCAGTGTCAAATGGGTTAAATTTAAATGCCAGTTAATTGTAGCCATTTTGAAATCATAGCCTTAAACAAAAGTGTTTTTTGGATATCCGTAAGTCTGAGTCCTGGGTATGCCACACAACCCAGATGTCTCAAACTCATAGCAGAAATGAGCTATTGCATTTATGGCTGTTTCTGTTTCTTAATTTTGCAAGTAGGCCAACCCTCGAGAGTATAAGGAAAGTTAGTTTCCAGTGTGATAGGGAATTCTTATTTCAGGTAAACCAAAAAGACAACCAGTGCTGATCCTAATTCTGTAATTCAAATATGTCTCCTCAAAGCATACATATCTACTGTTAATGCTAGTCCTCCTGTAACTACACTTCTTCTTAGCCACAACTCTACTAAAAAAATCCCATTTTCCCCAATCCTAAAGCTGTTAGCATGTGAGACCCTCTCTGCTGTTACGTTCCAGAAGCAAAAAGTTATGTAAACCCTTTAAAATTACTTTAGTGTGCAGAGATTTCCTACGTAAAACTGGCAAAAAACCCCCTTTCCATTTCCTGTACCCAGTGTAAAAAAATAAGAACCCATAAATAAGAGTAAGAAGAGGTGTTATGGAAGGAGGTAGAACGTTACTGATCTTTTATGGGAATTCGTCAGAGTTGCTCTTCAAGCGTGCTGACTTGTGTCTATGAGATGGCTCCAAACCATTACAAAGTTCTGCTCAGAGCTTGGCCATGATTCCTGACAGGTGTTTTCCGACCTCCCTCAAGTATCTTTGAAAGGGTAGATGCAGGTGTAACATGAAGGACGACTGTTGGATCTTTGCTGGAAGAATGAGATATTTCTACCATTAGAGGCAGTGATAATGACTGCTTAGCTCAGATTTTTCTTTTCAAGATTTCTTAAGGTGCCTTATTTCATGTTGATACCAGGTTTTGTTCAAATATAGTCGAAATGATAAAAAATATTTACTACCGTTTTACAATACATTCAAATTTAAATCACCCTTTATCTGTAAAAAGTGGTAGTGTTGGTGTAATAACACCAAAAAGTATTTTTTGGTAAAAAGAACTAAGGTTGGGTCTACCTAATACTGTAATTAATTTTTATGTAATACAGTAGACATTCTGCATGCTTGATAAAGATAAATAACAATTTCTCTATTTCAGCATTTCTAGTATAGATTCCTTGTTTCTGAATGAGTGTAGAAATCTCTTAAACTGGTGAGAATAAGAAAACTCTCCATACTTCTTACTTCAGCAATCTGGTTGTTCATATTGGAAAGCTTTCAACAGAAATCTGTAATTGCTCATTCATGAGATTTTGGAAAGGTGTACATTATTGTGGTGTATGTGACAGGACTTCTAGTTTTATGTGTACATTTGCTTTATAGATGTCAGATTAGAATCTAATCCTTGGAGAAAAAAGAAGTATATTATTTTCAACACTTTAATAGCAATGTAGAAGTTGATTAAAAAGAAAAAGGGGGAACAATTTGAAAAATACAGTTAGTGTTACCTTAATGAGTTCCCATTAAGGTGATTGGTGCCTAGCAATTGCCTTTGTTAGTCCCTGCACACATTACTCTAAATAAAAACTTTTCTTTCTCCCTTGAACTTCCAGATTGCTGATTTGAGCAAAGTGGGTACGTGGTGTCTGCAAAGCTGTGGGTAGTTTCTCTAACCATTTTGCTTTTCAGGATGTCAATGAGTATCATAGTCTATAATATCAACAGTATTACATTTGAACCTTTATTACACAAATTCTATGTTTTAGACTGAAAATTGCTGTTACTCAAGGAAACAAATACATCTTAATTTTTTTGGTGAGGTTAAGTGAGAACTTAAAACAGAGCCATTGCAATTACTTGTTTGTATAAGGATGCTAATGTCATTGCAACATTTTCTTAAAGGATGCCAGACAATTATATGTAGAATATAAAGAAACAAAAATGAAGGCGAAAGAAGATGCCCTGGCTAAGGCTGAACTTGAAACACTTCAGAGTGAGTTTTTACCACTGTCTTAATAAACAAAGATGTGATACGATATAGCTTCTACACTGGATGTATATGAACAAACATTTTTATAATCTTCTAAAATATATCTTTATATATTTCCCTACTGCTGTTAAATTTAAATAAGCTTTTTATTTTGTGACTAATTTTGCAGTAGGCTGCTGGTTTGTTCCTATAGAAACATAGAAGTCAGGTGGTCAGTTATATTGTAGCAAAAACATACCTTCCTAGAGATGTTGCTTTACGGGAGGGGAAGATCTCAAATGTACTATCCATTTTCAGAAGTGACCTCTTGGGTTTTTGAGCATTTTTGTATTCTCATTGTTTGTAAATATTTTTTTAAAATAATGTGTATAATAATCCTTTTGTGCATATTGAGTTGATTTTTGTGATAGAAAGTGACGATAATTTGAATTTCCAAAAGCATGGGTGCAGACTTCAGAGATGGACTCATGCTATTGTTGAAATAAATGCTTTAAAGTCTTTATACTCTTATAAAAGACCAGAGAAGGCAATTAACATTTCCTTTAATAAAGTATTCAGAATAATTATAGGTGACTTTTCCTTTTCTTCTTTCAGTTATTTGCTTTTGACAATAGTTAAACCTACCCTCTTCTGAAGACAATTTTAACAGTTTTTTGTCCATGTTTGTATGTGCATGCTTGCTTTATTTACTGTACTTAAGTGCATGCTTTTAAGTTCCTTTATTCTGACAAGTGCATTGAGTGCTTTGTGATAATTTACGAGCATGGAGTGTGCATAAGCCTTTAGGTACTTAAAGTACAGCTGCATTATTTATATTTACAAAATAGCTTAATTTTGTAAAATCAGCTAAGAGATCCAGTTCCAGCAATAATTCCCAACTTACCTGTAGCTGAATCTATTTTGGGAAAATGGCTAACATTCAGCACCTCAGTGAGCATCATGGACCCAGGCCAAATCTAGCAAAATAGTGCATTTAATGCTTGTTAGGAAGGCCTGCCATTATGTTTGAGATACCTACCACAAAATGGGCCCTTGAAAAGGGTCTTGACTCGGGTTATTAAAAACTTGTTAAATTGTCAGATAGTAATGTATTGCCATTGTTCAAAATAGCTGGCATGCATTCCTCATTGAAACCTGGGAACTACTGTTCTAAAAGGACTAGTTTTTGAAAACAGAAGTGCAAATTAAAGTATAAAGTCATTAAAATCATAGTGTGCACATTCCTGTGTGTCACTGAAAGCCCACATGTAGACTTTTCAGTATTTCCCCGCTGCCAGGTGTGTTGTGAGAGTCACTTTTTTTTTTGTTACCTCCAGTAGCAGTGCCCACCCCTAAGAGGCACAAGTTTGGTGAGTTTGGCTTTCCAGGTCACCCCTGACCTCTCACAGAAGCACCACCCAGTCCCCTGTCACGCTGCTGGGTGCGCCACGACGTGACTCCCATGTCTGCCAGGTGACCCAGTGTCACTCGTGTGAGCAGGGGCCAGTCCTCACCAGTCTCACTGGTTGGCATCCTGCCCTCCCCTTGTAGGCTTGCTGGCAGGGAGCAAGGAGGATTGAGAATCACCACCTGTAATTGGCAGAGCGAGATTTGGCATGGAATTATTTGGTCAGCTGTAGCAGTGCTATAGCTGGGCAGCAGAATGAGCTGTCAGTTACCTTTTTTGTAAATAAATAAGACTCCCAAGAGAGGAACAAGAGATGCATCCATGTTACTGTAGGCAAAAAAATGATATCATTTTTTCCTGAAGCTTGCATGCAAAGCTTCTGCAAAATTTGCTTATTTCATTATGTTGCTCTGCATTGTCACTTCACAGTTAGCATAGAAAGGTTGTAAATCACCAAATGTGCGTTTTGTTTGCCTCCATTCTTAATTTTAGGCACCATCCCTGGGATGCAAGGTCTTAATAAAGGTTCCATCTATTTAATTGAGTAAACATATCTCATGCTGATTAGCAATAGCTGTTTTACATTGCTTGTTTTTTCACGCCCTAATTGCTAGTTTGTCCTCTTGTCTGTCTGCTTTCCTGCTGAAACTGTGCAGTATTCTGTAGGCAGTTTGAACTAAAACCAGAGTAGGGTACTGGAGGAGGAAAATATAATTTGCTAAATAGAAAAGAGAGGACAGTATTGAGATATCATTAAAGTTCTATTTTTGGGAAGGAGTGTGAAAAAATAATTTCTTCGTAAGTCAATATTATACAGTTTTGATTTATTTTTCTGGCACTTTTGCAGTGTTTCTTATCACTTCTCAATCCATTCAAAATTGTCATTACTACCTTAATAAAATATAGCAACTTTGCCTTACAGAAACAGAGCAGCTTACAATACAATCTTATGTTTCTAGGAAATATGGTTTCTAGGAAATACAGATAGCTGTGTATTTTAGAGACAAAAGTAGAAATGGTTTGCGTTACATTTTCTGATGCATTTTCCACATTTAGATGTCAAAACACAAAATTTTATTTTTAAGTGGAAGTGCTTTAATGAATAAACTTTCTTCCAACTTCTCCTTCTCCTGTCATGTCACATGTGTGTGATCTCTGCTTCAGGGAATGGTTCTTTCACAATGGATAGCCTTGTTCTTCGTAGTCATGGGATGGAAAGTACAGCAGGTATTAGCTGCACTGAATAGGCATTATTAAACTAAGATGACATAGGCATACAATCAGGACAGATGACTCCGTTTTTAAATTTAAATTGCAAGGTTTGAGTAGTTATCAGGACAAATTCTAGCAGCTCTCAAGCTCTTTGTGCATGGTGTACTTCTTTCAATGATGTCCATTTGGGGGGGGAACACATCTATTTTTCTTTCTTTGTACTTAGCCTTGGCAGTTCTCTTATTTTCCATTCTTCTTAGCTTGTTTTCCCTGACATTCAGTATGAAGACTTCAATTTATTTTTTAAATATGCCTTTTTAAAAAGATGGTGCCTGCTAAGTATTGCAGGTGAACTCTTCACTGGCATCCCAGTCACGAATTATATTTGCATTGTAAATCCAGAATTCTTGCCATGATGTACAAGGCATCTGGAACAATCTATGGCAAGAAACTGTTTTGTTTCTACTTATAAACCATGTTGAATAGTATGTGGGTTTTTCTGCTTTTTCCTTACCCCCATCATTCAAGCTTTAACTGAAGTATGAAATTATGAGCCCTATGGCTGCTTGATGAGCTGCCTTTCTGTGTTGGGCTTTTATGGCATGATCTCGTAGGATCTTATAGCACTCTTATCCACGTGCCTGCCACCAAACATCCAGGGCTGTAGTGAAACCTTTAATACATTTGATCAGGTTTGGTTAGGCTTGGTTGGTCACCCTTTCCTGACAGCTTGGAATACAGCATGCTGCTTGGATAGCTTTTTATATTGTTTCATGAAACCTAGGGGTAGGAGACATCATTAGGTCATTTAGTATAATGGGTTTATTTCAGATTCTTACAGGTGAAAATCAGTGAAAAGTACTGATTCTCCTGGCTTGTCTTGTTTGACTTGTACTAGTGGTGCACTTTAGCTTTGCGCTTCCTTGTTACTCAAGATACGACATTGATCAGTAAACCTTGAGATGCTTTCTGTTCTTCATGGTTTGTTCAGATAATTAATTTTACTATTATACACTTATATCCTAATTTCAGTATGGTTTCTCCAGGTGTAGCTGTCAGTTTTCATTATTAGCATGTCTGTGCCTAAAAAAAATTTTATTTATCTGCAGATTTTCTTAATATAAAGCCTTTCTTGAGCCTTTAATTTCTGTGGATCTTCTGTACTCGATTTAGTTTTGCAATGTAGCTAGAAGTATTGGGCCCTGGGTTTGTATACAGTGTTTTAAAGTTTGTCATCTTTTGATTATAAAATCATGTTTCTTCTGTGGTTGTTACAGAATCACAGGTTGCATTAGTTCCCATTGCTCTGATAGCTCATTTCAGATTGCTTGTTCACCATAACTGCAAGCCCTGATATCAAAGGTTCCTTGCCCAAAGTCCCTCCTAGGTGCAGATAAGGCATAAGGCCTTTAACTGGGTAATTTTCAAAAATGCTTTTGATTTGATTGGTCTCAGACTATGAGCCAGTCTATGTTCCTACTTCTTCCTGTGCTTTGCTCTTCACTGTGAACCGTTTGGACCAAATTTATGGAATGTAGCGCTATAGTGAAGGTGACTTTCCTTTTACTTCCAAATAATTGATAAATATCTTGGGTAATTGTGTTTAGTATCAATCCCTGCCAAAATGCAGTGTTGACATGACTGCTCAGTAATGATTTGCTGACAGGCAGGTTCAGAGAAAATTAATTTATGCAATGCATGCTTTTTGGTTGGTGTGGGTGTGAATGTTCTGATCACTTAATTGTTACCTCTGAAGCCTAATTATGGCAAACTATGTATCATCCATTTCACTGGCTGTTTTGGCAGGCCTGCTGAAAGGATTTTGAACTTTCAAGCTTGTATATTTTTCCCAGTTGTTTCAACTAGGCTTGTATGGTACCTTTCCCCACAAAACTTGCTTCAGACTTTATGGAAAATATTCCACATACAGTGCATGAGGCTCATTTGAGAGAGGCATGCATGCTTCATTATATGTTTGTTGGAAGACAAATTAGCTCTCAAATATCGGAGTCTTGTTTCTAATCTTTTTGTATTTTGGGGGAACTGGAAGTTTGGGGAAGGGTAGATACTCAGAAAAAAAGATGAAAGTCATCAAAAGCTACAGCTTGTGAGAAGTTTTTTGTAGCTGAGGATGCATTCATCCCTGGGCATGTCAGTTTGCTCAAAAATAAACTAGCTTGTATGTCCCAGTACAGCAGATATATATATATATAGATATATATCTAATTCTTGATATAGTCATATAATCCCATTGGCTTTATTTTGAGTATAGAAATGTGTACTTTTTTAAGCATATGTGTTTGCTCCGTATTTGCATTGATATTGAACATAATTTGCTCCATTTTTTCCGTAGACTGTCAAAGCCTTAGTACAATTTTTTTCCAGAATTCTGTTCTTTGTGTTCTGTCTGACTGTGTTACTGTATGTGTAAGTGAATTTTTCTCTTGTCATGTTTTCGACAAATTTTAATGCTGTAAATGCTTTGGTTGTCTTTCATAGTTACATAGGTAAGTGAGCTGTGTGGAAAAAAGAGATCTCAGTGCAGTATCTTACTGATTTGCCAAAAAGATGTTTGCTGTCTACCTTTTTGTGTGGTCATATTTCTTGCTTACTAATGCATGAGGTATCAGGCAGTTTGTCCCTTTGATTTTCAAGATATCACTGTCTTTTTTTTACTATATTTTCTGTTAATTCTTGTTCATGCTTAAAGCTTAGAAGCCTTGCAGAGAGAGGGAGCTACAACTTGATGTGTTGTAATTTCTTTGCAGATGTTCAGTGCTTAGTTTTGGTTTTATTTCTTTCTCTATGAAGCAGTTGCTTTTTTCTGTGTAAAAATTCTCTGAGTTCTTTATGTTTACATCAGCTAACGTGTAAAATCAATATAAATTTTTCTGAAAACTTTAAAATACAGGACCTCTGATACTTGTTACAGAAAAAGCATGGCACTTGATCCAAAAAGTCTAGCTGATTCCTTATCTGACTGCTGATATATCTTAAAGGAAATAACCACTAGCCAGATACTATTAATTCTGCTGCTGGTAAAATTAATGTGGTAACAAGGTGGAAGAACTAACGAGTAAGATCAGAGTATCTGATTATGTGCAACTAATTCATCAGACTTCAAAACCCGGATCATGGCACCATAAACTAGTAAAATGTATAGCCAGTTGAAGAATAGGATTGGAGGCCTTTAGAAACATTAAATTCTGTACTTTAGGAGAGTTATCTGTTAAAGTCTGGGCATCCCAATGATAGGTGTGTTTATATGCTATTCAAACATAGGGGACATAGCTGCATATCTCATTTTTAACTCTTAAGTTGTTAAATAAACAGTCAGTTTTATTCTTTTGGTGAAAAACTTCATAGTTCTAAAGGTGGAAAATACTACTAGAAAATTTGTATTTTTGCAGTATGAATTGGGCAAATGATTAAACAAAATTCCTTCTGCTAAAGAGGACTAGAACTCTCTAAAAGTTATGAATCGTGAAATACTGATCAGTTTGCATTGGACTTGTAGATATCAAACAATTTCCATTGTGCTTATGATCTTGGATTCAATTTACTTGCTGCTGTTGCCTATTTTTTAAATTCTATTTAATAAACTAAAAAAGTGACTGCACTATAATTTGGCAATTGAAGTGCATAATGTTTCCAGAAAATAGTAATGAGAGTAAGCTTTTCATTTACCCTGTTGAAGTCAGGCTCTGTTTTTACCAAGATTGTTTTCTCTCCCTTGTGTTTAGTAGTACAAGTACCAGTAACTCTGGTTATAGTGAATATATAGATGTTGGTGCCCACACAGGGTACAGTGGTCTGACTGGGTCTCAGGCGAACACTGAGCTCGCTATCACAGAACGGGGAGGAACCTAGGAAATCTTTTCTGTATGTTTTTCCTGCATTTTAGTTAGGTTTGTGTGTAACAATATCAAAACAATATTTGAGGCCAGAGGAGAAAAATGTCTTTTAAAAGCCTGTTCTGTTACAGTGGATGGCCTAAAACCAGCACCATTAGAAAATGACACTGAATATTAAGGGAACACTTGTGTTTCCAAACTCTGAATCATGGCTGCAGTTGTCACTACTGTCAGCACGATCAAACACATCCTTACCTTAGGTCATGGTGGTGGGCAGCTGCACCAGCTTCCTGGCTGTCTGTCAAGCCTTAGCAGATACAGGATTCAGCTGTCTAGGCATCATCTACTATTTGGAAAACCTGATCCATATTCTCTTCAGGGCAAAGTGCCCGGTCAGGTCGGAAGTGTCTTTTAGGCTGCCAATTGAATTGCTGATAGTGAAAAGATAACATGAAAGGGGGTGGTTTTCTTCCTGAGTATCTCCTGTGGACTTCTGTCGTTTGAGTGAAATAGTTCCAGTGATCTGTTTTGCTTTCTCCATATTCACCTGAAAGAGCACCAGTGCTTGGCTGCCTTAAGTTGAGGCTTCATACTGCTAAACATAACTTCCAAACTTCCTCTTCCTTTAAGATGTTACCATTAAACTGCTTTTATGTGCTTTCCTGTTCTAAAAAGTGGCTTTGAAAATTCTGAGGTGAAGTTGTTCTTGATGGGTTATTGGGAGCCCTATGTCAAAGGTGCTGTGACTTCAATTCTATTTATTTTTTTTAAAATTCAATATGACAGCCATTGTGGTATTAAGAGATATGCTGAACTCCTTCATCTTTTTGTATATGTGCAGGAGACAGTAGAGATAAATTTTTTTAATTGTGGTTGAGTGCTTGTTTGAGGTTGTACAGCCATCTTCTGTAGATGGGATTTCTTGTTCCTTTGATAGTCAGCAAACAGCAAGGTGTCTTATCTATGTTAGGTCTTCCTCTGTCACTTAACTGCCTGAAGAAAGCCTAGATACTGTCTTTGATACCTCATTTTAAAGTGGAGCACAGTGTCCTCTGGAAATAGTTACAGAATTACTTCCAAAACTACAGCAAGAGCCTGGATGACCTATTCCAGGCTATGCTCTTAATTTTTAAATGTTGGTTAGAAGCATTCAGGCTTTAACTATTTGCATATTTTGAGAGAGAAAATTAATAAGCAGTCGCTGATAGGGTGCAAGATATAGGAAAAGCCAGCTGTCATGGGGTGTCTCCACTGTGGAGTAATTCCATGTGAACTCACACAATGTGCTTGATTATTCTGAGGGATTGAAATGCAGTGGTGAAAATTGTCACTGAAGTTAACTTCCTAGAATATTTTTGCCAGTATACCTGTTTGTGGTAAAGAGCTGGTAAAGCCATTGTTACTTATCCATGCAAATCTTAAATGATTCCAGAATCTGTTATACATGGCAGTTTTGGAGTAAAATGAGATAATACTTAATATATGTGATTTGATTATAAAATTGACCTTTTGAAATAGACAAAAAAAATTTGTACGTGTGTTGTCTTTACTAACATCTGCACAGTGAGACAAAATGCTGGTATTAACACTTTCGGATTTTCATTTAATTTTGAGGAGTATCTATTATTTCATTATATTTTCTACACATCCCTATAGAAGAATGCTAAAAAAATTCCAAATACACATTTAACTTAATATTTCATTTATTGAAATTTGACAGGTAAAGTTAAAGATTCTTTACAAAAACAGGTCTCTGAAATATGTACAGGGAAACTCTGAACAGTGAAAAGTTCAAAAGATCATTAGTCATTCTGTTAGCTTTCAAGATCTGTATGAATTTTCTGTTCATTTTGGGATTGAAACAGTTTTCTCTCTCTTTATTGTTTTCTTAAAATATTCGGTTCCTAGGAGTTTGTCAAATCTGCGGAGCCTTTTCACTGTGCTGTTTCTGCACATATACTTTTAGGAAAAGAAATTCTGCGTGAGAGTCTGTAGGGAACAGTCCTCTGTTCTCTTTAGTAATTTTTTTAAGGTTTTCGTGAAAAACAGATTTTTCTCCTCTGAAATATTAGGGCATGGTTGCAAAGGCAGATAAGCTGATCAGACAAGTGTGGTTCTTCTTTTCCTTGCCCACCACCTTTAAATGACTTGGATTTTTTTCTATTTGTTTGAGTATTAAGAGTAATTTTCTACTAGCTTAGTAAATTGAAGTAGTTTGCTGAGTGATTGGATGATTGTAGAAACACAATAGAAGAGAGAGGAGCACAAAGACATGCAGTGGAGAGTGGAAAGGTGGAGTCAAGAGCAGAACTTCCTTCTTGGTTGCAGTGAATATTAGATCATCTCTTTCCGTTTAGGAGCATTTAGTTACTGTGAATACAGCATATTTTGAAAACAAGAAGAAAAAACAGAAGAGTCCCACTGGGCACGCGTGAGGTTTCTGGATGCTTTCTGAGTGTTCAAGCTTCTTTCTGCTCCTCATCTTCTTGTCTTTCCTGAAGTTCTGTCAATTGTCCATTTTAAGTCTTATTTTTGAGATCATCTTATATAGTGGATGCATTTTTATGTACTGGGGTTTAGGTTATTGTGGTCCTTCCTTCCTATCCCATGAGTTTGCTGCTCCCATTTAATTCCATTTGAAGGACAGAGAGAGTAGAAAACAGTGATCAGTGTGAGAAATGAGGTCCAACATCTAAATCTTCCTAAATGTATAAGTGCTGGAACAGAGCTGTTTGTGGTTGGAGAACTGTGGGAATGGAGAAGCCATCTCTTGACTCAGAAGCTTCTACTTAGCATAGGTGACCATAAAGTAATACAGAATTGTCTAAAATTCACCCTTCTACCCTTGCCAATTTCTCTGAAGCTAGCTGGGCTTTCAGAATCTTTTTAAAAGCTCCTGTGCTTTTGCTTGTACTAATCTTCTTTGCCAAGTGGTGTAGCAGTAATGAGACCTAACTCCTCTGGCTCTTCCAGGCATAGTTCAGATGGAAGAGGTGCTAAGTGGGTGCATTGCTATTTACTTTTAATAAAAATAAAATGATTATGCAAAACTCTGATTCTCTTATTAACAAAGAAATTGAAGCCACTTCCTCAGTGGTAATTTTAAGATAGGATTGAGAGTTGAGGAGCTAAACCTGTTTCTGAATTATACATCCGTGCAGTACTAGCAGCATTACTTTTTCTTCTTTTTTACTTTTGTATAGAAGAGAAGAAGCCTAAAGTCAAGAAGCCAAAATCAGAATTCCCTGTATACACAGCTCTGGAATCAAGTGTGTATATACCATCTTATGATCACGGAGCTTCAATTGAAGAGATTGAGGAACAGATGGATGATTGGTTGGGAGGCAGGAACAGAACCCAAAAGAAAAAGGTAGGTTCAAAATCTTTCATATTGTTGTAGATTTTAAATGTTGATTCATTTGCTTGCCTCTCAGGAAAACAGAATATTGTGTGTATACCACCACAATATTCATATACCATTAAAGTGAAGGGAAGTATTAATTGTCTGGCAGAGACATAACAGAAAAAATTATATCAACGTTCAGTGTAATTTGTGTAATGATACTGGAAATGTAGTTATAATAGGATGTTGTTGATTAAGCTATATGAAAGCTCTCTATGGTTTCTAATATAAATACTATTCTTGTTCACTAGAAATTAGAAGAACATAATGCTGTCAAGTTGTATGAGGCTTGGTTCATTCTCTTAATTGCAGTTAATAATATTTTGCTTGCAAGAATAGATTCTTCCCTTAAAAGAAAAGCAAAGGAAAAAGAAGAAACCTTCGCTTTGTAATATGCAGATGTATTATCTTTTGATTATAGAACTGATTACATACTTTGTGCATCTTATCTGATGTGTGGGAAGGTTCTAACAATTCAATTTAGGCCTATTGTTAAGGTTCTTTCCACTCAGAGAAAAGGGTTCTTAGTGGCAGTTAGTATAATTGTGTTCTGGTAAATTTTATTAAATCATACTAGCTTGAAAATGTATTTTTTTCATATTGGAACTGAGAATAAATGTTATAAATAAATCAGCTGTCTTGAAAATCTGCCTTTGTTGGAAGGCAGATGAGAAGGGTGTGTTTGAAGTGAAGTTGGGTTGGTTGCATGCTTGATCATCTGGATCCACAAACTCATCTTCCCCTCTGACAGAAATTGAGTCAGTCTTTGAATTTCTGTGAAAATGCAGAAACTGAATAAGACTGGGCTTATTCCATCTATAAATTTGCACCTCCTCGAAGGATATACAGAAGTTGTGTCTTCAGAGACAGTGCAAGGAGAACTAGTTGTAGGTCCATCCTTTCAGATGTCTTCAAAAAAAGTAACTTGATTTTCTACACTTCCATCTGGATGTTCAGTTTTGCATCTCATTGCTTTGATAAATTAAGTGTATTTTTAAAATTATATTCTGTTACAAAAGGGGTTAACCTTTTAGGGACAACCAGGCATTTTGTAGGTGTACTGTCTGGGTATTTGACCTGAACAAACTGCAATGAGTTGTGCTTCCTTTGCTTGACAGCTAATACGTTATCACGGTGCAACATCAACATTTAATACCAGAGTGGAAGGAAACAGATTCATAAACTGCACAAAGAAATGGAGAGTATATGTCACTGGCTCTAGTAGCCTATGGGAGTATGTAATAGGAGAAGGTCTGTGTCATATGATTTGTAATAAGCTCACTGGGAAAATGGTTGTACCACAAGTGAATTGTTCCTCAGTGTCATTTGACACATTTTCGCTTTAGAAATACATATTTTTCTTCACTTCACATCATAGATGTGAACTGGGTCAGCATCACTCTTCTGCCTCTTGCACGGACGTGAAACCAAGTGGTGGGTAACGTTTACCTCTTAATTCTGCTTGTTTTAGGAAAAAGTTACTCTTTCATAAATCATTTTGCCATCAGACCTTTTCTTAGGATTGTCATTCCTCACTCATAAGGAAGTCTGTTAGCTTTTTTTTTCTTGTCTTCTGTGGTAGCTCAGGGGTGTGGACTGTACCAGCCAACCAGTTACCTGTGTGGTAGAATCAAAGTGGCTTGATAAAATAATATGTTACTTTGTCATTCTTCCAGGAGTAAGAAGTGGAGTTGCTTTTCCTGCTATTGGTATCCCAAGTGTAGATGATTACAATAATTAAATGTTCATCAACTGCTCTGCACTGTTGATATTTGTACTTTAGAGGTTCCTATAATCCATGAACTAGTGTTTTGGAAGTGCTATGCTGTGCAAAGCGCCTAATTTGATAGAAAGTTTAGATTATGTTCAGTTCTTAGGTTGATTTATTCTTTTTGAATACTTTAAGTGCTTTTTTTCTTTGTGATTTGTTCTTTTTGATTACTGCTTCCATAGGATTTAAGTATTGAAGTAGATAAAGAGCAGGCTGTAGGGAAGAAAACAGATTCCTTGTTAGGCATTGTAAAATGATCTACGAAAGGAAGGAGAAAGAGGAATGTTTTCCCTTTTCTTTCACAAGGTTACATAGCTGCATGAAAACATGCTTATAGCATAGTAAAGTTTTTCTTCTGCCCAAGCTTGAGAATGCACTGAACTTATGTCCATAAGGGCCTAGTCTTGCCATGTTTTTACTCTTTACTTAGAACTGAACATTAAATGAAATAATAAAAGAAAGTGAGCTATGGGGAGATAGATAATATCAGTATTGCAGAACTGAGAGGTATTTTTTCTGTATTTTTGTGTAGCAGTGATCCATCCACCTTTAGAACCTTTTTTGTATAGTTTTGATCGTTGTGCTTTTCAAAAACAAAAAACCAAAAGAATACTTAACAGAAAGACTAGGTCAACAGTAAAAACAAATTTAGAAAATCATATTTATGAGGGAAGGTTAAATAGTTGGAGTTTTAGACCACAAAAAAAAAAAAAAAAGGGAGGCTGTGGAGAAGTAACAGGATACAGTGTTTTTCCAGTCCGTTCCAGTTTTGTTTTAGGTAAAATTACAACGATTTATTATGAATTACTACCTTTCATAAATTCAGAGAGAAAGAAATACTCTGTTTGTTTTGCAGCCAGGATGCTTAAATTCATATTTGAGAGCACATGTAGGGGGAAGCACATACCAAGAACATGTTACCTGGATCATTTATGAAACCTTTCCATCCATCCTGTTCTTGAACTCAAATCTGTTGGAAATAGTGTGAGCTGACTCAGTTGTATTTGAGAGCATGGAAATGAAGTAATGGGACTCTAGAGAGGTTTTTTAGATATATATATAGGAAATCATATACTTACCTAGGACTAAATTGCATATTCATATAATGCTGGTTATAGTATTCATGCAAACTGCATATGACTATGAACCTGGGAGGAATTACTAAAAGCTCCTTCTCATGCTGATCAACAGAGCTCTTCCAAGCAAGCAAAGAAAAATTTTATTTCCAAGATTATTTTTGTTTTGTAACTGAATGTTTGTACTCTGTTTCTGAAAGGGAGAAGATCTGCAAGATCTTCTTTCAGGTTATTGAGATCTTAATTTACTTAGCTCAAATTTCTGTTAGGTTTTTTTTTCTTTATCTGTGACTAAAAAGTGACTGGAAAACTTGTTCTGTGTATGCTTGTTAGTAATAAAGGGAAATTTAGAGGGAATGGACTTCCTCTGAGATATATTATTTTGTGGCCTGAATATGTTGTTAAGCCACTATTGCATTAATTAGTAGCCATTTAACCCTTTACTTCCCTGTTGAGCAACCTATTATGTGGAGCTGGAAGAAAGAAAAGGAACTTAGTAGAGGACGTATTTTGTTACGTCTGATCTTGTTCAGTCTTGTTATTTGCATTTCTGCAAATATTCATGTAGGAATATATGTATTCACTGTTTTTGGAACCATGCTATTGATGAATCATTTCTCTCAGTGGGATTTCTCTCATACTCTTTGTTCTGATTTGATTTTATGTGATTTGTAACACATGTTGTTTTCATGAGAGTTCATTGCTTATGTGAAGAATGTTGTTGTTGCATGAAAATCTTGGCCCTTAAGAAATCATTGGGAGATTTATCATTGTCCTCAGTGGGACCAGGATTATAATTGCCTTTAGTTTACAGATTCCTCATTGTCTCCACTGGAATCTCCATTTCATATCATTATTTGACTCATTCATCTCTGAAGATAGAGTTCCAAGTTCTGTCTCAATGACTGGTGAATACTTTTGACCTTTTGATATTTGCTTGCTCTGTAAAGAGGAGATAAAGGTGGAGAAAGACAGTGCCTGATCCCTTCCAGCTGGACCAGATGTATGGATAGAAAATGATGTTTCTCATTATTTTTGTTTTTCATGTTATCCTGCGGCACTCCTTGGCATTTGGGTGTTTTTGATACTGTAGGAGCACCTGGTTTGATTTTACTGGAGCAGGAGTAGTAAAAACTATTTTTGTGCACAGAGCATGGGAAACTTAGCATCCATCTCTTGCATTTGATATACCTTCTACCTTTAAATTAGGATTATTAAAAATATTGTGAAATAAATGTATGCATAAGCATTGTTTTTACACAGTTTATTGTAGATGCTGGAAGTACTTACCAGTTTTTCTTAATTATTGAACTATGGACTGTGATCATTCTGGTGCTGAACTCTTTTCTGGTTAAAATGCAGTTTGTGTTTTTATTTTTCTCAGCCTGGGCCATCAAAGCATTGTGTTTCAGATATAGGATATTGATAACTGAGCGGGCTTTTTAATCATAAAGGTTTCATTTTAAAGTTGGCTGTGGAACAGCAGTATAAAATAACTTTAAATGTACAGAAGAGATCTCTCTGCTTTCTAAAATTAAAAGGCAAAATGCCATAGAAATGTTCAATTACTATTTTGTTAGCTTAAAATGTATAGATTTGACAATTAAGTCTTAGTCATTTTATAACCTTGTACATTTTGTAATTGCCAGCTAGCCTGCCACCTGCTCTCTTCTGCCTTGGATCTTCCCACATCTGTGCTGCTTTGAAATCTGAGCATGCTTTTTCTTTAGTAGCAAATAATGTGGTGCTTGTTCTAATCAGATGTCATATGACGGATTACCTGAATGCAGTTTCCAGGCTTTTAAAAAATGTTAATTTCTTAAGCAAGCAGTTTGTATCTTAGCAGGATTAAGGTGCTGTGTAAACCAGATGTTTTAATAAATTGGTCTTTGAAGGGAAGGGTTATTCTCTTCTGGTGTTCAGCCTGAGGTAATTTAGTTTTGAAATAATTTATTTTCTCTTTCCAAGCAATGAAGCAAATACACTATTTGAAAAGTGTTTCTGGATTCTAACGCTCTTCTATTCTTGGGACAGGTACAAGTAAGCAGCTAGCAGTCTGAGATTTCTCATAGTGTCCAGCTAGTGAGCCTTAATCCTGACTCAGAAGGATTGCTGTAGGTCTGGAAAGTAAATCTCCCTGGGTTCCCAGTGAATTTAAGGCTCTATATTGAGACTGCCAGCAACCATACATGTTAGTGTCAGTTATGAAGCTATTCATTGGAGCTAGTCTAAGTTCATAATACATTTTAACCTGAGCTCCAAATTCTCATCAAATGGTGATGACTTTGAGTCACTATTGATCTGGGCTATATTGAATTTAGTAACCCTGAGGTGAAAATCTCACTATTCTATTACCAAACTCTAAAAAATGTAGTGTTACTGAAAAGATGCTTCATTTAAATTTTTTTTTAAAAAAAATCTGCATTAGAGTGTTACTGAAAGTGTTAAGAGTTCGGAGTTTCCTGTGGTTTTTTATGCTTAGTGTCACTGCAAGTATTGTGGACTCAGCCTGAGCAGAATATTGGGGTTTGCATGTTAAAAAAACTCTACAGTTTATGTTGCATAGGCTACTCCTACAGTTGGCATATTTACAGTAGAGTTACTATGAATGAAAAATTATACGCATGCTTTTAAAAATAAGTGTTTAAATCTACCTATTTTCTTTGGCTCCTGTCCGAGGTCGGTGGACAGGTATGGAACAATGTATGTATTTTTCTTCTGTGCAGCAGAATTCTAGTGATAAAATATTGGTTACAGTTAAAATGATACAATCATTTAGGTTTGAAAAGACCTTTCTAGATCATCCAGTTGTTAACTCAGCACCACCATGTTCACCACTAAGCCATGTCTAAGTGCCACGTCTGTGTGCCTTTTGAACACTTTCAAGAACAGTGATTCCACTGCTTCCTGGGGCAGCCTGTTCCAAACTTGACCACTCTTTTAGTGAAGAAATTTTTCCTAATATGCAGTCGAAAACTCCTCTGGTGCAGTATGAGGCCATTTTCTCTTGTCCTGTCGCTTGTTACCTGGGAAAAGGGACTGACCCCCACCTCACTACAACCTCCTTTCATAGGTAATTGTAGAGAGTGAGAAGATCTACCCTGAGCCTCCTTTTCTCCAGGCTAAACACCCCCAGCTCTCTCAGCTGCTCCTCATCAGAGTTGTGCTCCCAACCTTTCACCAGCTCCATTGCCCTTCTCTGGACTCTATGCAGCACCCCAATGTCCTTCCTGAATTGAAGGGCCCAGAACTGGACCCAGGATTTGGGGTGTGGCCTCACCAGTGCCGAGTACAGGGGGACGATCACTGCCCTGGTCCTGCTGGCCACTCTGCTGCTGATCCAGGCCAGGATGCCATTGGCCTCTTGGCCACCTGGGCCCTCACTGGCTCACGTTCAGCTGCTGTTGTCCAGCACTCCCAGGTCCTTTTCCAACTTGCATCTTTCCATCCACTCTGTCCCCAGCCTGTAGCGCTGCAGGGGTTGTTGTGACCCAAGGGCAGGCACTTGGCCTTGTTGAACCTCAGACCTCTGGCCTCTCCCCATCAATCCAGCCTGTCCGGATCCCCCTGCAGAGCCTCCCTGCCCTCCAGCAGATCAGCACTCCCACCCAACTCTGTGTGTCTGCAAACTGACTGAGGGTGCCCTCGATCCCCCCATCTGGATCACTGATAAAGATATTAAACAGAACTGGTCCCAGCACTGAGCCCTGGGGAACACTGCTGGTGACCGGCCACCACCTGGATGTAATTCCATCACTCTGTGGGCTTGGCCTTCCATCCAGGTTTTTACCTAGCGAAGTGCACACCCAGCCAAGCCATAAGCAGCCAGTTTCTGCAGGAGATGCTGTGGAAAATGGTGTCAAAGACTTCACTGAAGTCCAGGCAGACACATCCAGAGCCTTTCATTTGTCCACTAAGTGGGTCATCTTAGAAAAGGAGATCAGGTCAGTCAAGCAGGACCTGCCTTTCACTAACCTGTGTTGGCTGGATCCTGATTCCCTGGTTGTCCTGCACATGTGATGGCTCCCAAGATTATCTGCTCCATGACCTTCCATGGCACCCTGGGAGAGTGTGACGAAGGCATCCTTTTGTTACACGTTATGTTGGTGATGTAGGGAACAGGACTTGAAATACCAACAAAATAACTGGGCACCTTGGTTATTCTAAAATGTTTATGTAATTACATATTAGTGATTCTATTCATCATTCTTTTCCTTTTTGCTGGCCACTAAGTCGGTCAGCTTAATGAACAAAAGAAAACCAGAAAGACCTTTTCAATTTTTCAAGCATTATAACTGACAGCCAATGTTTTTGTTGGTTTTATGGCTAATTTGTTTGTTTCTTTATGTGACTGTTGAACCAGAGCAGTCTATTTCTAGGAAATTAGTGTATTTAGCATATTTCTATCCATTTGGTATACTCTTTATTTTGTTTAGAAACAATAAATTTGTTTACTTTTATGTACCCTTTGAGTCATCTTTCCTTAAATGCAGACAATAACCTTCTTTTTAGGCTTTTATCTTGAGTA
Source organism: Oriolus oriolus (assembly GCA_013400235.1). Classification (NCBI taxonomy): domain Eukaryota; kingdom Metazoa; phylum Chordata; class Aves; order Passeriformes; family Corvidae; genus Oriolus; species Oriolus oriolus. Next base: position 1,132,804 of record VXBT01009666.1, on the reverse strand, counting down.
TTTAAGCCTCCAAAGTACTTTACTTTGTACTTGAATAGCTTTAAGGAGAGAATAAATGTGATTCTAAAAAAATATTATTTTTAATCATTAAGTTTTCCTTGGAGAGGATGACCCACATATTTAAATCTAGAATAAGGCTTGTCTGGTTTTAAGCTGTGAATATCGAATCATTAGGGTCATGAATCTAATTTAATCTGCAGTATTAAACTTGCAAGGCTTTTTAGTCCTCAGTTTTTCATAAGGAGGAATAAAATTATAGGATGATGATGATATATTCTTTAGCTGGCATCTCAGGTTGGTGATTTCAATGTTATGGCAAATATACATTAAAGAACAAATTGTATTTGTAAATACATAATGAAGAAATTAATTTCTCCTACCACTGGATTCAGAGAAAATAGTTTGTATGACTGAGACAAATGCCATAAGCAGTAAGCATTAAATCAAGAGTTACAGAGTTTTGCCTGAAATAGGTCATGAATATGTAAAGACTGTGAATAAACACTAACTGAATAAATGCTATGTAAGTATGTGTAATTTATGTATTTCCTTTTTGCCTTTCTCTCTTTGACCTTTACTTAGGTTAGATAGGTTAACAAAGCATAGGAAACTTTATTTCTTTATTTATTCTTGTATTTATAGAAAGTAATGGTGTGTTTTTAGAATATATAATTCAATAATATCCTGCTTTCAAATATACAATGCTCAGGCCAGCTAGAACTGCAAGCAAGAAAGTCATGCTATAAACATTTAAAGGTGATATTAAAACTTACCTAAATGATACAAAGAAATTATTTGATATGACAGCCAGAAAAAAAAGGTGTTTTGGAAATGGTATGTTTTACAGCACTACCAAAATTCAGTCTAGATTGCAAAGGAAACAAAGAACCAAAATATATATTTCCCTAAGAACATTTCCTAAAGATAGTAGCAAAATGTTATATAAACACTTATGCACTAGTTAAAAACATAAATCAGCCATGCATATGTGTTGAATTAAGGCAATACAGTTGACATTTGCCTGATATTTCCTGATTTTGATTGAGTTTTTAAACTTTCCTTCTAATTAAATATAGTAGCATAGGTTCTTGTCTTGTACAGACAAGAAGAGTAATACACTGATTTCAGCACCATGCTATAGATGTTATGGTGTCAGATTTTAGCTTTCAGGAGTTTTCCAGCTGAATCTGTGTTCCAGAAGATGTGATTGATGTGACTTGCTGCCATAATTCAATCTGACTTGTTTCACACATATACTTTGAGTATGTAGTCCTCAGTTTTGTGAGTCTGTCAGTTGAAAACTACCAAAGATCTCTGGTTAATTATGCAAAGTATTAACCTGTGGGGACAAACACACAGGGTTTTTAAAATGCAGCTGTTTCTGTACTGGGCAGTACTATAATCTCAGTTCAGCCACCTGCCTGGGTCCAAATTAGGGCTGTATAGCTTTTAACGTTAACTTTTATAACTCTGGATGAACTTGTTAATTTACCTCAGGTCTCAAGTCCTGTTGCATTTCTGAGATTGACATGGTAGTTGTCTATCACAGAAAAATGTGGTAGTTGACATAAGAGAAACCTCATTCCTGGGAGGAGAAACTGGAAATTGATCTTTCCCAGTCAATCCCTGAAGATCTAACTTTTGTCATCAGCGGTGTCTCTTCTGTCCTGAAGGTCATACCCATTTTACATAAATTTGCAAGAAATTGTGCAGTGCTTTTGTAATTAATAGTTTTTGTTGCACCAGTTTTGTTTTCCTCTCAGCCTGGGAGAGATGTAGAAAAACATCTGATGGGATTACTCTGATGTAGCCCAGTTGGAGTCAGGGCATGGTGGAAATCCTAGTTTTCCTAGGTAGATTTCCCTCACTCACTTCCCAAAACAGAGTCACTCCTATCTCAACTAGGAAAGGAAGAGAAGAAGTAAAGAAGCAGAAGGGAGTAGTTGCACATATCAGGGGTAGGAGCTGGAAGAAGATGTGAAAGCTGATTAATCACGGTGACCTTGCTCCACTTGTCTGCCCATCCAAGAGAAGGGGGAGAGAGCAATTCATCAGTCCATGTATCCTCACAAGTTTGGCAACAAATGAGAGGCAAAGATGTTAAATATCCCTGAAATGGGATTTTCACAGGATCCACAATTTAGGGATCAGAAAGAATTTGCAGTTTATAGCACTGACTTCTGTAGTTCAATTCACTGCCGCTCTTTTTGGCTTTTTAACATGAATTTGAAAAGTGCAAGCTGTTGCAAAATAGTTACTTAACTTTTCTTGGTATGATTTTAGCTATCTTTATGTTGGAGAATGAAGTTAGCTTCAAATAAATCCAGTTTTAAATGAGAAGTGTAAATGCATAGTGGTGTTTCTACATCATATTTTCCAGACAAACCAATTAAAATCTGGTTAGATGCAGCATCTTACCTTCTTTCACAGTGCATAGTGCTGCTGCTTTCCTTTCCTTTTCTTTTCTTCCTGGGGCCATGACTGTAGTGAGGTTTGGTCAAATTTATGTATAGAAATTACCCAGAAACTATAATCTATGGTAAACTCCAGTTACTAAAAATAAACTGAACTGTGTGAGAGATGTTTGGCTTTTGTTTATAGTAAAGATAAATATGTAATCCTGCCTTGCCTAGGAGCCGTTTAATACTACTGACATAAGCATTTTGTCAGTTCAGAATTTTCAGAGAATCTCAATCTAGTTAATTAGTTATTTTCTGTATGGGTTTTGTCAGGCAGGATGCAGTTTTGAAAAGATCACCTTTAGTCTTCAGACTCTCAGTTCAGCATACTTGAGCATGCAGTTGCATTCCATTTAAAGGAATAGGAGTTGTGTCCATAACCATTCTTATAAAATGCTACTGGATAATGTATTACTTACCAAAACCTGCAAAAGAGGAGAGCACTCTTAAAGTTGGCACAGTATTAGAAATGTTACATTGCAGTGAGGTTAGTGTATCATATTGGTGATGGCACTTTCTATAATTTCCAAAACGCAGAATTTTTTTAATACTGTGGCTATCCTTGAGATGCAAATTGTGAAGGAGTGGATGTTCTTGCATCATTTGCAGTTGAGTACTATGGAAAACTTGTGTTTTGTTGCAGCCCCCAGACTTTCACTAAGTAAGCATGCATTTACAGCATGCATTTACTTGATGTGTTGTATAGCATCAGATTTTTTAACACAGACCTCTTTAGGGAACATCAGCATTCTGACCATCCAAAATTCTCCTAGTGGTGTTCTTTTTAATCATAAAGTAAACTGTGTGCTTGGGTTTGTTGTTTTGGTTCTTTTTAACATACAAACATGAACATGGAAAACATAATACTTAAATTTTTACTATTTACTAGGTGATATTTGTAATTTACACTGGAAGTCTGGACTGGAATAGGTCTAGAAAGAAAATGTATCAATAGAGGTTCTAGGTTTGTAACTAGAGGATCTAAGTTTGTGTATGTGTGTGTTTTGGGTTTTTTTAACTATACTGGTCTCGATGACTGGATATCTACCAGTAACTGCAATCTGTCACTGCCTCGGGTGTTTTCTTTATTGTCCTTGTTTGGAGAACTTGCCTGGTAATGAGAAATTGAGCACAGGAAGAATGAGACTGACGTTAATGGCACATTTTCAAATGGTGATAAATTATGGGAAGGAAAATCTCTGTGAATGAAAAAAGGCTACCTTTGATTTTTACTTAGCCCAAACTTTGTGGTTGTATTTGGGAATTTGACAGGCAGGTTCAATGTTTGTATGTTTAACTAGTTTTGCCAGTGTTGCCCTTATTTTCAATTACATGCATACTCTTTCATGATAATTAACGATTTTGAAATTTGGGAGTTTTTTGGCAGTGCTCTGCTTGAGGTTGTCATCCCAGATCTGTGTTTTATGAATACATGAAAACGTCTCAAATTCCCCGCCCCCCCCCAACCCTTCATTATTACTTGACAACTTAGACTGTTGCAAAACAGAACTGAAGTTGAGTTTAGTATGGGCCATGTTCATGACATTTTCCAGGTAGCCCATTTAGGGTCCTAAATGCGTGTATTTTTTCTGATTCTTTCAGGCATATTCTGCTGGGACAATAGATTTTTTTTTCTTTCCTTTTCTTTTTTTTTCTCTTTCATAGCCAAAATTTACACTTGCCTTGAGCCATGTCAGAAGATCTTTTAGGTTGTCAGCTAGATACCATTCTCTCTTTTTGTCCTCTACCAAGGCAAACTTGTATGTTGAAAGCAAATCTCTTCATTTTGGTATTTTTCATAGCAGAATGTTATCATCTTTGGACATCTTGTCCATTTGGAGAAGGGTGCTGAATTTTTCCTTTGGGTTTTAGCATACTGATAATCCTGAGTCATACTTACATGGTACTGCATTCCACAGTATGTGTATACACTTTGGGGATGCAAAGTACCTCCTGCATTTGAGTTAAAAATTAAGAGATCAAAGTATCCAGGCTGGTTTAGGGCATTAGAGCAAGGTAGCATTGCTAGTAAAAGAATTTAGTTGCATTTGATGTGAAGGAAAGAACGTTGTTTTAGACATTATCTCTGGTGGTGAAATGCTTCAGAGTGAGACAGTTAAAACTATATTTGAAGGAAGTCAAGGGACACAAAAAGCCCCCTGGCTTTTTTTTGGATAAGCTATTTAAGATGAATGAAGGTAGGAGAAACATGTTGCCAGCAACAGTGTAAAAAAAAAAATGTAAATTTTTTTACAACAATGTAAAAAAAAAAAACAAAAAAAACCCCCAGAAAATCAAATAAATCCAAAAGTTATTGAGGTAAGATCTCTAAGTTATGATAAATTGTGCCAGGAAGCCTGACAGAAAAGCTGGACAAAGGACAGAAGACAGAGGAGAGGACAGCACTGCAGAGAAGTCAGCAGGATTAGCTGTGTAATAGTATCTTGTTCACTATGACACCATCACAGGATGGTTTAGTGTATGGAATGGTACTTAAATACCATATGTCAGTGTTTTCAGAATACCCATAATATGGCATGTTGTACTGAAGTTTATAAAAGAGGAGTATACAGCCTGATGCTGTTAAATATTTGACACTTTCATGAGTCAAATAATAACCTTGCAAGGAAAAAGAGTCCTTATTAGTAAAGACTAATCATATGCTTTAATGTATCTGCATGCCCTTGGGCTCATCTTTTCCAGTGAATTTAGCGTGGCTAAAGATTTTTAATGTGTCAGGTAATTATGAAATAAGTTGCCACATGCAATCTGTTGAGACTTCCTACCCTATGCACTTATTTTTTGAAGTTTATGAAATTTACAAAATTCTTCTCCTGAAGAATTCGTTGACCTATGTACTATAGAAGATTTTAAATTTTGTGTTATCTGTCAAATGGAAATGCTTTTCAAACTGCATTTCAGAATCCAGATAGATTGGTGTTTGAGAGAGAATGAAATGAAAAACATGCATTCCCTTTCTTTGGGAATTTGTCTCCACGTTAATGTATCACAGGCCAAACCTAATTACCTATTCAACCTATATTTTATTTGATCTACATGCCTGAGTGTCCTATAATCAAATTTACTGAAGAGCTTCTCACTTTTTTCTGCATTAAAACAATTGCCTTGAAGCAGCTAACAATTAAAAAATAAATGAGTTAACACTTTCTGCTAAGTGCTACCATTTAAGTTGTAATATGCAATTAAAAACTACATTTTAATTTCTGTTCAATTACATTGACTTAAATAGTAATTTTAGTATTATACTTATGAACCATTTAATTGTGACATTTTTCCTCTGGCATGCGTGATGCAAAAGTAGATTTGATTTTGAGAATGGGGCAAGAAGTAACCTTTTCCCCCTCATGGTTTGCTGTAATGACAAAAAGAAAAAGAGGGAATTACCTAGGCATTGTGTAAATACGCTAGAACAATTTAATTTCAAAAGCCATAAAAATATGTTGGAATTCAAATTATTTTTCATGTTTTTAAAAACTATCTACTTCATAGGAGGAATACTCAGATTGCTTTATGGTAATGTAGATGGATATTTGAAACATCCACGTGTGTACTTGGTCATGTTAACATCCATAGGTTAAAGAAAGCTTTGTGTTAAGTCTAGACCCAAAGCCTGGTAGAACCTGAAGTGTGAAAATATGTTTTGTAGAGGCAGTGGCCTTTTTCAGGTGTGTATTGTTAGACACAGATGCTTTACTACTTTGGCTTTAGCTCCTTCTTTTAAAAAGAAAATGGTGTATGAGTTGATGCGTTGCGAACAGCTCAGTAACATATTTTTATGTTAATACTAGACAGAACTTGCTATGGAACAAGGTCCTTATTAGAATGGATTAAGATTTTCTTTCCCCCATGAACCCTCCAGGTCCTTTTAGCGTGCTGAAAATCACATTGAAGCATTTTCTAATGTCCAGAATGAACTTGGGGTAAATAATAATAACCCGAGTGCTCACGTCCCTCTTCTGTGCTCTGTTCTGTTCAGGTTACTGGCTGTAGGGGTGTGAACAGAATCAGAAAACTGTGATTAAGCAAAACAAAACTTGGCCCAAAAAGTTTTTTTTATTTTCTCAAGTGAGATTCTGTGTCTCTGGAAGGACCTTATTTTGTCCATTTGGTAGTACCTTTTGTGGTTTTGATCTCTGAATAACACTGCAGGTTTATAGTCACCCTTCTACCAGTAAATTTGGTTCTATATCACTTGCAGTTGATCAGTTTCCAGCTTATGTATAAATTGAAAGTATCATGCACTTTATTTAGTGCCATCCCAATTATATTATCAGATTCATAAAGTTCTTAAGATATGCTGATCTTCGCAAAGATCGAGAATTTCAAAGTATCTGTTTTTCTGGTGCTCAATCCTGTGTCAAGAAAAATTGTATCTTAGGGCTGGAGAACTTCAAGACACCCAGTTGTGTTTCCTTCTGTTACACAAGTTCAGGTATTGCCGTGAACTCAGATGCTGTGGTGAGGACACAGCAGCTTTACTATCAAGAAGGGTTCTTAGTATCATATAATGAGACTGTTGCTGGAGAGGACATCACAGAACAGTGTTGTGGGTTTGGAATGCTATTTCCCATTTAGGGTTCTCACTGAAACACTCCAAACCATGTGCTGCTCGACCACTCCCCTCTCCCTGTGATGGGCTGCAGAGGAGAACTGGAGGCACAAAAGTTAAAGACCGTGGGTTGAGATAGGAACAATTTATTGGAAACAGCAATGAGGTAAGAAAAGGAACAGCAACAGTAATAATGAGAGAGCTTACAGGAAAAGGTGAACAATTCACGTGTGATTGCTCAACTCCCACAGAAACCCCTTGACCATACCCAACCTCTGCCTCTGCCACCCAGAAGGGAGCCCATCCCCAGAAGATGACATGAGGTGATATAGAATAACCTCTGAGTCCTAACCGTGCTTCCTTCTGGCTATTGCAAAAATTAACCCTGTTCTGGCCAGAACCAGAACAGTCTTTCAGTTCCAGTACCAACCTCATAACTTAGTGTCTTCAAACAGCAGTGTCACCATGACTGGTGGATCTGCTTAAGAAAGGAGGAAGAGTACAATGTAAGAAAAAAATACTTCTTCTGGGATTGTCAAAGTTTGATGTGGGTGCACTTGCAGAAGAAGGAAGGCAATAAATGGTGTGAAGAGTATGTACTGAGAAATATGTGAGAACTGTAGCTCCTGAAATGTCATCCCTCATACCATAGGAATGATGACCTTTGCAAAAAACCCTCAGATTTATGAGAATTGCAACAGTGGATTATAGGAGGCTGTCTCTATGTGTATTTGTTACTTCATGAAGGAGTTGTGGGACTTTGAATGCATTTCTACACCGAATTTGATAGATATCTTTTTTCCCATCAAACTGTGTAGAATTTTAGGAAGTATAACTTTAAAAAACATTTATCTTTCTTAACAATTTGCTAATCAATAAATGACTCGCACCTTCACCCGAATTTAACTGTCCTAACAGGGCTTTGTGGCTCAGGATACAAGAATGGTTGCAAATGTGAGTGTGTCTCTCTGAACATCAGGACGTGCTCTCTTATTGTGAGAGTGACAGACCAGTGGCACAGGTAGCCCAGAGAGGTTGTGCAGTCTCCTTCCTTGGAGACAAATATTCAAAAACTGCCTGGTCATGATACTTTGCAGCTGGCTGTAGTGGACCTGCTTGAGCCAAATGTTGGACCAGATGACCTCCAGAGGTGCCTTCCAATCCCAGGCACTCTGCAGTTCTGTACTGTATTAAGGGGTGTGCATTGATTCATTGACTTTAATCGCAGTCTCAAGCAATTCCAGGGTGATGTCAATTTTAACTGATTATAAGAATGTATTTCTGAGAGAAACATCTTGTATATTCCTGATCAAGTAAAACTGAAATAGAAGTGATTCTTCCAAACACCTCTAGTTAAAGAAAACGAGGGATAGAAAGTTCATTAGTTAATTTAAGCTTCTGATACTATTTGAGGACTGTGTAGGGAGTAATTGTTCTCTAACTTTAAATGAGGACATCTGTGGTCTAACAACCTCTTTTTTGATTGTGTATGCTTTTCATATGTGCTCGTTTTATCTGTGTTTTATAGAGTTGTAATTTTTATCTGTAATCTCTTTGAACCTTTGTGATCATGAAAGGGCTTCAGCATTTAAGTGAAGTCAACCAGTATGTTCTGCCATTTAAAAGAGGTCACAATAACACTTTTAGGATGTAGACATCCGTGGAAGATTTTCCTTTTTTATAAGGTAGTCAAAAAAAGAAAAAATGTGAATAATTTTTTTAAAGAAGTACCTAAATCACTGAGGGAGTAATTTTAAATTAAAATTATCATTAGTTGGTATAGGAAATTCAATCAGTTTGTTAGGTTGTACCAATAAAGAATAATTATTTTATTTTTATTTGTTGTGGAGGTAGATCTGCAGACTATTTTATTGCTGGAAGAGTTTTACTTAAAATCTGGTATTTGTGCTCTTGCAACCAACAGCAGCAATTGTAGATGCTGGTAATCTCCTGTAGTTTTAAGGGGATATCACCAAAAAATTGTTCTCAAGAATGTCTCCTAGATACAAACCACTTATTTTGGTACTTCATAATTCTTTGGTGGTTGTAGTGAGGCTGGCTGCCAGGTCTCTACCCAGCCACTCTTTCTCTCCTAATTCTCAACACTGGCCAAAAACATAAGATGAAAAAGCTCACAGGTTAAGGTACAGGTATGGAGATCAAGTAATCCATTGCTGGCACAAACCAAATAGACTTGACTTGGGAAAAATTTAATTTATTGCCAGGTAAAATAGAGTTGGATTGGGAGAAATAAAGACAAAACCTAGAACACCTTCCTCCCACTCCCCTTGAAGTTGAAGGCTCACTCCTAATTCCCCTCCCCCTTCCCTGCTCCCAGTGGCACAGAGGGTTGAGGTAGGGGGCATTTGGTCAGTCTGTAACAGTTCCTCACTGCCACTCCTTCCTTCTCACACTTCTTCCTGCTCCAGTGTGGGTCCTTCACCAGCTGCAGTGTGGATCTCTGCTCCAGCATGGTCTATTCCACAGGCTGCCAGGGAGTCTCTGCTCTGGTGCCAGGAGCACCTCCTTCCTTTCCTTCTCTGACCTTGGTGCCTGCAGGGCTGTTTCTCACGTTTCCCCTTAGACTGCTGGGCAGCACTTTGCCCACTCCTAAATTCAGTGCCACCAGAGGTTCCCAGAGGTGCCACCAGCTTGGCTGACAGGCTCACCTGTGTCCTGCAGTGCATCTGCTGGAGCCAGCGGTGTCCAACACAGGGCAGCCCCTCACCTCCTTTCAGAGAGGCTACCTTGGCTACAAAAATTCTGCCCACAGTCAGCTGATAAAAAATTCTCACTTTTCCTGTTGTATTTCTAAAGATTTTTGCAATTAAGTACTGAAGTGTTTTCATTCTTTTTACATCCCCTGTTTTTCCAAGGTGATGTAGCTTTAACCAGTTTACTTCATATCAATGACTAGGCATTAACAAGTCATTATTTTTGAGCACTTTCAGCTCTATTGACGAGAAAATACTTAAAGTAATATAAAGTTGTTTTTTGTGGTGTCCTTGTTCTGCAAAACCTAAGAATTACTGCTTAGCTGTGCCTTCTGCAGATTATTGATGAAGAACTGGAGCATTTTTAAATTCAGTATTGAAAACTCCTCTTGGCTCTGAATTCTTAGAGTAGGAATAAATAATGAATAGGAAAGGGGAAAGAAAATCAGCTCTGCATGGCTTTTTGTCATTTAGAGATTTACATGAAAAAAAAGGTATAAAATAGTTATAAAGAAAATCTGTAGAAATTACTGAAGGGTTGGAAATTGTGTCTGCTGATACTTGGAGAGTGAACTTTATGGGAGAAAATACTTGTTATTAAAGGTTTACTTGGTCTGGGAGGAAGACTGAGAAAGGCCAGTGGCTAGAAGTGAAAGGCAGAGGTGTTGGAATGAATGTAGAGTAATAGCACTCATCTTGTGAGTATATAGCACATCTTGTGCTTCATTTTCACATCTCTGTTTGCCACCTTTTCTGTAAGATGACTGATTAATACTGTTTTTCGAGTATCTGCAACTTTCTGAATATAGTCATAAATTTTAAAAACTGTCTTACTGCTTCATGTAGCTGGTTCTTAACTTGATTTATATTTAATTCTCCTCCTCCTCCCCTGATTTTTTTCTGTCTTTTTGAACACAGATTTTTCATTCTTAAGGTATGGCTTATTCTAAGTCTAGAAATACCCTGGCAGTACCAAATAATACTTCTGAAGATGGTGGTGAGAGAATCTCTTATTCATTAAGGCTTCCTGGTGAGGTTAAGTAAGATAGATATATATATATATATACACATATACATTTATACATTTATTTATATTTATATAGAGGCACATCTTAGGAATGAGGGAGCTGAATAATAATTAGTTTTTCACCTGCTTTAGCTGTGAAGTGTATTGGAAAAAAAATTAGTTATTGTTTCTGAATAGATGGCAGCTGGTTTTGTTTTCTCAAAAACATATGGGATCTGTTGTATTGGAATTATATGTTTATGGACATGTTTGTAATATGTTTAAACTCTCAGAGTTGAATTTTGGTTTTGTTTTTTTGGGCAAGGGGATCGTTTTTTTTGTTTTGTTTGTTTGTTTCAATGTTTACAGATTATCTGTTGACATGCAGTTAGGATGGGTTAACATATAGCTTGAAAGTAAAACAAAATTGTCAAAATTATGAGTAATCAACATGGTAGCCAGCAGAGGAATCACAAATATAACCATTTTACTGGAATTAAGTTATTCTTCTCTCAGACTAAAAAGTGAAGATAGCTGCTTTGGCGGGTGAGTGTGTTGAGGAGCTTCAGAAAGGGAAAGGCTTATGCAAATCCAAAACAAAGTAAGCCCAAGAAGAAAAATTACTACTTTTTTCCCACCAAGAAACAGAGAAAGGAACACTATCAAGGATTTTGGTTAAATACTGGATGATCAAAATATAAAGCAGTCTCAAGAAGATGCTAGGGCCAAAAGTCCTTTTCACCTGTGTTTACTATAAGGAAGTTTAGAGAGTTTTGACATCATGTATTGAAGACAAGTGAGAAGGGAATGTTGTAGATTGAAGTGTTCATCTGAGGATGATAAATAACAAATTGCTTGGAACAATGGTCTTCACCATTCGTTGACCTGAAAAGAACTCTAACAATAAATCCATTTAATCCTGCTGTTAATATTTTAGCAATTACTTAAATGAGCCTTGAAATGAAAGATAGAAATAGGATACCAATTTCTGAGCTTGCTTGAGGATTCTGGGAAGTACAGACTGGTTAGCATGAATTCCATACTGGGTGATTTTTTGAAGTTGTGAAATGAATGGTACTATTAGGAGTGTCAATTTAAAAATAATAGTAAGAATTCAGTGTGAATTTAAAGAAAAGTTATGCCTTTCTATTAGAGCTTTACAATGCACTTGGATTTTATAAAGGTTTTGACAGATTGTGTCAGCAAGACTTCTTATAGAGACAAAGTAATGTTAAGATGGAAAGAAAAATCTTTAGAGTAATGCTTATCAAGAACAGGAAACATACATTTTTGTTATTGCAAAATGTCACTAGAGGGGTTTCATATCTGCGAGGATCTGTTCAGTACTGGCAATGGTCTATAGTGCAGTGAATTGCAAGAGTTATTCAGGGCAGCACTAATTGAAATGTCTGTGAAATCCTCATTCTCAAACAGGCAAGGTCTAGAAAAATCTCTCCAAGGAGTACTGTCTTTCCCTATGGACTCTCCTCAGCTGTGTGTTTAGAAAGTCAAGAAATCACATGGCTTCCTGATAGTGTGGTTTTTGGTGGGTTTTATTTTTTAATTTTTTTTTTCCTTCTCCCTCCTATATTATATCTGAAGCAGTAGAGTACAGCAGAAATATATAAGACAGAGAAATGAAAAGACAGCAGGGTACGGTAAGAAGTGAGAAACTGAATGTGTAGAAAGCCAGCTTATGATGTTGATTTAGAGCAAAAATGGGATGAGGAGAGTGAATAACTTCATCCTTGGCTTTGTAACTGAAATGGATTCAACTTCATGCTTAGGAAATCCCTAAACCGTGCTGGGGGCAGTTGTGAGGAAGGAAAGAATCTCTGTCCGAAAGCATTTGCTGCTGCATGTGGTAGAAGACCTGATACTGAGGCAGATGAAACGTCGTGCTTCTGTTCTTAGGTTCTTACTCTTCTCTAAGAGCTGTTGTCTACTTATGTATATTGTTTAATATTTTAATGCTTTTAATGCCAAAGGCATTCCTGTCTGAGGAATAGTATAAACAAAAAATGGTTATGGTTAGGTTATTATTTTGACAACTTTGTAAGAGAAGACAATTACTTATATCTTCATGTTTACATGTAGTTGCTTTGAAAAATTCTAAAATTAATGTTATTTTAAACCTCTGTAATATATTGTTTAAGATTAAATTATTTAAGTTACTGGGACCAGAGGATATGCAATGCCGAGTTCAAAGAAAATTTAAGGATTAGATAATTCAAGTAACTGTTTATATTCATGGGTGCCTGGGGACTGAAATGGCGAATGTGTCATTCTGTATATTTATTAAGTTGTCAGTGGAATTCAGGGACCTTTACAGTCCTGTACTTTCAACAGCTCTTTAAAGAAAACTAACAAAAAACTGATACAAAGAGAAGAATTCGTGATCATCAGGTAAATATGACCTGCAGGGAGTCCTGAACATTGCTTCTATAATGGAAGGTCCTGCCTTAAGCCCTTTGGACTTCATAGAAAAATTAACAAATATGCAGGGAGAAGGTGATCTGATTGATAAAGTCTGCTTGATTTGCCGGAAGGGTTTAATGAGGCTTGTAGGTTTTTAAGGAAAGAAAACAGTCATGGGATAAGAGGAAGGCTATTTCCCAGACAAATGGGAAATGGAGGGTAGAAATAAATCTCTCTTTCAACAGAGCAAGGTTAGCAGTGCAGTTTGGCTGAATTTCTGCTAGGAATTGTGCTGTTCAATGTATTCATGTAGTGAAGATGATAATATGGTAAAAAGATGATTCTTGAGGTGAAAGAGTTTATCAGTGATAGTATTGTGTGAAACAGTGAACGTGAGGATAGACACTGAAGAACTGCAGAGTGATCTTAGGAGTTTGACTGCTTGGGTAATAAAATAGAAGAAAAATTTCCCAATATATAAATACAAAGTGATGCAAGGGTTGATACAGTGGATGACTGTCCAAACTTCATGAACAAGAGAATGAGCTCTGAGCTGACCTTGATCCTTGAGGTATGGCAGAACTTCTAGAGGAGTTATCAGTGCTGGCTTCATTGAAAACATCAGCTCAGGATCATTCCAAAAACCAGTGCAAATGTTAGAAATTGTTAAGGAAAGAACAGAGAGCAAAACAGAAGAATCCTTATTCCATTGTATAACTTATGATTAATCCTGCTCTGTGCAGTTTGGTACCTCATTTCAAGGAGGTTGGTTACAATGGAATTGCGGGTGGTTCCGAAAAAGGCATCATGGGAAGCACTGTGTAACACGGCTTTACAGCTGAGCAGATCAGAACTCTTTAGCCAGGAAGAGACAACTTACAGAGGAACACTTTTGAGGGGTATTTTGAACAAAATTATAAGTGACATGGAAGTCAGTTGATGTAGACTATTTGGAGGTGACACTCTGAAAGCCAAGAGCGAGGTGTCATCAAAGCTAGTGGGAGCCAGGTTCAAAACAAAATAAGCTGAATTCTAGTAGCAGATATGTGCAGCTTCTCATGAATGTGACGTTTCAAATCCAGAAAGTTTACATAGTTTCATGGGAAACTGGAAAAACTGATTCATTGAGATAAATAAATCTAAATAGATAAAATATATCAGGCTAGAGAAATTGCTTGAGATGAAAATAATTGGAGTCAGGAGAATATTAGGGGAAGAGGAGGTAACCTATATGCTTGCCTTCATCTAACTCTTGTATGTGCATTTGGTCCCTGTTTTTTCAGAGCAGGGTGGGACTGAAAAGAATGAATGATAAACATAATCTTTCTTGTTATCTTGAAGTTTTCTGCTGCTGCACTCCCTGAGCACAGACGATGAGCTTACTGACCTGCTTTGACCATTGCTCTGAAACAGTATAGCTGTCTTTATTTTTGTTGGCTCACTTAATAAAAACAGTGCTAGAGAAAGTTGGATTTGAGTAAGAGCTTTGAAGGACCAAAGGGTTATGTATGAACATGTGGCTTTGAATATGAGTTCAGATCATTAATACCCTTTAGCTGATCTTGAGAGCTTCACAACAGATATTTAGAACTGGAGCAAGACCCGTTGTGTTCAGCAACAGCTGCATCACAATGCCAGATGTGTATGAGACTAGATAAAACAAGGCTGACTTCAGACTTCTTGTAGGTAAAGCCAGAAGTTGTAACAATGTAGAAGAATATTGTAATAAAAATAATACATCAGGAGCAAAAAATTAAATCAGGAAAACTTTCACATTCTGTTCCTTAGTTACTGGACCAAAACACCAGTATCTTGTAGGTTCAGTGATTCCTGATTTGCAAAATTGTCCATGGTTTTACTAGGACCCTTGGTCTAAAAATATTTGTACAGGTATTTTTAAATAGATGCTGCCTCATGCTTTATTTGTAAAACCACAGACTAGATGTGCTCAAAATCAGTGAATCACCAAAACTAAATGAAGTGTAGCACAAAGTTCTAAATAGATTGAAACATTAGCCAAACTTCCATACAACAGTGATTTTAATTCAATATACAGTATATTGGTGACAGGAAGAAATGATCTAAAGCTAAAATTTAATCTAAAAAAATCAAATTATTTCAATGTCAAGGCACTGTCAATGACTCTAAAAGTTTCCTTAAAAACTCTCAAGTACCAGCCACTTTCCCATTTTATCAATAAAAGCATATATACTTTTATACTTATTAACAGGATTAAATGAGTCATACTTGACAAGAAATGCTTTGTTTTCTAAAAACTTGCTTTTAATGTAATTGAAAATAGTGTTGCTCATATTTTAAAAAATCCTAATAGTGTAAAACTGTCATGCTGAAAGAGGTGGGATGGAATTGCCAAGTGCAGATGCACATGTAAGAGTGATGCTGAACAGTAAACCGCATTCATATTTCTTCTGTATAGAAGGTGCATGGTGGTTTGGGTGAACTAATCCTTCAATATTGCCAGCTATGTACAATAAATCACGCTGAAGGATTATTATTGATGGGAATGCTATGAATTTTTTTATATCTACACTTGTAGCTTATTTTCATTTTAAAGACTTTAGACCATAATGCTGCACTTTTAATTTTGTATTCAGGATGGGGAGTTAATCCCAAAATGGGGCTCTTTGGATGCAAAATCTGAATGCTTGTGTAGTAACAGCAGCTGTCCCCTCACCATGTGGTGTCTTCCATTGCTTTACTGTAGAGATGAATTTTGGCCCAGTGTTTCAGTAATATTGGACACACATGGTTTTAGGTGACAAAGCAGTATGTTTATGCATTCATTTGACTCTCGCAGTTACAGTTGGCTACAGATTAGAACAGGGAGAATACATTCACACCATGACCACCCTCGTAGCTGCTTGTAGTACTTGGATCACAGTAGGCGCTGTTGCATCTAAAGACACAATTAACTGTTGCTGAGGAATTGCAAATTCACAAAAGCTCTTTTACAGCTTTTGCTGTTGAGGGTGGATTTTCCAAAAGCTTTTTCAGAGATTTGCCAAATTTATAAATGTTTTAGATCTTCACATTCTAAAATTGTCAGCTTGAAATAAGATTAAGAAGTTGATATTTTAATGTAGCTAATGAATTCTTGCGCTCTGAATTAGCTGTGTTATTAACTACAGATCTACAGAATGATTGTAGTTTTGTCCATTATTTAGGAAGATAACCTTAAGAGTTCTGTAATATGTATAAGTGGTTAGTAAAACTGTGAGCACAAATCAAAGCTTACTCAAAAAAGTCTGAAAATAAAACTTAGCAGAACGCTTCTGACATCTGTATATCACTGAAAAGATTATCTTGATTTCCGTGTGTAATTGCTTAGATATGCTTTGGATATGGTAAGAAATAATAGCTGTGAATGTAGCTGTGAATTTTCTTTAAAAACCCCACAAATAAACAAAAGTTTTAGTACAAATTAAATAGAAAATTACAATAAACTGCATATTAAGGCTAATTTTGAAGTATGAAATTCAGCTGCTTTTTTTAAATAAAAGGCTTTTGACCAGAACTCTTTTGAAGAATTCATTATTTAAATTACAGTGATAAAAAATTTTATAAGTAGAACATTAAGCACTGGAAATCTTCCTTTATAAAAATCCCTGAGAAGTATTTTAATATAAAATATCTATATGGAGTATAATATAATAAAAGTATAGAGTATATTAACTTGTTTAAACCAGTAGAAGTAATAAGGTTATTGTGCAATGTGGAGATTTTTCTATGTATTTGTCATTTGTCATTTCTTCTGTAGGCCAGGGTGTAGTTGTATAATGCATGCAATGTATGTGTGAGATCTCTCACATACACACATTACTTAAGTGTCTTGTGTTTGAATCATTAGAGATAATTCATTTTATTCTTGTATTAAAAACTATGAATATTTGAGGCTTTCAGCATTGAATAAAGGACTACATGGATCCAAACCAGGACGATTGATAAAATCCTTGCTACTATTGGCCATTATTTACTGTCTTTTAAGTGGCAGGTTGTATTTATGCCAATTTATCTGCTTCAGGGAACACTCTTGATAGCAGAACAAAGTGAATAAAAGTAGTTTGCTTTGCAAATGAATGCAAATGGTGAAGCCTTTCGGGAAGCCCTTTAACAGGAGCAATGCACTTTGATTATGAGTGAAGCTGCCATTTGGACATGGTGAAAAGAGCACGCTTGAACCATTGATTGGGGGAGACAGTAAAAAGTCAGGAAGGGCCCCGTTAAGCTTGCAGTGCGGCGGGCGGATGTCAGTGTGGTTAGAGCACAGTGGGAGAATGACAGGCAGGATTAGTGTCAGGGAGAAGCTTTGCTGTAGTTGTGGAGATGGTCCCTGGGGTCACTCACCTCTGACTGTTGTTCTGTGCTGATGGCTCTGTAATGCAAACCTCTTGATATGTGCCTGTTCATTATCAGAAATGGTGATTAGAAGAGGTATGTCATAAAGAATTCCTTAAAAATAAATAAAATGGCAAACTACTGATGGTAACAAAGATTTGGCTCTGCGGTCGTTGCCAAAGATGCTGCAAATGTCAAAGACGGGTACTGCATTTTGCCTTCTGAGGCAACCACGATTCCATGCCTTAAACTGCTCTAATTGTGTGTTCCTTGCTTTGTTCACTTTTATTTGGCCGTTATGAAGACAGTCATTGTTAACAGCTCGGCTTGTAGTTAGAGTAAAACATTTTTATATCTTTTGGTTATTGAGTAGTAGAAGCATCCGGTCTGGTTTTGTGGCGTAACTGCATTTTAGGGAAGGGGGAGGGGTGTTGTTTGATCGTCTTGATGGAATATTAGAGTCAATAGATTTCATTCCTGGATCATGCCAGAGTGCTAAAACACAGGATGGTAACAGTGACAAAAAGCTAAGATGACTGGTCTGTTTCATTAAGAGGCTTTTTTAATATGTCAGAATAGAGATATTTTCTGTATATTTGCTGAGAAGTATTACATAGGCAATTAACTAAATGTTTAAAACTGTGTGTCTTAAACTGTGATTTAATCATGGAATCATTTAGGCTGGAAAAGGCCTTTAAGATCATTGACTCTAACCATTAATCCAGTACTACAAAGTCCACCACTAAGTGTCACATCCACATGGTCTTTTAAATACCTCCAGGGATGGTGATTCCACCACTTCCCTGGGCAGCCTGTTACAACACTCGAAAACCCTTTTAGTGAAGAAACATTTCCTAATATGCAATCTAAAGCTCCCCTGGCAAAACTTGAGGCCATTTTCCTCTTGTCCTAGATCTTACTATATGGGAAAGAGGCCAATCCCCACCTTGCCACAACCTCCTACCATAGGTAGTTGTAGAAAGCAATAAGGTCTCCTGTGAGCCTCCTTTTCTCCAGGCTAAACACATCCAGCTCCCTCAGCCACTCACCAGACTTATGCTCCAGACCTTTCACCAGCTCCATTGCCCTTCTCTGGACTCTCTCCAGCACCTCAATGTCCTTCCTGAATTGAGGGGCCCAGAACTGGACCCAGGGTTTGAGGTGTGGCCTCACCAGTGCCGAGTACAGGGGGACGATCACTGCCCTGGTCCTGCTGGCCACTCTGCTGCTGATCCAGGCCAGGATGCCATTGGCCTCTTGGCCACCTGGGCCCTCACTGGCTCACGTTCAGCTGCTGTTGTCCAGCACTCCCAGGTCCTTTTCCAACTTGCATCTTTCCATCCACTCTGTCCCCAGCCTGTAGCGCTGCAGGGGTTGTTGTGACCCAAGGGCAGGCACTTGGCCTTGTTGAACCTCAGACCTCTGGCCTCTCCCCATCAATCCAGCCTGTCCGGATCCCCCTGCAGAGCCTCCCTGCCCTCCAGCAGTTCAACACTCCCACCCAACTCTGTGTGTCTGCAAACTGACTGAGGGTGCCCTCGATCCCCCCATCTGGATCACTGATAAAGATATTAAACAGAACTGGTCCCAACACTGAGCCCTGGAGAACAGCACTGTGACCGGCCACCAGCTGGATGTAATTCCATTCACCAGCACTCTCTGGGCCTGGCCATCCCAACAGTTTTCTACCCATCCAGCCAATCCTTGAGCTGGAGATGCTGTGGAAATTGATGTCAAAGGCTTTCCTGAAGTCCAGGTAGACACATCCACAGACTTTCACTCATCCACTAAGAAGGTCACCCTGTCTCAGAAGATCAGGTCAATCAAGCAGGACCTGCCTTTTACAAACCTCTCCTGGCTGGGCCTCATCCCCTGGTTGTCCTGGACGTGCCATGTGATGCCACTCCATGAGGATCTGCTCCGTGACCATCCCTGGCACTGAGGTCAGACTGACAGGCCCACAGTTCCCTGAATATTCCTTCTAGGCCTTCTTGCAGATGGGTATTGCATTTGGAAACTTCCTGTGAACTGGGACCTCCCCAGTCAGTTGGGTGTGCTGGTAAATGTTTGAAAGGGGCTGAGTGAGCACTTCTGCCAGCTCCCTCAGTTCCCTTGGGTGGATCCCATCCAGCCCCATGGACTTGTGTGTGTCAGGTCACTGACCATTTTTGCTTGGATAATGGGGGCTTCATTGTGCTCTGTCTTCCAGGTCAGGGACTGGGTGCACGGAGACCAACGGATCTTTCCATTAAAGACTGAGGCAAAGGGGAGGTATGAAGTACCTCAGCCTCTCCTCATCCTGTGTCAGTTGTGCTTCTGCCTGCATCTAGTAAAGGAGGGAGATTCTCCTTAACCCTCCTTTTGTTGCTCATGGGTTTGCAGAAACATTTTTTGTTGTCTTTTACGGCAGTAGTCAGATGAAGTTCTTATTGGACTTTGGCCCGTCTAATTTTTGTACAACCCCATAATTTAATAAAACTATTGTTGATTATTATCTTTACTGCATTTTATAATGTTGTGTTATGTATGTTGTATTAAAGTTAATAGAAATTAATGTGTTAGTCTACATAATACACAAAGTGCAATTTTTGAGTGTCCAGGATTTTTAGTATCTTACTGTTGGTCTGTTGTTTTTATCCATCTTCAGCAACAACACAGAGAGAAGATACCCAGATATTTTTTCTTTTTTTTTGTTTTTACATTATTAGATTAATTTGTTTAAATTTTTTTTTCAGTATATTACCTTGCAAATAGATGTCCAATATTCCAGTGTAATGAATGTTTTACAAATGTTTTACAGGCACCTGAATGGACAGAGGAGGACCTGAGCCAGCTGACAAGAAGTATGGTTAAGTTCCCAGGGGGGACCCCCGGTCGATGGGAAAAGATTGCTCACGAATTGGGTCGATCAGTGGCAGATGTGAGTTCACTCAGATTTGCATTGTGTAGAGGATGACAAACCAGAACAAGACAGGCAGTGTAGAAGGCAGACGTATATGGGGGCCGACATTGTCTTTTGAGAGAAGCTACAATCCTTTTAGGACCTGGAAGTGAACCATTAACTAACTATGCAAGAAGCAGATGTCAGCCAGTCTCTCTCTCCACAAATAAAAGCTGTAACTGATCAGCTGGATGGGGGATTCTGGTGCTTACAAACTTCAGCTACTGTAACCCAATAACAGAAAAACAATGCGCTGCAGGTTTTGTAGCAGCTTCCTTTCACTGCAAGTGAATGTTTGTGTGACTTGGTTAAAGATTACATTTCTATTTCACGCCAGTCCGTAAAAAATGCGTATGAGCTAATGGTGTTTAGACAGGTGGTTTCCATTAATTAAGCACAAATATCTTTACAAATTTTAAAATTACTAATATGTATGATACTATTTCAGTGCCTTTTTCAGGATTATAACATGCTTAAAAATTATATTATGTAAAATAATGGATGTTCTTGTTATTCATATTTTATAGTATTGTACCAGATATCAAAGCAAGCTTGTACTTACGGTTTTTAAGTGTTATGATCTTAAAACCCTTAGGGGCTAGGCTGTAAAAGACTTTTCCTTTTCAAGCAATAGATCACTAGAACATGATGTAGTGTCTGCTGAGGACCATTTGAAAGCCCTTTCAGCTGACCCTATTTTATAGGCTCTGTTGGGGTTAATGAGAATAATGTTTAAATCTGTTCATGTACATTTTGAGATTAGATGTTCTTTATTTATTATATTTCAGGAATTATCTTAAATAATGGGAAACAAAGCCACTGATGAGAGTGAAATATTACAGCCTTCTGGGAAATTTGTGTATTTCTTAAGGTTTTTTTTTCATTATTGATATAATCACAAAAAGATATTTTTAGAACTTACTTCTAAAGTTGAAATGCACCTATACTCTTCTGATACATATACTAAAAAATAAGTGTTTTGCACTATTCTAGTTTTAGAATGATACATTATTTGCAAAATAGTGTATGTAAGCAAGAAGTTACTAACCTGCTAATCAAATGAAATTAAGGTTTTTAAGGTTTATTGTGTTCAGTATCGTTTATTATATTTCTTGAAGTATTCATACAACTGAACTGGAGTGATTTTATTAGAAAAGGTGCACATTTTACTGATACTAACAGCAAAAGTATTTCACATGTGTTGGTAGTATACAGTGTTCATGGGAAAGGGCTTTTGAGATTGCTTTGGAAAATCTGATTATCTTGATACAGATACTACAGGCTTGTGGAATGGTTCTACATACATCCATCACAAAACTAACACTATCTTCAGATTGCCTTTTGCACCCACTGACTGCTTTATTCCTTGACTTGGGTGTAAAAAACATTCTTTATTAAGAATCCTTTGCATAATATATTTGGCTGTCGTACTTGCACACATCCAGTACTGGAAAGAAAAAACAAAGCTCACCTGTTTCTTCCATTAGAAGAGAGGTCCTCAGCAACTTGCTGTTTTGTTTTAGCGAGTAGGAAAGAGAAATGAAAGAAATGTGTATTTCTGTCATTTTCTTGTATGAAAAAAGGAATTTCCAAGATTTTTATGTCTGGAGAAAGGTCTGAGTGTAATCCTTTTTACTTCTAGTAACCTCCAACTATATGATTAATGTAAGTGTTCTCCACACAAGATTTTACTTCTCTAAAAATTTCCAACTGCTGCTAATGCTAGGTCAACTTTCCTGACACAAACTAATTATTAGAGTTTCTGCTGCTTTTATCATTGCATTACACAGAATTGCAGCAATTAGGTATTACGAGGAAACAAAAATGAATGTTTTACAAATGAGTATTTTAAACAAAAGCTTCATGGGAACTTCTTTGGGTCTCAGACTGTTACTGCATCAGTACTAGAAATGGTGAAACTGGAAACTACTTCAGATATAACCATTCAGGAAGATTTCAGTATTCAATAAGATGTACAACTTATTCTGTATATTCCTTGAAGATAACATAAGTTCTCAGTTTACAGCAAAGATTCTTATTTTGTTTGGGCATCACCATAATTGGGTAAAAAACATTACAGTAAAGCTGCAGGAGAAACTTCTGGGTTATTAAACTTTGTGCACAGTAAAAAAGATGTTTGCATGTGCAGGCAGCATTTGCTGCCTAAACAGCTGTTCCATGTTTCTTCTGGGAGCAGTGCAAGGAGATAAGTTTTTGTTTTTCTAACATTTTCTAGTATGGGAAATGCTTTTTAAAAACTTGAGATCAGTGTCTGCGTCTTTCTTATCCTGCAAAGCATCAAGAGCAGTAAGGCTTGGTTTTCCTTTCAGTGTTAGAGAATTATGACAGAAAGGATTGATAAGGTATGATGTGCTTGTTTCCAAGTGATTTTATGCATTCAAACCTTATTTAATAGTAGGTTAGCTAAATAGGTATTAATAAAAATAGCTCAGAGTAATCCAGTCCAAAATGATATCTCCATTGTTGCTTCTGTCTCAAAGCTTTCTTCCTCAGCAAAAAAAAAAAAAAAAAGTTAGAAAAAAGCCTCAAAACTTTTTAAAGAATAAATTCAAACCATTTATTTTTGTCAGAAGAGCATCAGTGAAATTCACTCCCTCTAACCACCCCAAAGAAATTCTATTTTGTCTTAAATTTCTTCTTTTTTTAAAGAAATAAATTCCTACTGTGTCCAACTATGTTTCCACTTGCAATTTTTAAGCAGTGTGAAGCAGCAACTTGAGGAGAATGTTCTTGACTTTTTTGAACTTCTCATCTTCATGGTGTTGTTTTAACTTACTACGTCCTTAGTTTGTGTCAAGTTTTCAGTACTGCACTTAAACGTGTGGTTTGAGAGAAAGAATCCAGGTAAGAATAATAGGTTCCTAAAATGTTATCTACAAGGGAAGATTGTGAAGAAATTTATGTTGTTGAACTAAAAAAATGAACCGAGGAGGTAAGTATACAACTATTTTAAAAGAAAGCCATAATGAGGAAGGGTCTTGTGCACTCTATTAGTTTTACAGGGCAAGAAGTTATTACCTCAAATTTAATCAGAGGCTGCAGAGTTGGACACTGAAGGACAAAGAATTACAATGGAGATGATAAAGCAGTGGAATAAGCTGCTGTGGAGTGTCCATATTTGTGGGCCTTTAAGAACAGGTTACACAAACATCTGCGAGAAACAACACCAGTGTAGTGGTTTGCCTGAGGTTAGGTCCTTCTCTTCATATGGTCTGTGATTACACTAGAAAGTGCAAGCTATCTGGGAGGAAAAGGGGAGGAAACAAAACCTTCCTTACAATTGGAAGCATGTGTGAATTCACTTTTAAAAATGTGGAATTAAAGCCAGATAGTCAGCATAGTTGGTCAGTAATCACTGCATAGACCTTAGCTTGACTTCTTAAATTCAGTAACTCCTAATAAACTGTTCCTTCAGCTTTTCGTGTCTACTACTATTCCAGTTGGTGTTTTGTAGACTTTAAGTTTGTTAATAGTTATGTCCCAAAACACAGCCCAAATAGTGATTACTGTAAGGCCCATTATATGGGTATGTCTACGAGATTCCCTGTCCAAACAAGTACATCCACCCATTGTCATGCAGGCTGCTGGGAAAGTGCCAGCCAAAATCCAGCAATAAACAGCTACGTCCATGCTGTAGTGCCCCTGACACTCCCCTGAAACAGCTCTACTGTTTCTATTTATGCTGCCTCACGTGATACCAGCATAAATATCTTTGCAGCATATTCCTGTGCTTTTCAGCTCAGAGCTAGGGTAGGCTTGCAGCCGTGGTACAGACATACTGTAAGAAGGGTTACTACTTCAACTTCTCTCGTGGTAAATGCAGGACATGTTTATCTTGTCTCTCTTCAGGAAGACTTCTTTCAACAGCCAATGAATAATCAACCCAAAACAGATGAGGTTAAGTTGTGCTCACTTTATCAATATGTTTAATTATTTAAATTATTTAAATTGCTAATTGTCACTTTAATATGTGCATATAAGGAATTTAGCAATCTTTTCCTATAAAGATGGTTTTCAGCTGGCTTAGTATAATGCAATCTTATTGCTTTCACAACTGAAAGCTTCTGCAGCTTTTTAAGTCATTTTTATGGCAATTGGCTGGTGTTGTAAATTAGGTTTTCAAGTTTTTTGATTATGAAAGGGAAATGGAGTTCAGTTAACTCTAATCAGGATTCTTGCCTGCTGACCTGGTTACCTGTACTGCTGCTCTCTGTCATCCTCCAAACATCTGTTCTTTGACCCATTTTCCGTGCTGAATTTGTTGCTTCAGGGTTAGTTCTCATTCCTGTCCGCCAATACCTAAGGAAATAATTGACCTTTTAAAACAAAATAAAAAAGTTATGTTTGAATTTCCTAAGCACTGTGAACACTCTACAACATAGGATAAATAATGAATGGAGTGGAGTTGCAATACTACTATTTCTGCAAAAATTATATTGTTTGATTTGACAAATGCTAAGCCTTATGAAGATTTATAATAATGATTGTCAGCTTTGGTGAATTCAAAAATTGAGAAAAAGCACTTAGATGTGAAATTATAGAAGTATATTGTACTTGACAAATACCAACCTTTATAGATAAAAAGTTTAAAAAAAATATTTGCTGAAAGGCATAAATTAATTTCAGTAACTACAAAGGACATTCAAATTGTAAAAATAACAGAGGAAGTAAAAGCTGTCTGGCATGCCAAACAGACTTTAATGTGATTATTAGGTACAGGTTTTTTAAATTAAAGGCAAAGAGATCTCAGATTTCATACTTGTGAAGTAATATCATTCACTTGTCTTACAGGATTTAAACTGATTCTGTTTGCTCCTGCAGTCACTAATCTCATGCATTTGTGTTGCAAAAACAGACGATTGGGATTTGCTGCTTGTATAGAAGAACGCTAAGGTAGACAGAAAAACAATAGCCAGGTGGCAGACATTCTGAATTACCATGAAACCTGAAAGCATAAGGTTTGCAGGGGTGGGTGCTTATTTTTGATGTCTCTTGTATGCCCAAGCAACAGTTTCAGCCTGTATGTCTGACTGTGTGAGTTCATACTCATTATGCTTTATATGCCATTGTAAAATAGATTTCTTATTTTTGACAAATGCAAGCTCATTACTTTGCCAACAAGAAAACATCTATGTGAGAAATGGTCCATATGTAAAAGCTCATGAATTTATTAGGTCTTTTGCTTCTGGAGATTAACTGTTTTCCTAAGACTGTTTTACATTTTATTTTGTATACGGTATCTGTGTTAACTCAGTTACAGTTTAATCCAGTTGTGGATAGTTGGAAACATTCACCCTTAGCGAATTGCATATATTTATGTAATCAGTAGTTCTCCCAGTTGCTTATTGAAGTATAAAGACCTAGATTGAGGCCCAAGAGAGGTTATGAATATCTAAGATGGGGTTTAGATCATATGTAGGTCATGTAGATCCCTTAATCTGAGAGTGAAGTCTTCAAAACACCTGTCTGATGCCACAGACACACCACAATGACTCTGCTGATACTTGGAGGGAGGAAAAGGTGGTTGCTGTTCACAATACTCTCACTACAGTTTTGTTCTGTGCACTCCTACAGTTGCCCCTGCCATTTTTACAGGATTGGGCAGTACAATGCCCCTTATAAACAAAATGGATTTTCATCTCATAAAACATAACCAGAGCATTCTTCTCACTTAAAGGGAAAGTTTTTTTACAGAAGGCAGTGGGACAGCAATTTTTGGTCCAAATAGATGCCTTGTGAAGGAGTTAAGCCAGTGATGTTGCAACTTCTTTAGAGTGGTTTAAATTGGTGTAATGTCTCACAAAGCTCCCAGTGAGCTGGGCTTGAATTTCATTGCAGAATTCAAATTTCTGACTGTCAAGAAAGGCGATGCATTTTGCATCACCAGTAACAAACTAAGATGTCCAAGTAGTTGCTGCAGTGGGCATTTAAGCCAAACTCCTCTCCTGCATGAGTGCCCATAGGATAGAGCTAAAGACTCTCTCATGGATTTTAACTGACGAAAAGCTAAGCACAGTATGAAGTCTCCAGCATTATCACAAGTCTAATAGCACAGTTCTTCCACTTGTGTCCTGAAAAAATGAGCAATTCTTTTGCTGCTTTAAATTAACTGTTTGGAGACTTAAACTGCAGAAAGTTCTACATGCAGTGATTTAGGCCAAATTTGCCTTTTTTGCAGGCATCTTAAGCTGCCTCTTAATTAAACTCATGGTTGATTTCTGTTGCTGTGGCAAAGTTCAGGATCACACATCCTTCAAAGTCCGTAGGCATGAGAAAACTGTGTTGTTGCTGGCTGCAACTGGTAGTTCTAAGCCAATTCAGTCAAATTCATAACATGTTTTGTAGTTCTTTAAAGAATGTTGTCCTTAAAATACTCATTTGCTGTGTTAGTATCAAGTTCAACCTACAGAATGGCTAAAGATTAGTTACATTACCAACTTTTGGGAAAGCTTGTAACACTCTAGTAAACCAACTGTTACAAGCAGTGCCAAAACAAAGGTACATCTGATTTTAAATACTAATTTCAAGCAGTCTTGTAAGTTGCAAATTAGGATGCTTGGAAAAATGGAGAATGATTTGGCTCAATGCTGCAGTATTTGAAGTTTCCCCAGTCTGGTAAAACTGAAAGACAATTTTAGAAGCTCTTTTAGTGTCCAAAACAGAAGGCAGTGTATAAAGCAACAAATTTTGAGTCACATGGAAATAAAAGAATGGGTCATTGTTGGTGTCTGACTTGTGTCTAACGGTGCTTGATACAGTTGTGGCTGATATGAAAAAAGCTGTTTAGATCTAGATTGGAAGAAAATTCAGTGCAGCAAGTAGTATTTTAGTTATAAGGGGAGAACTTTAAATTTGGCAAGTTATTCTGTGTGGTTCTGGAAGGTTAGATCTGTAAAAAACTACTATTTTGACAAAGCCAGGAAGGCATTAAAATCCTTCTGTATCTGGCTTTCCCCTGTGAGAAAAAATGTGATTACAACTCAAATTAGCCTCAAAGATTCACCAAATTCCTCATTGCTTCATAGTAACCTCAGCTACTCACAGGCTGTCTCCACGCTATTTTTTCACATAGTTCCACACATCTTGGCATTTTTTCATGACATAACTAGATGGGGAGCATGCAGGAAGATAACAACTGGGTGAGCAGAAGACTGCTACTGGGAGAACAATTTATGATAGTTGATGCAGAGAAACCATGACATCTTTAGTAAATACTTAGAGAACTTCTGCTCAGGAAGATGCTGAAAGTAATAAAAAATGTTACCAGACCCTCCAGTGTTCAGTAACACCATGATGTCATCTTTCTTTGCAAGAAGTTTATATACATTTGGGAAGCCAAGTGACCTACGTTTTCTTCCTCTACAAATCCCACATTATTTTCTCAAAATATCATTAGAACCCAAGAGGTTTATACTTTTGTGACTATCTACTGCAATCCTAATCAAAATACTATCCTAGAGAAGGAAGGTAGGTTGTTGCCCACGGAAGATTCCCAGGAGACAGCGAATGGTGAAGGCTTCAGTGGCACATTGGCCCTGCAGAGCTGAGCTCAGGGTGGTGCTGGAGGGCTCAGCTGAACTGGCGGGCCAGTGGCTGCTGCTATGAGAATGAGGAATTGCTCTTCATCTTATGCTAAAGGGCTCTGTTTCTCTGTTTAGCACCAGTAGGATCACTGTACCTGACTTTACAGGGTTTTCCCTCTAGGTCTGTCACAATTCTGTGCTTTTTTTATGTCTGCCTTCCCTGCAGGGTGAAAAGTACCCTCTCATTCATGTGATAGCAAAATTTGCTTTTGCCTGTGCATCTGAGAGTTTTTTAAGATGATTCTGAATTTTTCTTTCTGTATATCTCTGATGTATCAGTTGTCCCATCTGAAAGAGGTGGCAGGTGTCCAGGGTAATAATAGTTTTAACATCTGGATGGTCATGATGAGGAATGTTTTTACTGCTAGGTGTCTTGTTAAGTAGCAGCTAGTCTTTGTGATCTGGACTAATTGTTAGCAGTACAGGAGGAAACCAGCTCTGTCTGGCTTTCATCACATAAAATCATCCCACTAATCCCACTTGCTTTCGGTAGAATCTTTTTATAGCTGAAGAGCTATTGAAGCTAAGTTCAGAAGGGAGTTCTCAGAAGCAAATTGTTCCTGTGGTTTCTTTCTGTAGGTCCCATAGTAAGATAGTTTGATTTCTACTCCAGCAATTTGATTGCTTGTATCCAGGGGTTTTTGTCATCTTTATCTGTCTAAGGAAATCTTTTTCACTGTGCATGATATTACCTGACTTTATTTGTGACTTCTGTTATCCCTGGTGGACTACAACATTTAAAGTTGATTCCTATAAAATAATGCAGTGTGTCTGTTCAGCAGTACAAATACTTGCAGGACTATGAGATCTTCTGTCTTCTGTTTTAAATCAATTTCACAGTCTTGAACCTTATTATTTAAGGTGTTCCCAGACCCGGGATTTCTTAAGGGGGCTGGCTAATACTCTGGTGAAAGCTGTTGTCAGTAACAGCAGGCTTTTAGCACACCTTCTCACAGTCAGGATAAATCTTATAATTTAATGTACATGAAAGCTGTAATTTTAAAGCATTATGCAGGAACAAATAGCAGTAATAACTACAAGAGAGTATTCTACAACTGCTTCATACCTCAAATAAGTTTTTCCAAGTATGTTACCTGTTAACTAATGAAAAAGTAATAATATCATATAAGCAAGCTATGATAAGTAATTGAGTAGAGAAAGCAATGGAGCAACTTATGTTGCATAACTTAGTGAATTTTTTATGAATCAGTTAGGATCTAGCTAGTAAATAACACTATTCACCCCTGGAGAGGAAATTAAAATTGATATTAAGAATGTCAAAAAGCATGGAGGAACAGGCAGCAGAAGAGTCTGCAGATTTGAGTGGCAAGAACAATGATTAAACTCAAACAGATCAAATTGAAATACAATTTCATATGTTCCATAGGCTGGATTCCTAATAATCCTCAGCAGTTTAATACTGACATGTTAACGATTCTTGCCTTGTGTCAGCATCTGGAATGACAATGACAGTTGAGGCTGATGGACACATAAATCTGAAGCCTAAATAAGTGATACCTGAACTCTCAGTGAAAAGAGCTGGAGTAAACATGAACTGTACATAGCACCTGGAAAAGGACTTGCAAACATCCCTATGAAGAAGAAAGCTGACAAAAATAATAATAGACAAATAATCTTCCCCTGTAACCTGTGAATGATGATAGTAAAGCTGTGGGAAGCTTGATGAGTTGTCAAACTTATGTCAACTGAAGGTGCTTGTTCAATGTTTGAAATAGTAGATTTTCAGTATCTAAACCATACACACAGTCGTTATTTCCAGCTTACCTGGTGAATGTTCAAATTGAAAGTCCATCAAAATATGAACAGATACCATAAAGCCTTCAAAAGATAAAGTCTTGGAAATATTAGATGTGATGAATGGAGTAACTTACTACAAATGTTACATCTGGGTTCACCAAGCTATAATGACTGAAGTTAGCCAACATAAGATAACCAATGGAAAGACTGCTACTCCTGAATTTTTTGCATGTAAGGGGAAATACGAAATGCAGTCAGGATCTGGGAATAAGCCAAAATCCTTCACTATTCAAATGGAGAGGGATGGTTTAGATTCTAGTCTGATTAGATGTGTAATATGCAGCAAAATTTATATCTTTTGTGGGGTACCTACACTAACCTGGTTTGGGAACACCTGTCTTGTAAAGGAAACTGAAATCCAGCTGATTTGCACCACTTCCAAAGCAAAGCTTGTGTTGCACGCATAGTTTCAGCTTGAAAGATAAAATGATAATTGCTGACCTCTGAAAACATCAGAGGTTCAACAGAGAGAAAACTGAACTCAGTTGGCACTGAGGCAGCAGCTCATGGTACCTGTCTTTGCTGGCAATTTATTCTGCTCTAATTTATTCAGGAAATCTTTTCTGCTCTCTTTTTCTTGCCTTTGTGTCCTTATGCACAGGCTGTAAATCTCTGATAGTCTTACTTTAAAGACAGCAAAATGGTTTAGAGACAGTTTTCTGGAATACAGGAAAATAGATAGGGCCTTGTCATATTTACAATGAATCCACTGTGTCATTGCAGGGAGCTCTAAAAGCTACTTGTTTGCATGGCAGATTCTTCTCTCTCTTTTGAAAAGGATCTATTATAATCCAGTCTATATAACATAATTTCAATTTAAGAGACGCATAGCAGGACACCACTAAGGATCCATTCTCTTCAGCAGTCAAGAATGGTTTCCGTTCCTCTCAGCCTATTAAATCATTGGTACATAGAGACACTCTGCTGAAGATGGAACACAAACATTTAAATTTTGATTATTTTAGAATATAAATTCTTTAAGGAAGGCAATTTCTATTAATGGATCATGTGTTTCAAGGAGGATCCATTCTGTTGTGTCAAAATTGGGATCAAGCGGATCCCAGAACTGTTGGTGCCACTTAAAATTATCTGTTCATATTACAGTATTCTGAGATTTTTCTTCAAACAATTAGAACTTTATCTTACTGCAGCAATAGAAACTGGAGCTTTCTGTGCCAGATGCCTACCTCTGGATAAAGGTTTTGGTTAATTAGGATTGGGATTTCATTGTTCACAGAGTTTTCATTTGAACTTAATCATCCCAGAAAATGAGGCTTAATTTGTAGGAAAATAGACCACTTTGCCTTGTTAAGTCTTGCTGTCATTTCCTTAAGGAGATCCAGCACCAGCCTATTTTTACAGCAAACTGCTGCAATTTCATGGGCAGAAAGGTGGGTGGGAGGACCCAAACAGCAGACTAGAAGCAGATGGTACCAAGGTATTTTAACTATTGAGGTACTCACTTACGAATCTTGTCATAGAACAAAAATCCTGAATCTTAATATTCAGTTCTTCTCACAGCAAATGGCTTTACAACCCTCTGGCAGGATTGCTCTCTGGTGCTGCTCTGAGTAGGGAGTAATTGTTATTGTTAACATTAAGTAGCTAAAACAGCAGAAGTCTGTGCTGTGGCTCAGGAGGCCTAAATGACTCCTGTTGTGGGTAAATCCCACACAGAGGAATTCCTGACTTTGTAAGTGATGTATTTTTTATTTTTGCTCTGGGCAGCACAATACCACACACCTTTCACTAAATGGATGTTAACATCTGAGATCCCAGGTTCAGAGAGCAGGGAACACAGGGAACCCATCCCACATAGTATCAAGTTTGATTCCATGTGTTGCCTGTTCATATTTTAAGTTTGATTTGGGTGGTTCAGATTACTTGATTTCAATTTCTAGCTTTTTTTTGCAAAGTCCTCACATTCAAAAAGAAAAAAAAGAAATTGATATTTAGTATTCATAAAACACTTTCAGTAATTTAAAAAATTGTATAATTCTTTGAATACTACATTTTAAGATGCCTTTTTTGTGGTACCTGAATTTGGGACTGTAGGCCAGTACCTAAAAGGAACTAGAAGAGAGCTGGAGAGGGACTTTCTACAAGTGCCTGTAGCGATAGGACATGGGGCAATGGCTTTAAACTGACAGGAAATAGGTTTAGATGAGATATTAGGAAGACGTTTTTTAATGTGAGGGTGGTGGGGCACTGGAAAAGGTTGCCCAGAGAAATCATGGATGACTCATCCCTGGAAATGTTCAAGGCCTGGTTGGTCCAGTGGAAGGTGTCTCCATGCCAGGAGGGTTGGAACCAGATGATCCTTCAGGTGCCTTCCAAGCCAAGCCATTCTATAATTCTGTGGTCATTTTATATAACAAAGATGCCAAGTAATTAAAGAATCTTAATTTGAAGTGCAGCCTGTCTTGTTATCTGTAGTGAAGTCTAGAAATTTGGGATGAGGAAGCCCCTTTTTCTGGGTAGGGAGAAAGCCTGTTTGCTTACAAACAGAACAAATTTTGAAACAATCACTTTTTACTTTAAAAAAAAACCAAAAATGCTAAATCTGGTGTTATTTTTCTCCCAGGACAGAGATTTCAGTATACATGGAGAAGCTGAATCAAGCAGCTCTCTGCCCTTTGGACTATGAGTAATAACTTTTTTGCTGCAGTACCAGGACTTAGGAGGTGTCTTTGCTGATCTTTGGCAATCAAACTGTTACATTTCATTTGGGGAATGAATGCCTGTCCACTTGTGTGCTTCATCATCTGGACCTACGTGGGTTATTTTTTCTTTTGTTCAGTACTGAGAAACTAACAAATAGAAGGTAACTTGTTTGTTTCTATTTTTAGGTTGGAAAATTAGGGTTTAACAAGGAAAGAAAATAAAATTTAAGTATCAATTGTGGTGTGTTATGGTGATAGTAATAGAAATGTGTAGCATCACTTACATTATTTTAATAAGCCAGGAATGGTTTAGAAAGAACAAAATCTAGAATGTTACTTTAAGCCAGTTTGGGCTCCTCATGTGAGCAAAGGCAGCCAAGGAAGGACAGCCTCACCATATTTAATGTGTCTTCAATGTAGGTATTTCATGGTAAGCTAATAATGAATTCTTCAATAGCCCCACTGATACCATTTTTTAATAGTCCTTTATTTTTTTTGTTTTCATGCAGGTTACCCTGAAAGCCAAGCAGGTGAAGGATTCTGTTACATATACACCAGGTGTGTGCTTAAGGGAATCCCTGGGTTTGGGTGATAGCTGTGCCTTTCAGAGTCTGCTCTGCAGAGAGACTTGTGCAGCCTTGACTTACATTGAGAAAAGAGAAGAACTGCTGGGTGTTCTGAGGAAACACTTCCATTTACATCTTCCCAGGCTTTCTTATTCCATTTATTGTGGGGTTTGTTCATTTGTTCAGGCTGCTCTCTTTGTTTATATCAGTGTGGGAATTTAGTAGCACTTGCCATAGATCAGATAAGCTCCTAATTGGCAAAGTTCATCACCGTGAATACCTTGATTTCTCAAATTTTTTTTTCTTAAGCTGTGAGTCCAGAAGAGCTTTTTATCCACTCAGCTGTTCCCAGAACCTTTAATTTGTGGGCAGTTCCCTGCTTGTTTGTGGGGTGTTTTACTTTTTCAGAAGTGTAACAGCAGTGCTTCTAACAGGTATCATTAGGCTCTCTGAGCTTAAAACACTGGCCCACAATTCCAAAAATTTCAAAATCAACATGAATCTGCCGGATCACATAATCACCCAGCGAGAAAGGGAGGAGGACGTGGAGGAGGAGGGGAACTACAATCTTATACCAGAACAGATGGATGTCCAAAGAGATCCAAAGGAGACCAGTGCAAGCGAAACTAGACACCGCAGACGAAAAATTGTCAAAGCACCTGAAATGGCTCTGCTGGCAACAAAAGAGGCACCAGAAGAGAAGGGCAGGGGGAGACGCCAGAAAGATTTTGATAACACTGAGCAAGAGGAAGAGAGTGATGATGAGAGCAAAAGAAGGGAGAAAAGCCGTGCACCAGAAGAACTGTGGACTCAAAATCAACAGAAACTTCTTGAAATGGCCTTGCAGCAGTATCCAAAGGGAACATCGGATCGCTGGGATAAAATAGCAAAATGTGTTCCTGGAAGAAGCAAGGTATGACTTGTTTTGACTGAACTATAGTATAAATAGAGGGGAAACATATTTGCTACCATTTTATGATTACCTTAAGAATGAGGGTCCGGACAGAAAGGTGAGGCCTTTACTTGGCCTCCCAGTCTAGACTCAGGTGACCTAAAGAGCATTACAGTCATGTTTGTTGTTTTATTTTAAACATTTTTTCATTTATTTCCGTTTGTTTGATGTAATACAGAAATTGTTGAAATAACTCCTGTTTCATTTAAAATACCTACCTCTCATCTGCCTTTCAGATCTTCAATTGCAGGACAAATTAGATTTTAAAACAAATTTTGATTCAAAGTTAGTAACAAAATGTTGCTGAGCTGCTTTGCTTACACTTTCACAATACCTTTCTCAACCCATCTCAATGAACAAACAAAATAAGTAATCCATCTGCAAGTGTTAAATGCTCAATAATCTATCTAATGTTCTTTTTGTAAGTATAATCTTTTTAAAATAGCATTCATTGTCATTGATATAGATGGTCTGTGCTAGATCTCCTAATAGTTGTGATAGCTTAGTTTGCTTGCTTCAGCCATCATAGCTGCAGAAAAGCCCTGTAGTATTTGTGCCAAACTCAGTGTGAGGGAGCAAGAAGTGTGGTGGGGAAGGATTTGGGTGTTTCTCTGGCTCTGGAGGTGTTCTGCAGTCTCTGGTGTCAGCAGGTGCTGCATCAGTGACCTTGAAGGCTTGGCTTAACCTGCCTGCAGTGGGGCTCACACCAGAGTAACTGTTTTAAATAGATATTGCAATACAGCTGTTCAATAATTGCTCTTGCAGTCATTGTCAAGAAATACTGGGCAACTGTTTCTTGGTTTTGTGTGCTCTTCAAATAGATAAGTAAGCCACTAAGAAATACAAATTGCAAGTTCATTTTTCTAATCCTCTCCTCACTAGATGTAGATTCCCCTTCTCAAATTCAGTGCACAACTTTAAAACAACAAGAAATCAACCAACCAACCAACCAAGAAAAAAATCCAACAAAAACCCACAACAAAAAACCACAAACAAAAACCCCCAAACAAACAAAAAAAACCCCCTACATAACCCTCAGAACCCAGCTCTTCTTCTTGAATAAGGTAGCATGTATAGAGTTAAAGCAATACTAAAATATCAACTTTTGAATAACAGTTTTGTGTTTCCTTTCAGGAGGAGTGTATAGCAAGATACAAGTTGCTTGTTGAACTGGTACAAAAGAAAAAAATGGCTAAAAGCTGAATATTGTGAGCAAGAAGAGATGTAACTCATCTTTGTCAAAATGGGGTTTTAAATCTCATATGCAGGAAACTGCATTTTTGTACCTCAGTATTTCTATATGTCATGTGCCTTAGTAAAAGAAAATATTAATAAATCTTATACCATCTTACCTGGTTTGTGTGTTGAAGAATGAAGGTGTGTTTGTATTGAAAAGCTGCTTATGCAGATGTGTGATAACAATGTCTGAAAGTGAGCAGACCTTCAGGGAAACCCCCTCTAATAATCACCTACTGAATCTGGTAGGTTTGCAGCCAATGGATATACAGCATACAAATAACTTCGATTTGTTTTGAAAGAGAGAATTGACCCTGAAATTGTTAAGCAAGCACGAGGGTAATGAAACTGCACTCAAAATATATTTTTGTTTCTTGCACGTCTAAATCCAAGACCATATGCTTATAAACACCTTATTCTTATGAATGCCTAGTCATATTTTGAAATAAGTAGTATTTCTAGTATTAACTTCCACATGTATTTATATACACCTGCAATATAATACCTTCTTTTGCCAGCCCTGCAGTGATACACAGTGATATTTGGTAGCTTTGTTAATTCAGTGAAATTGAAGTGAGTAAAAACACTAAAGGCCTTCATTTTTTGATTAGAAATTAAGAGATACAAGGTACTTCAGGACCACTTTTTAAGTATAGAATGGCTAACATTCTTGGGCTAAGAGTTCTCATATTTGGGGAGTGGTTGTATACCCTGGATTCAATTTGAAGAATAGGTAATAAGGGTTATATTATTCCCTACTTGTAATTTTGTTTTGTCTAACTTTTCCAAAATTATGAAAAGCTTAAAATGCTGGAATAAAGGGTACTTTATGGGCTGTAAATGACAGCAATAAATCAGAGCAGTCATCACAGTCTTTTACAAGAAACTTTAAGGATTTGTATTTGTTAAAGCATTATTTACCACTCAAATTGTGATTTAATACCAGGATTCTAAAAATTTTTTGAGCTGTAATTCAAAATCAAAATGAAAACTCAGAGGATCACATGTCTGAACTCAAAATCGAAACTTGCTGGCTGAAAGTCTCTGTTAACTTCCAGCCATTTCCACTG
Organism: Oriolus oriolus; assembly: GCA_013400235.1. NCBI lineage: Eukaryota > Metazoa > Chordata > Aves > Passeriformes > Corvidae > Oriolus > Oriolus oriolus. Next base: position 1,096,431 of record VXBT01009666.1, on the reverse strand, counting down.
CTGATTTCCCCAGTAACTGCCAATTGCGCTCCTTCCGTCAGGTCAGCATTTCACAACATTTCATCCCATTCCCATAAAACTTTAAGGGCTAACTATTTAGGGAATTTAACAGTGTTCCATGTGTGTTCCTTTACCAGTTGGAGCTTTGTTGGGGTTTTTTTGTCTCATATTAAAAAAAATCTTAGTTGGTAGAAATAATGATATTACGGAAGCATAGCCAGATCCATTAGCAATGCATCTAAATTTTTTTTCACAGAGAACTTCACAGCTTAACTGCATTGGAAATTAAACATATTTAGAAGCTGTACTGTGATGTGGGTGCTAATCGATGGAACAGGAATTCTGTGCTACTATGAAGGAAGAATCTTAGTGAAATCAAGTGAGGTATTTTCAAGAGATATCAGGAAATCTTAACTTTCAAAAGCTTTTAGTCATCCAGAACACTCAATGGGAGATGACTAGCTGTAAAGTAAGGTAATTGAAATGGCTGCAAAGAAAACCTGCTAAAATGGTGAAGGGAATCGGTGAAAATTAATGGGTGGACCTGGGGTAGAAGAACATGAGCAAATGGAGATGTCCTGTTCATGTAAAAAATAGACTGGTAATGGGAATATTTCTGCAGTTTCAAAAAAAGAAAGCAAGTAATGGGAGGGTTTAGCCTGTGAGGAGGAGAGAGCCATCTTTCCTTTCTGCTCTGGATTTACAAGGCTCTACCTGGGATGGTGTGCCTGGTTCAGTTTATCATACTCTGAGATACAGAGCATCCAGAAGAGAGCTGAGAGAATGATCCAGTGTTTGCAGTGCCTGATTTGCTAGGAAGGAATTGTTGGTATTTGCTCTAGACTAGAGGGAGAGAAAAATCTTCCAGGTATGTAAAAGGGAGCTTTGCAGTTGCGTGATCTCTGTTTCCCTGATGTGATCCACATGGAACTGCTACAAATCTGCTGTGGCTGTGAAGAATAACAATGGACTCAGTTTGGAGTGAGAAATAGCTTAATGAGGTGTCAGGGCAAAAAAATCCAGTGGCAAATGTAGCAAGGACTTGGGAGGACTCTTGACACCTTTACTGCTGGAGATCTAAATTTAATGTGAGCACCTGCTCAGGACTGTCCACATCCCCACCAGGTGTGTGGCAATCAATAGTCGCACGCTGCCTCCCAACTTCCCTCCACCACAGCCGTCCTGGATGGGGGTCAAAGGAAGAAGGACAAGCACTGCTGACTGGTAAGAATGTTTGTTTGTAAGACCATTCACACTGAGATACTTGAAACAATGCTCCTGACAATCCAGTTTACCTGAAGGAAGAGGTTTAAGGATGGGTGAAGGTTGTACATGCCATTGTGTCACACTTGTCAGGCTGAACACCTTAAGTGCTGATGTGCTGCTTATGCCGGGATGGAAGGGAATTAATGGATTGCATCCTTACTGCTTAAATACTGAACCTTTCTGAAAGCAGAGGCAAGCTGGCTGTGTAAGAGAAATGCACTGGCCTCTTGCACAGTGGCTCTGCACCGGGAATTGGTGACAGGCCCAACTGTCTCGGCATCAAGAAGGGAAGGGAAGGTTTTGCATATTACTGGTGGGTGACTTGGAATGGAAGGTCTTGGATGGAGAATGTGAGTCAGTGCCCTGCACCAGTGGATCTGATCTCTGCACCCAGATGCTCAGATCCCCATCCCTCACGGAGCGAGGTAGTGAAAGCTTCGTCCAGAGCACATCCAGTCGTACTTCATGTTCAGTTCATCAAGGGCCGAAGGAATTGGCACAGCCTTAGCTTTAGCTTTAGTGTTTGGCAGTGGGCAGGAAAGAGGCCTGGGTAAGAGTCTGAGACTTTCAGAGCCTCTCAAGGTCCTCTTGTGGGGTTGCCAGGTGTGTTGTGGATGATGACACAGCCCTATTAGCAGTGCCTTTAGTCTGTGGTGACTGAGGTCAGACGTGATGCTCACTGGAGAAGTGGAAGACTGTAGCCAGGCTTTGTTTTCTCATGGGTTTATTACCCAACACCAGGGCTTGTTTTTCTAAAACTTTCTGTCCATGAAAACCAAGGTCACTCAAGGCTTGGGATTTAAGCAACTTCTTCCAACTTCCGTTGTAGCATGGAATGCACATTGCATTTAAGTAATGTTAATCATTTTCCTGCTAAGAAAATATATTTTCTTTCCTGGGCAGTTTTGAGCTGTAGCTCAGTAGTGCTTTTGTACCATAACTTTGTGTTAGTCCTAGAGGGTCAGTGCTGTACGTTCTGTACTCTGACTTGCACCTAAATGTGTCAGATTTGAGCCTGCTTTGAGGGTCTTTGCTCATCTCTGCTGATGGGACAGGCAGAGCACTATGGAAAGGAGTGTTTGGAGCAGATGAGACAGGGAGGGCAATATTCCTTTACCGTGCTGAGGATACAGTCCAGTGCCAAGCTGAAGGATCCTGACAACCATACACAAGTGAGTAAGTAGAATATGACTGAGATGCTGTGAAGGTTAACAGTGCTCTCACTTAGGCTGTTTAGTTCTAGAGGAACGACCAGCAGACGCTGTTCTGCAGTGTCCTTTTGTAAATGTAGATATTTGGACTATATTACTCTGAACTTTATAGTTCTCAGTGTTTGAACTAATTAAAAAAAAAAGATGAAAGATGTTTCAGGAAAGATTTTGCAATGTGACCTCTTTGTGAGATGACGGGGCCTGAAAACAACAGGAACACTGAAGAGTTCTCTTTTAGGCAGACCCAAAAGTACGGTTTTAGTGCAGCTTATGAAAAACAGGCATCAGAAAACTGGTCAGTTAAATGTCACACAGTGCTACTGCTGAAAGAGTTGCTCCTGCTAACACAGCTTGAATGGATAAAGTTGATAAAAGCAGGATTTCAGATGTTGTAGGCTGTCCAGAATTAGTTGGCTTCTGTAAGCCATAAGGTTTGTTGTCACTGTTGTCAGTAAAGTGAGGTTTTGGTGAAAAATCTTCTGAGTGCAGCACCTTTAGTCTGTGCTGCTTTTGTGACTCTGAGCCCAGAGTAGTTCCCAACACAGGAGGAGAGCTCAGCAACTTGGCTGCCAGGGATCTGCAGAGGGGCTTGGGCTGCTTTGGCATCCAAGACATTCCACAGGGACAGCATGGTGGGCTTTACTGGACTGGTGCCAAATCAGCTACAGACCATCATCTTTGATGTCAGGACCTGCAAAGTCATTGAAACAAGGTTGGTTTTGACTGCATCTGGCCCTCATGTGAACTTGGCTTTGATGTGGTCTTTCTTTAAAGGGCTGGTGAACTGAATTTTTGTTTGGATGTCAGAACTGTCCTTTTCATTATTTCCTTGCTGCTTCTTCTTGGTCCACCAGGACTGTGGTACTGTAAACCACGCCGTGCTGTCTTGGGCTTCTGGCACCAATCTCTTGACAATTTCAAGTATTTCTAACTTTGTTCCTTTCACACTTCCCTCAGGAGGAGACAGGTACCAGAGCTTAGGCAGTTCCTTTCCAGTAAAAGAAATACACAAGGAAAGGCAGGATTTAGCACTTTCACTGATTCCTATGGTATTGCTCCAGTTGGAGCAAGGTGACTTATATTGCCTAAGCATTTTTGGCTTGGGCTTAGGTCCATGAATAAAGCAGCAGTCCATGGCTCCAGGAGAAGTGGCACTCAGGATTCCCTGGAGGCCTTGTGCCAGGGGCAGGGGCAGATTGGGCTTTTCTTCCCCCTCCTCTCCAGCTCTGGCAGTACCAAGTGTAACTTTGGGGCCTGGCCTTCTGTGCTCTGTAGTCTCCCTTCTCAGCATTGACCAACAGCCAGTGCTCAACAGGGCCAGAACACTGACAACTCCCGAGCTCTGGACCGTGTACAGGTTTAAACAGTAGCAATGCTGAAGCCTCCTGAACCTCTTCACCTCAGAGCATAAAACAGTCATCAACTACCCCCAAAACGTCAGGAGCTTTTTCTAGTCCTGGGGAGGGTGGCAGCAAGTGATGCCCCTTTGCTGTGCCAGGTGATGTTCCACATTTCCCTACTCTTAGTTCTGAGCTTGTTCATTTAGCAGTCTTCTTTCAGGATTCCAGTTTTCTCCATTGGAAAATAAAACAAAAACATTCAGTACTTGGGCCTTGAGCAGATGGAACAACATTCAAATAGCACAGCCCACAGCAACACCATCTTCCTGCTGCTTGTCCCAGAAGCTGCTCTGAGCCTCAGGATGCCCCTGACTAGAGAGGGGCTAAAAACTGTGAGGGAGCCATAACGCATCTCTTGTCTGCTAACCCCTGACTAGCACAAGCCTCACATTTTATCTTCAAGTGACTGTACAGGAGGGTCAAGTTCTCTTTGCTTCCTGGGAGATAAAAAACCCAGTATTTAGCTATTTACCAACCTTCCCATGGACAATAAGCAAAATCCATGGAGAAAACCACTGTGCTGGTTTTACAGAAAGTACAGTGCAAAGGTTACAGCAACAACCTCAGCCTCGCTCCCCTCACCCAGGCAGGTGCAGATAAGGAACTGTCCCCTCCCCACCGAGCTCCCGCCAAGTTACATCAGAAAACAGTGGAGCTGCTGGACAACAGCCACTGCTCCTGCACTCCCAGTCCTTCCTCTCTGAAGGGTGAAAGCAAAAAACTGGCATCAGACCCAGGGCTGCAACGGGCATTTCGGTCCAGTAAGCAGAAATATCCCTGGATAGTTTTTCAGCTACATCAGTGTCTCTTGAAAGCAAAAATTTACATGAAAAATATTTTTTGAAACTTCTTGTAATCGAATTTAGTAGCCATGTGCAAATGCAATCCTTCCTCTCGTGTGGCGTTAATAAAAATATTCCATTCTTCTACAAGACTCACATTCACACAAGTCATATACAATGATAAACATTATTAAAGTTTATTAACAAAAGCTTTGTACATATCTTTTCATACACTTGGTATTTTACATCTAGTCAAAATAACAGCACATTTCCATCTTACCTTTTGTACAAATTGTTACAGAATATCCACCAGTGGGGCGAGTAAGTAAAATAAACCACTGGTTTACTTTTGTAAAGTATCTACAAAAGTGATTTGTGACATTTTTTAAAAATTCCCCAGAACATATAAAAATAAATTATTTTTACTTTTTCAATTAAATCTACTAATTAGAAATATTACAAATCAAAATATCAATGTTTTCTTATGAATTCTTCACAATACAAAACAGATTCACAAAACTTTATTTACAGAAATGAGGTAAGAACTGTGCAATGTTTAACTAAGAAACATATTGCAGAATTAACATGTTCTTCCAAGTAAGTACACAGTGGAGGTCTAATTACAGCTGGGTCTTTTGCGCTAATAATTCCCACCTCACTCTTGATTAGTGGTCATTACCCCCATTTAAACTGTCCTTCACCACCCTGCATAGACTCGCCACGAGATCAGCAACTGCCGGAAGTGTTGTAGTTCACCCGTTTCAACCACTGGGAAATTTTAGTGGGAAATGGTAACTCACTTTTTTGGTAATTTATTAGTGAAAAGTGACCCAGGTAACAATCTGCCTGAGCTCTCTACAGTGGTATAAACACCTCTAGGAAAGGCAGAACAAGGCTGCTGGTGCAAGACAGAATATTCCCGCTGCTAACAAGGACACGTCTAGTGCATGATCAGCTGTTTGCAGCCATTTCAACAAAATGGAGGTAGCAACAGGCACTTGGTTTAGGCCAAACACTACACAAACTTCTTCCAGTGTGGCCTTCTTATCTGGTAAGAAAACTTTGTCACTGGAACCAAAGCGGCTCCTTTAAAAACCTCAGAACTCTAAAACCTACACCAAAATTAATAAACTTTGGATTCCATACCATAATTCTTACTCAAGAAAAACTCCAACTATACAACAATAGGAATTTAAAGGAATAAAAAATTCAGAAGTCAATTCCCTTATGAGTCAGGTTTCAAAACAGGTGTGTAAAAAAAGAAACTATGAACAGCAAGTCCCAGCTGCCATTAGAAGCTCAGTCTAAAAGGATCTATTAAAACTGCAGCAGCAGATCAGCTGGGCTGGGGTTGGGCTGGTAAAACTACTGCTCTGAAACCAAAGCAATGCATCACTGCAGATAGTTTATAGCCTTTAAATCTGCGACATTAGGATTGAAGAGTCACTTGTATGTTCTTCCATGGTTGAATTTGTACTTAGTACCATCATACTGACAAAATAATTATGATTTGCAGAGTTTTATCTACTTCACAGTCTGAGACATTAAAAAGTACATCCATTTTAGTGCAACAAGAAAGCAAATGAAAGCCTACCAAAAATATCCTTATGAAAATTATTAACCTCTCGCTGTGCAGTAAGAGTTCCTTGTTGCTCTTTTTCAATCTGCAGAAAGGGAACCCGCGGTTTGCAGCCACGTGAAGTGCTAGAACAGCAGTACGTGCAGGGCTCAAGTGTCATTCAAATGTCAACTCTTCTCTGACGCAACTGGTCCAGTTTTATCATTGAGCCTCTGTGTAAGAGAAAATACTTCTAAAAATCAGATTATAACATACAGAGCTAAGTAAAATTCAATTCATAAATATGACAAAGCAGTTGAGGTACGTTCACTAGAGCCATATAAACAGTAACTTCTGCACTGTAAAAAATAACCATGTACTGTAGAATAACAACTGGGAAAGGAAAGAATAATTAAAGGAGTAGTCCTGTATTGAAGCAACTAATGCTAAGGTCATGACAGCCAGCATTAGAAAACACCAACTCTGCTTCCACTTTCGTTCCAACAAGAGCGGCTGTTCCTGGCCATGGGTCTCTCTGGAACTACAAGATGGTCAAGAGAAACACCAGGTGACCTCTGCGACATTTGCCCACTGGAGAGGGCTGAAATCTACAGTTCCCCATCAGTACAAATACAATTTCCAACTTGTCCCATCACAATTATTTCTTTGAGATATTGCTACAAAGACATTTCCTGCAAGTATTGAACAGGACTGAGTAAAAATCTCATCTCATTCACTGAGCATTCAGAAATGTCTGAAAACCTGTTTCAACTGCAAATGAGATTAAAACAGTTGAACTCTGGCAAATAGAGAATTTGTTAAAGACAGTTCAACAGTCTGTGCAACCTGTCTCAATTCTAGTCTTAAAATCAGTTTCAAAAGAAATTTTTGTAAGGGTTTTGTTCGAAAGATGTTCTTTCTTGGAATTATTTACAGCTAACTGTTAACATAAACAAAAACTAACGGCATATTTGTAAAAATACAGTGCACTGTACAGACCTAGTAATGGCCATTAAAAAAATCAAAATAAGATCACAGAATATTTTGCTTGGATGTACACCAAATACAGGGTCTCAATTCCATTCACTACTAATTTTTGGAAAATTAGGGGAGATGAGTTTTAAACATATGAGAACAAACTGTGAACATTTTTGAATGAAGGCAAGGCCTGGAGCCAACCCCAGTGCCAAAACATTTGCTGTGACAGTGACCCAGACAACAGGGCCCGAACGCAGCGACCGTTCGCAGCCACGACGTCACAGCTGCCCAAACCCCAAAGTGACAATAACCCCTGCACAAAGATGAACAAAAGTAAGTGCTCACAATTTTGAATGGAAGAGAGCTGTTTCCAGGAAAAATTGTCTTGAAAAGTCGTAATTTATGTGGTTTATGTCTCACCAACTCTCTGGAAGTACCACAGAAGCCCAGCCCGAGTCCTCCACCACAGTGCTCCTCCAGTAGCACGAGGATTTGGGAGTGGGGAACAGAGAGGGGACTCATATTTAGCCCAAATTCTCCCCACCTGCTCTTGCAGACAAGCTTCCCTTTCTTCTCTACCACTACCACTTGCTGTCTTCTCCAAGGAATGCTGAAACTTAACGCCTTCCTACTCTATTCATCCTTTGTTTTTCCAAGTTTCATCTGCTCCTTCCTTTATCCTCTCATCTTAATTGTATGACCCTTAGAGAATGAAGCCTATTCTTTGACTCCTTGAAGAAAGAATTCCTCTCTTGGGGATGGAGATTATGGGCAAATACTAAAGATAATGGAACATCTTTGCCAGAAAAATGTGTCTTGTTTCTCTATCTGTCTAGGAAAGGTTTTATTATTCTACGAAGCAGAAGAGCTGCTCAGCCTCCCAACGTACAGCCTCATTTTCCCAGGCCAGAACCAAGAGGCACAAAGCACATTCTCCTAACATAGATTCCACCTTCCCAGCAATGGGCTCCTCACCTCTCAAGTCATCAACTAATCCCCACAGCACCACAGGGCTTGAGGCCTGGCCAAGGCAAACTCACCAGTAAGGTGGTAAAAGGAATGACCCACAAAACAGTGGACACAATGGTGGGGAAGAAGCAGGGTGAGGAGGACTAGGGCAGCAGTTGTAATTACAAGAGGAAGGCAAGAGTCACTGGATTGGTGTCCTGATCCAGGGAAGCAAGAGTGTGAAGCAGACATGCTGGTGTGACTACCAGTTCACAGAGTTCTGAGCCTCATTTAAGTGCAGCCCAAGGCTCAAGAAAAATAAAAGACAGACAAAAAATCCACCATCTTTGATTTGTGAATACAGGTACATAACCTGCTTCTGATCTTTTAGTTACCTCCTGGAGGTACAGCGTTGAAAGTGAGGTGAGAAGTATACTTACTGTCACCTTCTGAGCTGCGTTATCTCCGTGAATTGTAAGGAATGGGTTGGTAGCAGCTGCATTAAGTGGTGAGGCCTGTGTGCCTGAAAGTAAGTTGTTTATGGGTATCTGTGCTCCTCCAGTAATCTGCAATTGCTGTACTTCAGACTGATGGTGTTGGTGATGGTGATGTTGTTGCTGTACTAATTGATACAAAAGGGCCTGATGTTGTTCCTTGAGTAATATGAGGAGAGGGAGGAGGAAGAAAAAAAAGATCAATAATTAGTTGCCGAAAAATAGCTCCTCTCTGGGTTCCTGCTTATCCAGCTCTTCAGTCAGCGCAACCTTTACACTAATCCCAGCTAATTTAGGTTACACTAATGAAGTTCCATGAGACTGTGGGAAATGAAAGAAAGTTCCTGTCAGACTTCCTGAAATCAGTAAGCTCAGCAGAAGTTCAGCTAAGCCTGCTGGCTTCATCAGGCCTCTGTCAGAACAAACATACCTGAGAAGACCATGTACTAAAACTACACAATTAACAATACAAATAGTTAAACCAGTTACCTAATGGCCTATATGAATACTGAAAGCAGAGCAAAGACAGCTCACAAGATGATATCAAAAATCTTTGATGATATCAAAAAATCTTTTGCTAGTGTTCTAGTGGAATCAGGGATAGCTCAGAGTATTGTTAGAATCCACACATGGTCCCAAACTCTGCTGCCCACAGCTGATAGTGAGAGAGACAAGCCTCCATGTCCACACAGGACAAAATGGAACTGAAGGCACTAGGGAATGATTCTTCTAGCCATGCACACAGCCCAGTAATATCCTATCATTTTACATGACTATCATCCAAAAAAGGCTGAAGCAACTGAAAGACTAAAATATTATCAAAGCCTTTAATGTCAAGTTAAATGCATTACTATTATTTATATTAAGCTGAGGAGTTTATCCATGCCTTAGAATACAACAGAGGAATAAATCATAATTAACTGAAAAACTTACTGATGTGAGTTGCTGGGTACTTAGTAATTGCTGAAATTGCTGGTGCTGTTGATGGAGTAATAGTTGTCTCTGTTGGTCAGAAAGCAATCCTAGTCCCGAGGCACTGTAGGGTTTGACAGGGTAATACTGTGGTTTATATGGAAGTATGGGAACTTTTTACTTCAGCTTTCCATTAAAGAAAAGATGTACACAAACAGACAGACCCTATTTGGCATTTGATTTCATACTGCAAATATTGTCTGACTGTCCAGCTGCAGTTCCTGACACCACCCCCAAGTCTCATTTATGCTGAGCAACAGCAACATCTTGCCTGTAACATATGTCGACTCCCTGCATGTTATTTGAACCTCAGATAATTATTACCAATTATAAAGCATTTTCAAATACTTTATACAGAAAGGCCAGATTTTGTATTACAAGACAGCTCTTGCCAACCTTTAACACTTAGTTACCAAGCATTTACTTTGCCTTGGTTTCCTTCTAATTCCCATCTTTTGTGTCATTCAAACTCGTATTTCCCACCCTTTGTCTGTAATTTCGCAAACACCTTCAGCCTTGCAGGGAGCCAAGGAATGCTGCCATGGAATGAAGTTGCTTCTGCTTTTGCCAGCTACTTCGTTCCCAGTCTCTATTTTCATGCCTACATAAAATTGTCTGCAAATATTTAGGGAACTGGGCAGGGAATAGATCCAGCTGATACCTAGGCTGTAAATAAAGAGTTTCTTCAGCTATACCAGTTTACTGCAAGACCAACAGCATGTACAAGGGTGTGTTAGGAACAGAAGACCAGGAAGACAGCTGGATTTACTCTTTCAGTACAGTGTTAGCTTTTACTAGTTTAAAACATTCACTAAAATATTAAAGTGTAGTTTCATGATAGGTTTATCCTGCTGTTGAAAAATTAAGTATTTCCCTTTCAGCTCTACACTTCTGTCCCCTCCCCTCATACTGGGTCTTGCACAGTGGGCTGCAACCTGTGGGAACTGAGCTGAAACTTAAACCAATACAAAACATACTGACAGATTCTCTATGAATGTAGATGAGGTCACTGTGTGATGCAGAAGTTCTAGGAAGAAGTTGTGCATAAGATGACACGTTTGCTTGTTGGGATTGGTAGTAAAGAATTACTCACTTAAATCAGTCACAAATCCACACCATTAGGCTACAATCAGGTAGTTCCTCAGGGCATAATATTTATCTTGCATTTTTACAGCAGCCAGCAAACTGTAGCCCAACTCCACTGTAATTTGACTTTGTATTAACCAGCCAATATGAAAATACCCAAAGCCTCACCATTCTCTCCTACTGGGACTGGGCAAGCCACATATAAACTTTATCTCATGCTTTGTTGCATGGTCTCAGCACTATGAGACACACCTGGTGGGCTGCACTTATTATTTCCTACAGGGAAAGGGAAGCCTATGTCAGTGTTTATGGGGCTGGATAGAATCCACCCAAGGCTACTGAGGGAGCTGACAGAAATGCTCACAGAGACACTTTCAACCATCTTCCAGCAGCCCTGGCTGACTGGGATCTCGAGATCCCAGATAGCAAGGCAGCAAATGTGACGCCTGTCTAGAAGAACGGCTGGAAGGAGGATCTGGGCATGAGGCCTTGTCAGTCTGACCTCGGTGCCAGGGAAAGTCATGGAGCAGATCCTCTTGAGTGCCATGACACGGCATGTGCAGGATAACCAGGGGATGAGGCCCAGCCAGCAGAGGTTTGTAAAAGGCAGGTCCTGCTTGACTGACCTCATCTTCTGAGATAGGGTGACCTGTTTGGTGGGCGAGGGAAAGGCTGAGAATGCATCTACCTGGACTTAGGTAAAGCCTTTCACAGTATTTCCTACAGTATTCTGACTAATATTACCATTATTTCCTTCTTCTCTTTTTACCTCACTTTTTCTGTATTCTTCCATACTGGAATGAATCTTCTCCGCTGTTTTTGTTGGGGGTTTTTTTCATTCTTTTATCCCATTCTTTCATCCCATTCTTTCTTTTTCCCAGATCATGTTTTACTTTTGCACTTCTTTTTTCTGCTGTTGTTCTCCCTTCTCTTTAATCGCTCTGCCTGCCTCTCTTGCCCTGCATTGGCACTTGAAAGAAAATACCCTCAGTCAGCAGCTGAGACCTCAGTGTCTAGAAACAAAACCAAACTGCAGAGGACAAAATGCTGCAGCTCCCAAGCTTCCCAGAAGAGACAGTTCACTGCATTTCACCACAGAGCTTTCTCTAAACCAGATCAGCTTGGAATGTAAATTTAAACCTTTTTAGCTTATCATTAAAAGGTACATGATCAGTCTGAAACTCTCCATCCTGCAGTCTTCTCTGGTTGTGAGAATGTAAAGAAACAATCCTATCTCTTTCCTCAAATCACTTAATCTCCCAGTTGCTGGCAATCTGTATTAAGCCATCTTTTTTCCCAGGAAAGGATCAAGTATTTTTCTCTGCCGAATGAATGTGGGTTCTTTTACCTACAACTTGAAACTCTGTCCAACAACAGCGTGCAAATCAGTGTTTTCTCTCCTCCCTGTGTCCCACAGTTAGAGTTCATATGAATAAGGACAACACGCATAAAGAAGTCTTCATGTAGTGGTGAACACTGCCTATTTTTCACATTAAACTGTTGGAACAGATTCTGAAGCTTGGGAAGTTACTGTAACAAGCAACTTACAGGAACATCTGGCAAGTCTTTTAAAACTACAGAACAATACCCTGAAGTCAGAAAGCAGGGCTGAGTTCTCACGTGGCTTTCCAACATGTTGCCAATACTGATTTAAACCACCTCCAAACTTGACCCCCACCACACAATCTAATCAGGGTCAGAGAGCTCACATCACCACAGCACCAAACCTTTGGGCCTGCCTGTGCTTGGTACCATTCAACCTTCCCACCAGGGCAGTTCAAAGAGCAGGGATACCATGGGAAATTTAACATTAAAGAAACAAGTCAGCTAGCTGCCACTGAAGCAGCACCGAACTCAAGCCTGGCAGGTGTCCCATAGAGTTCCAGATCAAATAATTTCAACCAGTGGAAAGTATTTTTTGTCTAGTTTTTTCCTTCCTTCAAAATCATCCCAGAGCCTCTTGCAACTTAGTTCCCATAACAAAACATTTTTTTATATTCTTTCTCTAAAGCATTTGTAAGGGGACCAACAGGAATGAGGAATGCACATGTCATTACCAGAATCATATTAGCCCTAACTAACATTACTGAACTTCTTCCTTCTAAACATACAACCAGAAATACTGAAAACTCAGAGAAAATGAGGGTAATTGTGAAAACACCTCAAAAGGAAGAGGGCCTGGGAAATAATGTGGATGAGCTCAAATAAAGCAGAGAATTGTGCGAAAAGCGCACTTTTAAATTTAATATAAACATTAATTTAAAATTAGTATTATTTAGGGAGCAGTGCAGAAAGAGATCATGCCATAATAGAAACAGAGAAGTGGAAGTGCTGACAGACTTGTACAGCATAAGCTTGTTGTTGTAGCAGAAAATAGGGAGTTACTGGGAGTATTCCAGGCTCTACTAAAGGTTAGAATAAGAGCTTAAGAACAGGATACTAGCCACAGTATTTCACATGAATTGGAGCATTCTGCTACTGGGGTACACAATGAAAAGTTACAGCAGTTAAGATGGATATTAAAAAAGAAACAAAAGAACTTCTGCAATATGAAGAGTCAGAAGCAAATCATCTGTGTATAAACAAAATCACTTGAGAAAACATGGCATGACTGGTATTTAGCATAACTCATAATAGTCTGGCAGTACCTGAAAGTGGAAAGCATTATGCAACTGGTTAATATGATTGATCTTGTCTAGGATTTCTCACTCTCTCTCACACTTTTGGGGAGAGTAGCGCAAAATTTTTGTGTTTTTCGCAAACTGCTGATACTCAAGAAAGAAGAAAACTTTTCATTAACAGATGTCATTTGTTTAACCTATGAAACCTCATGTTCACATACGATATAAACTATGAAAAATTCAGACTCCTCAGCAAAAACATAATGACGCATGCAAACAACAGGATACACTTGAAAATATCAGATTTTATGAGCCTGCTGAAGCAATACCACACAATGGTACAGTACACGAATATTCAGGAGCTGCCAAACCAACAGCAAGCAAAGAAACTGGAAAAGGAAGCTAGGAAATTAGGGATCCCTTGCATCATTCTAATCACGTATGCCTTTTTTTGATGGATAATCCGCCATAATCTCCAAAAATAAACTCTACTTACAGACAAGTAATCCACTCCCTATTTACAGGCGCTTCTTTCTACATAGAACTGTAGTTCTCCTTCCTAAGTGAAGGACAGGACAAGGGGTGTGGGGAAGGGGAATGGTGAGAAAGAGTTGGCCCAGGCTCTGCTCTATCCCAAAATACTTCCAGACCAAGAAGTCCATTCCTCCTCCTGGAAAGCAGCTGTCTCCTTTTGTTACCCATTTGGCCTTGCAGCTCAAGCAGCAGCAGTTAATGCTACTGAGGGCACCTTGCTTTGGTGAAGAGCTGTTAGGAATACTCACAAATCAATCTTCTTATGCATTTAGAAATCCTTAGGAACACTACTTAAAAAACTAATTTTATTGGGTTTGGAGTCAGTGCAGGCAACTGAAAACACCATGCAACTGTATTACAACTCTGGTTAGTTATGCCTGTTACATCTTAAATTACACGACCATATACCCTTCCCCCCCTCCCCCCTTCTCACTGCAACAAATGGTAGCTTTTCCAGTGCTCCTTTAATCCTGGAAGAACAATTGGCAGGACAAAGAATATTGTTTTCTGAGCTAAAAAAAGGAGCTGAAGCACATTTACATAATTACATTTGTTTGGGAATGTGACTTGATTAAAAAACAGGAATCCACTTGGATTCCCAAAAGCTCTAGAGAAAACATCTTTTCTTTAACTTGACTATCTGTGCTTCCATTAAATGCCTCCTCACTTTCATTCACAGACCAGGAGCAGAACTTACTTTGACAATTATAGGCTAAGGAAGAAACAGTGTATTTGGAGTAAGACAAAAAAACCCCAGCTAACCTGAAGAACAGCAGGCACTATGAGGAAAAACATAACATCAGCAAATTCTTACCTGTTATTTAGCGTGGTTGGCAGAGGATGCGTTGCATTGGGTGGCACGGTTGCATGAGTGAGAGCAGGGTTCTGTGATATTGTTGCTGGGGTCTGAATTACCCCATTTAAAGCCCCTACAATTCCATTGATTGCCAGCTGGCTGGCTGGCAGTGCTCCAATTATTCCACCCACACCCGGCACTGCAGGAATGGTGGAGGTTACAGTCTGCATACCACTAGCCAGTGCCCCCACTGTCACACCATTGACCTGCTGAACTCCGGGGACTCCCGAGCCTTGCTGGGCCGGACTCTGCCCAGCAGGTGGTGGAGTGGAAAGCGCTGATGAACTGCTGGTGCTTTGTCCGCTGGAGGTTATCTCCTGGTGTCAAAACAAACAACAAAGCCCCCTCAGCTGCATAAAATTTCACCTAACACTACAATGCAAGGACTGGGATGAGTTAACTTGTAACAAGTTTAGGTTTGGAAGAAAGAAATAAAAATTACCTGATTTAATACAGGAAGAGAATTGTCCGGTAAAAAACTGTTTCCCAGATGAGGGCTTTTACTGCTGTTCAAGGAATCAGTGCTAGGTGCTAAAGCAATTATTTCAAAAAACACACAGTGGTTAAATTTATGTAACATGCAAAAAGATTCAGAATAATTATTTCAAAATTACGACGAAGCTAAGCATAGAAAATGTACAGTCAACTTTAAAATCATTGCTGAATAGTAAAATATTAACTAAGTAATTGGTGAATCAATAGATTCAAACAGACATGCTCCAAACTGAAGTGAAAGAGAAACTGCACTGAAAAAAGTAGTAATGGTCCAGAAAAATAAACCAATTGATGTTTAAACATGTAACATATCAGCAAATACTTGGTCTGTATTCATCCTACATTTATATTCATCTCCCATCAATGGCACGTGTGGATGAAATAGATATTTCATATAAATACACATTCAAATTACTTTGACACTTTAATAATCCCCTCTACTCACGTGCTTGTACTGGAAAGGCATGTACTTGATGAGAAGGGCTGGGATTTGAAGTTATTGTTGGAAAGGGCACCGAAAGCTGTGCATTGAGAAGCTGAAGTCGCTCCTTCTTTGCAGTCAGATTCTTTATCTGTTCTTCCAACCGCCTATTTTCAACTTGAAGTTGGTGTAATGATTTAAGCATTCCTAAAACTAAGACAAAAATGCACGTTACATTCCACAGCCACATTCAATGAACAAATAACACCTTCATTCAGTTTTAATTTCTGCATTACATTAAGACTAGCATATATGTGAAAATATAAATTATTACAGATGTCTGAATTTTAGTGGAAAGATTTAAGATCAATTTTGTGTAATTTAAAGTGCAGAAAAAAGTTTACAGTGTGTTGTGATAGTAATTTTGGCCTACCTCTACACCCTGGCCTAAATACTAATAAAGTAGCATCATTAGAGCCAGCATACATTTTAAGCAAACAGCATTACATGATAACTTAGCCCCAAATCAGAATACAGAAGTAAGAGTATTTTAGAAGCACAGCATAGTTGGGATAAATCCAGTTCAGCTGCAGTATTAGGAACTGTAAACCTTATAAAACAGAGAAGTTTGACAAGAATATGCTCAACTAACAGCACAAGCAACCAACACCACTTACATAAAAACAACCAAGTTTATGGAAAGGGAGTTTTTCTGATTTAATTACTTATACGGGGAATCATAAACCTATAGAAACAATGAAAAAAAAAAAGAAGTCCTCTAACGTGAAGCTGTCCCAGCGCACCTTGGCGGGAGCCGCGAGCAGCGATCTCGGAATCCCCCAGCAGGGAGCACTCTGTGAGCACCGCACTTACCCCCCGCGTTTTGCATAACGAGGGCATCACCTTCTCTACTGACCTGATTTTTACCAAGCACAGTTTTCTCAAACTCCCATTTGGTTTCAGAATTTGGATTTCCCAACCAATACCAGAGTGTGACTGTAAAGCCACAGGGACGCTCACATTTTTTTCTTTTTTTTCTTTTTTTTTTTAATTCTAAATTGTATTTGTTTAACATGACCTCTGGGCCTACTACAGACATAAGTCTACTGGTATAGGCACATCTGGTCATTTCCCAAGGATTTAGCTTTTATCCCTCCTCTTCAAGAACATACAAAGGAACCCTCAGTGAGCTCAAATGAGATGCAATAAGACTTAGCTAAACCTGTCCTCCAGCTATCATGTTTAAAGGATTATCCCTGCATGAATTTCCTCACAATTAGCATTTTTGTCAGGATACCATTCATAAAAATACTAACTAGATACCTCTTTACACTACCAATGAGAAGAATAATGCGTTCAATAAAATATAACACAAACCATAACCTGGAATAAAATAATTTTTTTTAACATATTCAGTGATTGTCTTTGATACTGATACATTGTTGAATATGGAGATCCACATGATCTACTGATCACTTATGCTTTTAAAATATTCATTCTTGGACTATTCCACTCTATTAAACATAACTTGAGAAAATAATAATTTGCTTGCTTTAGGAACTCACAAGAAAGGCAGAACATAATAAAGACATGAAAGCCCAGTAGGACACCTGACTAACATCTGTAAATATTTTCTTTTCAAACAGCAACAGAAGTGGGCGACTCAGATTTAAAAATTAAAAATAGAACAATAAAAAAATTTTACACCAATCTATATCATACAATATAAAGAAAAATGGGGAACTGTACTACATATTTACAGTAGGAGATCTAGGACTTCAGAATTCTTTTCCAAACTCTGCAACTGGACCTGCAAGTTGCTTCCTCTAGCATGACACAATTTCCCCATCTATAAAAACGTACATAATCATAGAGAAGTCTTTTGTAATCTACTGATACCATGTGCTGCACTAAGAACTATGCTAGAGCTGTACATTACAGTTATATTTCAATTCACAGCAGAAAATAAATTTTATTAAAATTCTTGGACAAGAACAGCAGTTCTGAGTAACAGTTGGCAAAAGTCATAATAAACAGACTGTGTACTTACTGTCACTGGGGGTGCCTTGCTCTAATAAAAACTGTTGTCCTTCACTCCATTGCCTCTCGAGAAGCTGTTCTATGCTGGCTGCTACTGGGGGCAAATTTTCCCCACAACCGTTCCCTGATTGATCGTAGCGAATCTGCAAGCTGCTCACAGGGGATCTGTTGAAAATATTGCAATTTATTTTTTAAAGAAAAGGATGAAAGGAAATGTATGAGAAAAAGGCTGCTGAAATTTCTTATCTTATATCAGCTCTTAGCACCTACATATCTTATGCTTCCAAGACTAAGTAAATTCATCAAAATCACTAAGAACTCCTGGTTCTCACTGCCAGGACTTTAATAAAAGAAAGACGTATTATTACAGTGTGAGAATTTATACTGAGAAAGCACATAACCTCTTCTTGCATACAGACTAACAAGATAGTAACTGACAAATAGCATTGAATTAAATTATACAACACACACTTCTACCGCAGGAAACCATTATATATGGATACACAGGGCATCGACTTTGGGGGCAAAAAAACCCAACCCACACCAAACCTTTCCCTGAGAAACCTGGGAAAAATAAAATCAATTTCTTAAAAGCATCATATAGAAAGGCCATATATAATTCCACTGACTAACTTGTTCTTAAAATAGTCGTGTAAACCCAGATTTTTGAGGGACTACATGAAAATATTATTTCACAAGGGATGCAGTGGAAGTTTGACGTTACCCTCTGCCTGTTCTGTGAACACTTAATATACCTCCTTTTTTACTCATGATCACACACAGTTCAAAGAATAATCCCCTTGCCACATGTCTTTTCTCATTCAGGAGAAAATTAAATATTCAGCACAAAGCCACTGAGAAAGCTGGCTACCTCTCAGGCCCTAGGAGAAGGCTTCTCTTGCATTGGATGGGGCACAATTTAACTTGTGAGCAAAGCCAGATGTTCGGTGTATTTCTGACTCAGGTTTCTGCTCTCATGTATGCATGGTCCCATTCCTCCTACAGGACCAACACCAAAGCCCACTAAAAGCTGGTTCTTGGTTTTGTTGTTGGTTGTTTGGGAGGGGTTTAATCAATTCCAGTGAGCTCCGATTCTCAGATATTAGTTATTACTGTAAGCAATTGGTGCCATCATGGGATCACAGCCGTACTGTTCCACCCATAGTGCAGACTTACCTACAAGACCACCACAGTCCCAGTACAGGACAACACAGAGAGCTCAGGAAATCAGTGTGTTAATTATGATTACCGTAATAAGCAGTGGTCACAGCACATTAGCTACCTAATGACTGTTGAGCATTTTGTAGGCACCAGAGCAAAGCGATTTTTACGAGAAAAGGTTTTAAGTAGGTGACTTAAGAGCTCTGTGAAGTATTTATAAATAGCTCCTTTTTTGCATCCAGGAAGAAAGGAAAGCACTTGTTAAAACAAAAAGCCCTGATGAATGGGTAACAAAGGTAGTGTTTTTTGACAAGAGATGACAACTCAACAGCATATAACAGTTCAGCACAGAGACAGCAAAGGCAGTCTTAAAACGGACTGTTTACACGATGTGCTGAAGCAGTAAGAAGGAAAGTTTATGCAGAAACATTCTACACAGAGGTACTACACTTACACTTCACACAAACAACCCACTTCAAAAATAAAACAAAACCAGAAAACAAAAAACCATAAAACCACTGAATAACTCCCCTAGAAACTTCTCTCCGTCTGCATGTTCCTGAGCAGCACATAATGCTACCTTAACAGATTGTGCCATTTGAATTATAAATCACCAACAAAATTCTTTTTGGGCTTTGGACTGCTTCCTATCAATTTCAAAAAGGTAGAAACAATGCAGTACATGATGGTACAACCTCTGCAATCCTTCACTGGAAGCCTGTTACAAGAGAAGGATAAAAAAAATAAAATCTAGATTTCTGCGTATTGCAACATTACTCAATCTCTCCTCTACCAACTGAACCCCTAGCTCATCCTTTAGACAGGATATGGTTCCTGCATGCTAGGGTTGAATCCTTATTCCAAATAGTATTTGATCAGAGCTTCCAACAGGATTATAAATGTGCTGTCTGCACTGGTCCAATCCTGCCATGGAGATGGGAATCCTGTTTCACACCTTGCCTGCTTTCACAATTGGTTTTTTTTTTAAGTTTGGGGTACAGTTACTTATACTATAGAGCATTAATTAGAAGCAATACTGCATTTAGTTATAAGCATACACAGAGATTTCACTGCAAGTATTACGTAACACATTTTTAAATCTAAGGTTAAGTATGGGGTAAAAAAAAGTTCAAGTGCTACCTTGGGAAAAGCAGCGAGTCCTTTGCAAAATGGAAACAGCTCACATATACCAGGTATATTTATATTTCTCATATATATATTAAAAGTTAAAATACGACAGCTTAAACATCAAACGCTGTGGTTATGCTGGGGTACAAAGATATAACAACAGGAATTGGAAATGACCATACAAGCTCATGAGTCACATATGTCTTCTCCGAAGAGCTGCAATCAGCAGCGTCATCAACAGCAAACAAATGTTCTGCAAGTGTTTTTATTTTAAGCAACTCACTGAAAATCACATGGTTCTTTTGGAGAACTCTGTTATTTATGTATCTCATAAGCTTCAAAGGGAACAGAGTCAGAACTTGCAGCTAAATAATTTTAACAGATAAAGCAGGTAACTTTTGGAGTTGCAAAGTTTCCAGATAGCAGATTTTTTTAAGTTAGTTTTTTATTCACTATAAACCATATTTTAAGTAACCAGAGTTACTTATTTATTGATGTGGGGAAGGTGGGGAGTTACCTACACATTTTAGAAACCTTGACATATGCGTAATCTTTTTTGTCGCGCAAACCAGGGGTGAAATTTGCTGACTACTGAACTTAATTGAATGAGGAGGTTTTCTAAATTTTTTCCATGCTAGGTATTTCATACTAAGTTTTTCCATCTTTCAATTCAGTTACTACAGCAGCAATTTCTTCCCCTTGCTTTCTCTCACACCACTCCCACCTCCCCCCCTTTTTGGCTTGTTTTTGAACAACCCTACTGCCAAGCAAAATCTCTCTCCTTTCTGCAAAGGTCTACAGCTTCTATACACTGCTGGAAGCTTTTCAACTGCGGATTGAGGTGGCCTTTGTATCATCCAGTTCTCCTTTAGCATCCCCATCAAAACCAGTTGGTATTTTACCATGCGGCAACTGCTGGACTGTGTATGCCCTGAACACACACACTTTGTAGAAGCATCATATTTAAGTTTACCTTCCCAAGTATTCGACCAAAAGACAGACTGAACACAACTATGACCTATGCAAATCATGCAAAGACCAGGTCTTTGCATATTAACTAAGAAGGCATTAAAACTTGTAATTACTACAACATGTATGCATAAGAGGACTACTTAATATATAATCAAAAGTTCTGGAATTTCCTAATTGTTGAGCATTTCCCTTTGCAAAATTCTCTGAACTTCCTTGTCTGTACAGATCAATTTATATGCTAATGTAAGTATACATATTTATACTATGAATATCATCTAACCTAATTTGTAAATTCTCTATTTATTATTTTAGAAGCAACACATACTGGAAAACTTAAAAACACGTTCATGACTAGGTAATGACACCTAAGTATTATAATGGATAATCTCATCCCATCCAGAAAGATGTCTTTTGATTAATTAAGGAATGTAATACAAGATCAACAACACCAGGCATGTACATTAAATTATCTAATTTGGAGATATTTGTTATAAATTACCATAATAAACACATGCTATAGCAATAAAATTCATTGTTATAATGCTATTTCTGTGTAGCTAGCATTTTTTAGCATTTTATCCTAAAATCTTTTTTCAGGAGAAATCTTTTTTTCAGATAAATCTTCTTCATGGTTAGTCGCTAAGTAAAAAACACAGTAATAACACCATAAAATCTAACTCATATTGGATTCAGTATAGAAAATAAAGCTCTTTAAAACAAAGATTTGCTTAAAATATACAGAAAATATTACTGAAATATTTAAAACACAACACAGAAATTTTAACAGCAAATATTTTAAAACAAAATAATATGATACAGTTTCAGCAGAATTCTTATCTCCAACTTTTCTAGCAGATGTGAACTGCAGCAGAACAAAAAAATACGTCTTTTTTTCTAGAGAGAATTATTACAAATTTTGAAGTTGTGAGGGAAAAGGAAGAAAATATTTGCTTGGAATTTTTACTCATATTTAATGTTTCACACCATCTTATTCTTGTGATCATTGTTAAATACATGGGATTTTGGAATTTTTGCAAATATTACTAAACTAGGACTGGTAAGAAGTCTCAGGAGGTAAGTGGTACACATGGATTAAATGATAGATAAATCCCTCCAAAGCAAGACTCTATTTCTTAAGTACGGGAGTAAACTAACTTACCTACAAACCTTAATTTGTAAACCTAATTTCAGTTGATACAAAAGTACATTTCAGAACAATTTTAGCTCTCTGGATGTATTACGGATTTTTTTAGAAGGATGTATCGATATAAAAAACATGTATTTATACATGTATGTTTATATTTTTATATATATGGGCTTTTAAAACACTTTGGTATTACTAGTAAAAAGACAGTGAAGTTTGCAAATCTTACAAACATTTCCTCTGCCTGCACTCTCCAATGTAAATAACGCTTACCGTGGCGAGAGACTTCCTCTGGGTGATCCTCCTCTGCCAACAAGGCTTCGGCTGTTATCTCCAAGATCTTGATCTGCAGTGTAAATATTTCACAGCTGATAAATCGCCTTTTCTTAGATAAGAGTTTTAATATCTGATGTAGATATTTTAAAAATACCTTCAATCTCAACTTCTATCTGTAGTTACTGCTGAAGAGTGAATAAGTAACTAGTTTAAGATTGCTGAACTGTAGCATGTAAGGTGTTGTCCTTACACATTTCTGAGGCTGTACCAGGCCATGGATTATGTTCACTTCTTTCATTCCTTTCAGTTTTACAGCACAGAAGCGTGGTTTGCATTTGCAGTACCCTCCCCTCAGCCACTTTTAATTTGTACGGTGAAAGTAATGAATCACAGCTGTGGACAGCTAATCTGTATGCTTATCACAGCAAATCCTGATGCTCTGTATTTTTTTAACACTTTGCATCCCAAAACAACTCATAAAATATATAACGAATTAAACTTACTGCTGCCATCTAACAAGCACACACTATTCTGCAAATTTACTGAAAACTTTATGAAAGCGTATAATTCACTAATTCCTATTTATAAGCAAAGCATAGGAAAGCCCCTTGCTAGAAAGGTAGTAAAACAAACAAAAAAGGCCTCATTAAATATACGAAAACGTTTTGCTTGGAAGGACTCAAAAGGGTTATTTTCCCTATGGCCTCTCAATAAAATAACCCTATCTGCCCCCTTCAAGGTTGCCCTCCCCCTATTCTGAGTCAAGCGACCTCCGACCCCTTGGAGGGCAAAGACATGACTGATCCATTCTTGGTAAACTGCTAAACTCATTCCCTTCCCCCAAACAGGCATGACTACTACGACATGTCAACAAATCCTTACGGAGGGAATGAAACAAAGCAAAGCCAGTGGCTCATTAAAACCGCAGCGGAGAGCCCGCAGTACCAAATGCCAATCGGTAAATATTCACAAGATTATTAAATGCTGCACAAGTTCTCTAACGGGATCTCTTTCACACGAACTTGTATGTAATGCAATTTCATGAATTATGCAAATAAAGGTTTCAACTATTCACGACAAAACCCAGAGCTGTGTCACTCCGGTTGCACAGAGCTGGGAACTGAGCGCATCAATCACAGGAGTCACAAGAGACACTGGTGCATTCCAGCCTGCTGATGGCTCTGCTTAAACATTTACATTTCACACACCGAGGGGAAAAAAGGGGGAAGAAAACCCGCGCTGTTCCACAGAACAACTGAGAATTTACTTCCAACACAGAACAACTTTGTACAGACATTTAATAACCAAAAGTTGAGCAGAAATCAAAAATACAATTTAACAAGCCTTTTTATAAACAAGGAGTTCTGTGAAGCTGCACATTTGCACCGGCAGAGGAAGCTTACCTGCTTGGCTGTTTTCAGACTGAGCTATAAGTGCTGCCATGGCTGAATTTGGATTCAGCCTATTGCCGTACATGTGGGATGGAGGCAGACTGAGAGAAGATCCAGGTAGGGTGTTTGCCTGCAAGAAACCAATCAAAACATGATTCCTTTTTTTAAAACGGGGAGAAATGCTAAATGTATTTTAAAGAAGCTTTCTTAATGCACATTTATTGTATTTGTAAGTTGAATGCTTTTTAAAACAATGTTATTTAAAAGAAAAAAATGTTTCCATTTGTAAGTATAGAAATAGAACTCCAGCACTTTGAAAAACAGATCAGGTTTTTAAGTGTATTGTACTTGTGGTCGTCAAGATGTTTTAATTAAAGAAAACCCTTCTAATAAAAAAGTACTGTAGCAAATATTAAAAATACCTAAAGTGCATTTTAAAACAACCACAGTTTGCAGAACAGGCAGACTTCCTTGTGATCCTGAAGTATGCGCTCAATGCTAGGACTTACTAGCATGGCGACCATGTGGTTATCCTACTAATTATTTAATCTTATTAAACCATTTACAAAATAAGGGCAGGTAGACAACAGATGTCTCACAAATGCTTGGGTTCCTTACATCACAAGCCGGCTGTGGAGGTCAAAAGGTCCAACTTTCAGCTCTATAGTTTAACTACACAGAGCCATATTTCCTTTGCTCGACTCCGTCATTAGTAAAACGTGCACAGTATTTTGTTACTTCCTATTTTGATAGACTTGGAAGCCTGGTGGTTTTTTGTTTTGTTTTGTTTTTATTTTAAAGAACGCAAACAGCCATTACAAGTATGTTTTCTATACAATAGGGGGCTCCGGGAACCACAGCTTTGCCCTGACCCCATATAAGGAACTGTATTTTTGGCAGTTGGCCAGCTCTACTTATTGAAGAGCTCCCAAAGTTTGTGTTCATTCATGTTGCTAACCACAATTCTGAAGGTCTCTGCTGGGACTTGTGCCAAACAAGCGAAAATGAACCCTTAAACAGATGAAGCTAAGGAGGCTGGCCAAAATCTTGCATAATCCAATGCAATAAAAATACCTTCTTCCTTGGCTGCTTATGCTTTTTCCCTTTCGAAGAAAAAAAGATTTGTGTCAAATGCTAAGTTGCAGAGACAGGCAATCAAAGAAATAAAGGCACGGCTGCTTATTTTAAAGGCATTTTTCTACCTGATAAAAAAATTATTTCAGAACAAAGAAAAGATTTCAAGGGGAGTGGGGGTGGAATCAAAGATATACAAACTTGTGTGATCACTGGTTTTAAAATTAATCTTCTAAGAAAATGTAAACAACTTTTACAAATGAAACTTCTTTTGCAAAATGAAAAAAGGTGAACAGTAAGGAACTCAATTTGTGGGACATTTTGACATGCATAACTGCACACAAGAGACAGAGGAAACATACTGGTTATTACAGCAAAATATTACAGAGTATAAACTATGTCTCTGGAAAGAATCACACACTACCATTAATTTTTGGCTTTCTGCCAACATATTAAACTTGATGAATGGACTTTTATGAATTCACACAACTGTTTTCAATGATGCTTTATTTACTATATACTGGTGAGAAATTTGTGCCTGATATTTACATTCTTCTACTGTCACAAAGTTAGAAAAAGCCACAAGTAATTGCTTACAATGATCAGGGGTTTATTCGCTTTTCAGCTTATAGGTATGTGCAACATTGCTAAACATGGAACCATGGTGTTGCTTAAAATCTGGCTGTTACTTCTGGTTGTCCGTTGGAAGTTTTTTTTAAGAATTGCATATCTTTAGCAGAATTAACCTGAATTATTTCTAAGTCTTAAAAATAATGCACGCATTCCCACCTCCCCAGGTACAACACCTTCCAGAAATACTGTGACACAGACTGACAAAGGCAGCAATACTGCACTTTTCCTTAACAAATGCCTATGGAGCAGTTCCAGCTCAACCGTTATTGTTCCTAGCAACCTTCAGCTCTTTTCCCCTCAAAACCAAACAAACTTCAGTCAAATCCTTTCACTGATAAAACCTGACAGAATGGAGTATTATGAGATTCAACCAGTACTATCCTTCAACCATATCTAAAAGACCAGACAAGCAAAATAAAAGTTTATATGATGTTATGAGTTCTACTAATACAGCTGGGGGGGGGGGCGGGGCGCACCTTTGAATTCTAAACACCAGTCCTTATTTCTGTTTAGTTAAATAATATTTCCCTAAAAGATTTCTTTTCATTCTAGTAAGTGTATGTACTGCTCACATTTTACGCAGAAGCTTCTATACTTAGCTCTCAGTCCATGTCATTCACTGCAAGGCTGCTTAAAACTGTGCAGTAGCAACTATATATAAATTTATGACGGCAGGGTAGCTATAATCATCAAGGGAAATACATGTTTATATGACTGAAACATGCACAAATAGCTTTAAGAACTTTCTGAATGTACCTAAGTATCTTGAAGGGAGTTGCTGAAGTTTGTTGAGTAACTATCACATCACAAAACAGAAGACATCAAAAGAATTAAACGTTTGCTAAGTGGGTTGATATCACAGATCAGAAGACTTAGCAGGATTTAAACAATATCTAAGAACTTGAGGTTTTCACAAGTAGTGGTTTCACCCTAAACTTTAGCCCTCTTTATACTTTAACAAAATAGTAAAAGTGTCCTACTGTAAGATGGAACTATAGAAGTTCCCATGCTATCCTGCATCCTATGCAACTCTTAAAGCAAAAAAGACACAATAAAATTTTTCAAGTAAGTTGAAGGCAAATAAAAAACCTTTGAAAATACTTTTTTTGAACGGCAATGTAAAATGACAAGAATAATGATTTGTGAAGCTTTCTTATGTATGTGTCGACTTCATCTGACAAGGAAGTAGCGAAGGTGGAGGAGTGCTACATTACTTAAAGGTGAAATAGGAGCTTCATGTTTCACTCACAGTCGAAACAAGCTGTAGCAAGCATTTATTAAAAATGCACATTCACCTGTCAATACATATTAAGGTCACAGGACTGACACATGTTCTAAAATGCAGAACTTTTAAGTCTGTATTATTCCTTATTTCAACTGTTTCTATTTAAACACTCAACACAATACATGATCAAAATGTATGAACTAATAAAAGCCCAAGACTACTAAGTATTTATTTTGAAAAGGCAGCAAATTTTCCTGAAAATATTTTAGCAGAATGATTTAAGTCCATCTAGACGTATACAACACACTGCTTTCCTTTATGGCATGTTCAATAAATCAGTAAAGCCATAAGCAGCAGAGCAGCACAGAAGGACGATGCATTGTAATTCAGAGAATGCCCACGTGCAGTAAGAAATGATTGATATTTGACTGATGCTTAAAAACACTTCCTCTACAGCAAGAGAGAAAGTACAAGCATATTCTTCTAATTAAAGAACAATGCAAGTTAACTACATTTAACTCATATATATAAATATCCTCCAAAATATTTAGAATAGTTTTATATTTGTTTGCATGACTCCAGAATTATTTAACAGTATGACTATGAAGTTTCCAAAGGATTCGTATCTGAACATTTACTCATATCTGAAATTCCCAGGAGAAGCAGTCTCTTCAATCAAAAGTTACATATTCTTTAAGCAGAAAAAAACAAAGGGGGGGAAAACGAGACAATACTTAGCTGTTTGCAACCAGATTGGGTCTCAAAACTTTGAGACTCTTTGAACATGCCTTTTCTCCCATTCCTTTCAAGTTTTATGCTATGAAATATTTTCTGATAACAGGCCTCATTTCTGTCTCAGCTCCACACCAGTAAGGTTTTAATACTCAGCGTGTGATGAGAGATGAAACCAAGTGTGAACAACTTTTGGGTCCCATGAGTCGGCTGACTGTTGAAGCTGTCAGGTTCAATTGCATCATTCCACATTATTCAATGCCCCAAACTGCTCCCTAATTGTTAGAGGCTTAACATATTCAAAACCATTGTTTAGGCTAATGCTGAAATGCCTACAGTTGAGTTTCCATAAAGAAAGGGGAGGGATTTAATTGTAGTTAAACCATTACTGAACTCTCCTCCTTTCATGATAGGGCAACAGGGATGGCCGGAACAACCAATTCCAAGACAGCTTCTTAATCAGTTTATATCCAATCAACACCCCTTTTTCCCCTCTCCTTTAAAAATTGTCATTGCTGTATTGCAGCTTTGTGTTATATCATCATAATGCTTTACAATTAGTGACACATCACCTAATTACCTATTTCCGCCAATATTTGTTTGTCAAAAATAATTTCAAAGGTTAATTTTATTTCTTGTTTAAAATAGAAACATGTAATTGTTCCTGTGGTTAGGGCTACAACATTTACCAATCATACCAGGTTCTCCATCACAGCACAATGCTGTGAGATGAAGTGCAGAACTCCCCCTTGCTCCTACCAATACGAAGTAAAGAAATAAAGAGCATTAGATGTACCACTAACAACTACTTAAGGCAAACTACTACTGAAATCATATAAAAAATTTCGATGCTGATGAAATTAAAGCTAAATTTTTGGCAAGCTGTTCTGCTACCCTTCTGAGATGTTATGAACACTTTCCATGCATGTCTAGCTTCATGAAATATGGAAGGAAATTCAAGCACAGGTCCAAGTGTTAGCATCAGTTTACTTCATCTACAAGACATCTTAAGCTGATGCATTTTGGTCTATGGCAAGCAACATTTATCTGAACAATGTATTAATTAATTAAAACCTGCATTGAAATTAAATGAGATTAGATATGAACACATATTAATTCTAGACACACAACTGTAATAAAAAATTTATAAGATGCATATATAAAAATTATTTTCTTTTTCTGAGAGGTGAAAAGAGCTGCCCATCAAGTGACAGCAGCAGAAGCAACCTTACCTTGTGTTTCCTAGATTAACTTGGGCAAGTGAAGAAATATTATTTTTATCCCTAAAATTTTTAAGGCCTTTGCTTGGGTATTGAAGGCAATGGGAAGAATATGCTATTGCTTCCTTTTTTTCCCCAGTACTTATGGTACAGCCTTTAACTGCATTTAGGAGAGGTGAGGGACTCGCCTCCAGTGAAGCATCAGCTGTTCACCGGGATGGCAAAGCACACCCGCAGAGAGTGGTCAGAGCACAATTCACTGCAATGCAAAGAGGAGTCCTGCCACGTCCACACCTTCTCAGGCATCACTTCCTGCGACACAACCCTTGAAAATTTTCACCACAAATACGGAATCTGCTTAGAAATCTTAGAATGCTTATCAAGACCTTGTTCCCAATGGAAGAACAAAAATCTAAATTCCTGTTTATTTTCCTATATGCCAAGAAACTTAGATGGAAGACAACACAGAAAATCCTTAATAAAATACTGTTTCCACATTTCTTCTGAAAATTATCATCTGACTAGGACAACACAATATTAACCTGTAGCATAATTACTAATCATATATTTTAACTAAAGCGATACTTTTGATTTACATCTTTTTAATATATGTTTTGGCTGTCATAAATTATAAGTTGAACATAACTAAATTTCAATCAAACAATACTGACCACTTGACTAAAACAGCTGACAACACTACTGATGACTGGAATCAGAGTGAATTTTTACAGCAAACCTCACCTCACCTGCTATCACACATCACCAATGCGAATCAAACCCAAACATCTACTGTAGTTTTTTTACACATTCTATGAAAGCAACACTGAGATTGAAAAGATAGCCCTCCCACACTGCCACCGTTACCATCCAAGCACTGTGAACCTCTTAAAGTTTGGGGATTTTTGAAACAGATAATCAAGGTCCAGTTACACAATAACTGTATTCACTAGCTGGCTGAAATAGAAGAATTAACTGAAAAGTATGATTAGGAGGTTGGAAAAGTTAAAATGAAATCAGAAAAAGGGTTTATGATGTCTTAGAAGAGAAGAAAAAACTTAGAAGAAATTTTTCATTCAAAAAGAAGAAGAACATTAATTACAAGTGTACAAATTGTCAGAATTTAAATCTGTCAGGAAAACTGTATTTGTGACATCATTCCATGGATACAATATTCACATCACTGGTACTTTTTCTGTTTGCAGCAAAAAAAATCCTTTGAACTTCTAGCTGTAATGAAGACTAGCTCATGAACAAGCTAATAATCAAATACTGTCTTTGAGAATCAATTGTTTTGATTAAATGTACAAATAAACCCTTCAATTAAATGAAACCATCTAACCTTCAAACAGCAGCACTCAAGTATTTTCCAAGAAAGGCATGAATGAATACAACTGGGGAACACAGTGGGATTTGAAAGGCAAAATGAAAAATTAATGGCACACCTACAGAAACTAATTTATACCTCTGCCCAGTGTACAACAAGGGCACATAAAGCCATTAAAAACCGCATGGATAGAAGACCTATCTTCCAATAACGTGAAAACACTATAACCTCAACTGTACTACCACTTTACTCCTCTCTTTCATGTTAACTAACTAGATAATACATAAAATTTTAACCAATAAAATGTATTTATTTATACAGGAGACATAAAAAAGAGACTTGTTCAAAAACTTATAAGAATTCCACCTCATTAAGAGGTCTTTTTTGTTTGGTTGGTTTTGTTGTTTGGGGGTTTTGTTTTGTTGCAGGTTTTGGTTTGTTTTTTAAAGGACTCTTTGCAGAGATAAGACACTGGGATTCCTCCACAGACCTAACTGAAAACACAGCTATCATTTCAACACAAAGCCCTTTTACCTTTAAGTTGGTTGCTCTATCATTTCCATCTGCCTGTCTTCATAGTACTTAAACTGTATGTGCTCTACATAGACATGGAAGCGCTATCTTGCCCCAGAATCTGTTTTACTTAAGAGTTTGAATCTATATATGAGGAATCTCAACTGCACTCTCATACTGACTAGCAGAAAAAATTACTTTATTAGGCAACAAACTCAGTATAATCATAGAGGAATCTATTTTCTTCATGCGAGTATTCCAGAGAAAGCCAGACACTTGCAAATAGGCAAATAATGGATCTGAGAGAAAAGTAACTACTTTCAAGATCATCTATAATTTCAAAAAGAGTAATAATAAAGAATCAGGTACTTATTCACATGCATGCACATTTTAACTATCTAAATAAACATCAACAGTCTTTGCTATTTAAGTGATGAAACAAACACCTTCAGTAGCAGAATTGCTGCTGTGCAAAAATGCTTGCAAGATTCTCAATATTTATACAAGGCCCATAAGGACACTGCCTCAGCAACCAACTCTGCAGCTTGCAACAAACACACACCATGTATACTTGAAATATTTTTCAAGTAAGACCTAAACATTCAGTTTCATCTAAATAGTTTTATTCTTTCCATTGCATACAAACTAGAAAATTTCACACTTTTTACATTCAACACCATTATAATTGTCTCAGGCAGCTAGATTGAAGTAGTGCTACACTCAGTTCAACGAAGAGGTCAATGTGCCTCAGTTGCCTGGAGACTGATGGTTGCTACAGCAGCACCAGATAAGCCAAGCTAAATAAGCTTCAGCTTGAAGGCAGAAAACATTTATTGCTAGACTGAAACATTGATGCAGTTGTCTCAGCATGCGGCACTGTGCAAAACCAGGCAACTGCCTTTCAGACTACCTCTATGTCGCACAAGTCTACATGAAGACAAGCTTTCTGAAGCAAGAGGAAAACAAGATTTTCATTGGGCTAAATACTAGATTACTTGCAACTATGATTCCTTTGTTCTTCTAGTTGAGTCACATGTTAGAAGGAATTTTCCCTCTGGCTGTAAATTCTTCCTCCTTGCTACTCTCCTCCTCCCCCACCCCAAAAATCCTCAATTAGATTGCATGAAAAGAAAATTAGATTTTTACCCATTTTGCCCAGAAGTAACTAGAAATTAAAACAGCTTTTAAGTGAGAAACAAGAAAATTTTGATGGAAGAACTTTTATTAGTAAGTTCTTTCACATTTTTCATTTTTCAAGACTCGAATTTAAGTGGCTGTGACACAAATATAATTTAGTAGGTTTGGAAGGAAAGTCTCTGGTTTGCACTGACATCCTACACCACTCTATCAAACCTCTCTGTCTACAAAATACTGAAGGATGCATTTAGCACTTTCCAAATCCAGAAGTGCTGGCAATTTCCTGTGGCAGTGAGTCCCAAAGATGAGCAATATACTCTGTTAAGAACAATTTCTTTTTGTTCTGGATATGCTGACATTTCCTTTTGTATCTTTTTGTTAAGTTATAACATAAGGAGAACCAAATAATCTCAGCATCCGAACAGCCTGTGATCCATGTTGATATTTTACCTTTGACCCAGTGGGTAGGAGTCTCTTTCAAGAGACTTTATCATCAAGAGGTCTTTTGATAGTAACATAAAATATGTTAATTGGTTTTCATATACCCAGCATTTCTATTGATTACAGAATTCTAGTACCACAGTAAGGATCTAATTTCCTTTTTCTGGAAGCACGCTGCTTAAACCATGCAACATCATTATCTCCAGATGTTTTATTAGTCTCTTTTCAATTATCATTCATATTAAAGGTAATACAAAACAAAAAAACCTAGAACACCAAAAAACCCCCAACAAACAACACCCCACTCCCCCAAACCAACAACATACACTGTATGACAATGTATAAACTGAACCTAAAAAATGAACCAACTTACTTGTTTTGGAGAAATTTAGCAATGTATTAATTGTCACGTATTGTCATAATTGCTCTCTATGCTTTACTTTAATGACTAATTACTAAGAAGCAAGAGGTTTCACCCACCAAATATGCAGTAGAAATCTATACTATCTGCACTCTGGACTTCCTAAGAGCTCTTATGGCATTCAGAATCTCAATGACTTCTATGTTAAGGAACAGACTTCAGAAAGTGGCCTAAAAAAAATGTAAAGAGAGTAAAGTTCTTCTTAAGTTCTGGAAATCATCTCTGATTACATGTCTAATGCAGTTTAATGTAATTATGCTAAGTTCCTTTGCACTGCAAAAAAAAAAGGATTATTGCTCAAATGAGTTTGTTGAGATGATGTCAAAGTCTCTAGTTTTAAGATGTTCTGATCCAAAGGTGTCTACAGCACTATCACACTAACTTTTAACTTACATATGGTTGTCATGTGCATCTTTGGGAGCGGAGCAGGGAACTCACTTAAGCAGCCAACCATCTAATGCAGGTCACATCTGTCAGACCCCAAAGTCCTAGAACTGAGGGCAGCTTGGGTTTTTCTCTGTGTATTTATTCTAGTCACCAAAGAAAAATTGATTCAACACTGATAGCTGACAGATCTGCCACTTTCTAGAGTATCCACAGAGAAGATGACTCAGAAACGTCCCTCGAAGCACTGCAGTCTGCCCAGCTCTAGCAAACTTCAGATGCTTAACCTGAAACTTTCCTTCCTTCCTTCCTCACGTTTACTTTGTGCTGAATATTAAATTAAAAAAAAAACCAAATCCAAACCAGCAGGAAACAGGGTATGTTTCTCTAAACAAGACTGGGAAACAGAAGTGGACAAAGGAGTATCTTCCTTGGCCACACTGACTTTAAAAATGTGACATGCATAATTTGAGGTTACAACTGTAAACTTGGAAGCAGTATCAATCAGGTAGGTGCATTTTACTGTCCCATGAAAATGCCCAAACCCCGCTCCGCAGACTTGCAAAAACCCTTCTCAACTTGAATTTTCAGAAAAGGAACGTCTACTTGTTTAAGATGTACTATTAAATTCCTTCATAATTCCACCCCTGTTGTGGAAGGTACAAATAAGATTGCTCCCAAAACTGCTCCTAACTTCTCTGCTGAAAGGAACGAAAACTAAGAATAGAGTTCCTATTTCCTGTCTTTTCATTTATTTTCCCATGAGTGCCAGAATATAAAATAAAAAGGACAAGAAAGTTCCCTTGATAGCATGCAAAATGATTAGCAGACTTAAACTATGGCAAGGAAAGAAACCACTAATACAGGAAGCCAAAAATAGTGCAGACTAGTAATTTGGGGAAAGAGCAGGGGACTAGAGAGATCCAAAATTAGGGACTAGATCAATTCAGAAAATGAGAAAATAAAAACCATAGGACAGATGCATCTGAAACATCACGTGCCCTACATTCAGAACCTGAAGAGATCTCAAAATTCCTTAGCTTTCACATTCCTCTGTTGTTAACAAGTAACTCCAGATCCACTGGAAAAAAATAAGCCTTATCTCCCCCTAAAAGCTGGATCAGACAAAGGAGGATAACCACCTCTATATGAATGCTAAAGAAAACTCTGCTGCTTTTGTACTGCTCCGAAGGGAAGTAAAGCCAAAGGAACTTTAGAAGGGGCACTGGAAGTGATAAAAAGCAAACTTCTTTCACTCACCCCAGCAACTACCTTCCCAATTATCACATCTGCACCCTGGAGGCAGTAGTTGATTACACTATGTTGAAGTGGATCTATCACGCCATCACAAACAAATCCTGAACGTAAAGAATAACAAACAGCAACTATTCAGTTTCCCTATCTTTGTGCAAGCCACAAGGACTGCTATTACAGCTACTTCTTGTCCTTCTCCCTCTTCATTATCTGCCTCTGTGGCAAAGGAAGCACAGTGCATAAATTAAGAACTGGGAATTTAGGAAGAAAATAAAACAGAAGGTGCAGAGGGAAAAAAATGCTTAGAAAAGAAAGAAGAATCTAGCAGCAGCAAAGAAATCCCACTGTAAGAAAATCTTCTGGATTGTATCTGTAGAAGAGGTTAGTAACAAGTATGTGCCGTATTGCTTGAAACTGCCTCACAGATGTGCTTATTACAGTCACCAAGAGCAGAGATACCATCAGACAGTAGAATGAAAAAAAAAATCCACTACAAAGTGAAAATCTGATATTGAATTTTCATCCTGAAAATTTCTCAATAAACTGAGATTACTATAATGTAAAGATCATACGCTATTGGATCACACAACCCCAACATTTGATGAGCTACAAATTTTTAAAGTAAAAGACTGCGTATTTAAGCAAACTACTACATGCCATTTCTACTCCCACTAAAAGCACTATTGAAATGAGATTACAAGATACTTAAGTGCATTTTTTTCTTGAAAGCATTACAGTCTGAACCATTAAATGGCTTTAACAATCAACGACTGAAGAAAGCCCATCAAAAACCTTTACTTCCAATTCTGCAGTTTGATTCTGCATTCAGAACCTGGAGACCCCAGTAACAATTGGCCACAGAGCTCTAGCAGGGTAATTTCACTAATTTAAGTCATCAAAAAGAACACACAGCTCAAGCAATTTCAATCTCAATCCCAACCAAAGTAGCAAACATTCAATTATACAGTACTAAATGACTAAAACCAAATCCTGCTGTACAGCACCAGAAGATACTGAGGCACTCAGGTCACCACTTTTTTTATGAACTTACGTTAATCACAAAGAACAACTTATCAGAAACAGCAGTATGGCAGGTTGTTGCAGAATAGCGTAACAGACTGAGAGACATTTTTGCTATAATTATGAAGCATTATGAAATATTTGAGATAAAAACTGAGCATAGCACGTTCAAGTGGTGCAACTTGTAACCTGGCTTAAAAGGGAAAAGTGAAGATGATATTCAAAATCCAAATGGAAGAAAGCGATTTTTCTCAATAACAGAGCACATCTCAATAACCATATGAAAGTTGAAGACACACTTTTGAGAGGAAAGACACAAGTTCAGGATACAGCAATTTGCTGTTACATACAGGATAGGCAGTACCCACAACCATGTCAAGAGCACCAATTCATGGAAAAGCAGGAGAAAGTATTTGTGTGGACTGTACCCCTTCTCTCCTGTATCCCTTTTTTACTACATTTTTGCAATTGTTAAATGCATTGTTAGGTAATAAAGCCTAATTGAATTAAGCAGTGCAACCTATCTGAGGCTATGCCCAAGACATATAAAGAAAAGAATAGTATGCAAAATAATCTGCATTTCCAGCAAATAGCATTTTCATTAGTCCACTGGTTCCTACGTGGTGAGGAACACCAGCACTTCAATTCAGTTATGGCACAGCATGGAACACAAGTTCATAATTTATTCTTCTGGATTTATTAGTTTGGAATAAAAATTATGAGTAGCATGAGAGAAAAGAAAGTTAGGCAGAAAAGGGGATTGTAACAAGGTCCATACTGTGT
This sequence comes from Oriolus oriolus, assembly GCA_013400235.1. NCBI lineage: Eukaryota > Metazoa > Chordata > Aves > Passeriformes > Corvidae > Oriolus > Oriolus oriolus. The sequence goes on along the minus strand of VXBT01009666.1, from coordinate 1,060,536 downwards.
TTTTGTCTTAAAAACAAACAAACAAACAAACAAACAAACACCACAGTACAGAAACTATCATACTAGTCAATATAATGAAAAAATAAAAATCCAGGATTTTCAAATTGTGGGTTTTTTAAGCTTTAAACTCAGTGTTGTTTAGTTGTTGAAGGAAAAAACAGCACTTTGGGGTTTTAATCACCAAAGTTTTATACAGGCCTGTTAAGTTATTACAAATAACAGAAGTTACTTTGTCATTTTGAGTAGTATTAATTTAATAGAGGCATTTAATAATAGTATTACCTAATTTAGGGCAGTTGCTCTCAACTGCTTGCAAGTTTTTTTAATGCTATGAACAAAATTTTCTGCATTAGATGCCTATCATGCCATTCTAATCAGAATGTATCAGGTAATCCTGAGACTAATTCTACAGGAACACATTTTTTCCCAAGACCTTTTCTTTAGAATTTCTTAACACCCTTTCTTTAAAAAAGAGACATGCAAAAAAATCCTTCCAAAATTGACAAATTTATGATGTCCCCAAAATCATAATTACAAATGACCAACAGAGATCTAAGAAAACAGCTGAAATCTTACAGGATGCACCTTAGCAGCACATCTTTGAGGCTATTCCAAGTTTTAGCACTATTCCGACTGCATATCTGCCAACGTGACTGAATAAGTAAGCAGACAAGATTTGGTCATACTTGCTCTCTTAACTAATAGTTTAAGTAAAACCTAATCTTTTAACTATTAGTTTTTACCTGCTATGGAGGTACATGCTTACCTTAGTTTATAACCTAGGATGATGGTTTTCTTTTAATCAGAACACTACACAAGAAATATACTAGCACACTCTTATTTGAAGACTTCCATGGTCAAGAGGTGGGTAAACACTGAGTATACATCCACAGGAGCCCAGTAAGCAGACACAGCACTCTGATGAAACTTTGCAGAAGTAGGTAAACCCTAACCCTTGACATATAATCAGTCATTTATGCTAAACAGGAAGGGGGTGGGGGGTAGGGGAAGAGATAAAAAAATCCCAATGGGTTGCTTCAAGCGGAGAACAACTGCATGGTAAACTAGGCTCTCCTGACTGAATCTCTTCAAACTAGTATGGACCTCATGCACTGAAAGAAGACTCACTGAAGCAGTGGAGGACTTTGTTAATTCAAATACAGGAGCTCACCTTTATGGCTGTCAACCAAAACTCACAATTTCAGTCTCCCTCTATACCTCAAAACCAAACCACTCTTTCAATGGTAGTACCTGTGAGTAAGATCCTGACAAGTAAATCTATGACCACTTGAAAACAAGTTTAGTAGTGAGGCAAGATACACAACTCCTTTGCTTCTCTGGGGATAGAAAAAAAAAAAAAGCCCCCAAGGCAACTCCCAAGAAACAAAGCCAAAGGAAGGACAGGAATTTTAAGCAGTTAACCTATGGAGGGCTCTGTAGTTCAGCTAAATACTAAGAGAAGGTCCATCTCCTAGGGTATACTTCTCTTTTTTTGTGACAACCTGAAGGAAAAAAATACTATGGTATTTCTCTGGGTTATATGGGTTTTGTCCCATCGCTTTTTCAATCTGTTTATCTTCTGACAGAGGTTAAAAGATAGAAGTGACAGTGCACAACTCTTGCTTATTTAACTTTTCCATGTCAATTGATTTTACAGACCTTTGTCTTATCCCATCTCAGTGTCTCTTTTTGAGGCCACGTGTCCCTCACTATTTACTCACTCCTTATAAAGATGTTCTTTGCCATTTTTCACTGCCATGGCTCTTCCTGTACCTCTTTTGGCATGTACCGTATCTGTTTTGAATAGAAACTGTCCTTTCCCTTTAACGTTGATTTTATTTGCCCTCTTACCACCTTGTCAACACAGGCTGGTGAGGTCTTTCAGCAGTTTGTGACAGCTGATCTTCATAATGGCTCATTGCATAACCCAGCATAATCAGCAAACTTGGGTGTGCGTTCCTCCTCCTCCTTTCCCCAGATCATTTATGAATATGTTGAGCTGTACAAAAGGCTGAGTCTTTCCAAGACTCTCATGGCAAACCTCTCCTCTGTGAAAACTGAGCATTGACTTACTTGGGGTTTTTTAAAACTTTTAATCTGCTACTAAACTATGACACAACTCCTCCCCTTAACTCCAAACTGTTTAATTTAAGTGTTGTCAGTGAGTCAGAGTGTGTAGTGATCTTTGGAAATGAAAACAAAAAAAAAAAAAAAGAGAGAACTTACTAAAATACCAAATTTTAAATTAATTTCTTTAAAGTAGTTTCAATCAATTTGTGCAAAAGAGATGTCACTCAATTTTGGGTGAAACCACCTTATTTCTTTAGAAAACCAGTCTGGAAGAATGATGTAAAAATATGAACCACTACCTATATGAACAAATTGCTATTTGATACTGAAATGTAATCTGTGTTGATCTTCACATAGTATTTCTGCTATCCATGCACTATACACACCCACTGTGCACACACACACATTAAGCTTGATTTTAATTCTTCATGTTTATATCCACTATCTTAGATCACTGTAGATAAATTACAAGTTCATTGCTTAAAAGCACGCAAAAAGAGATATATTTGATACATTCATTGTAAGAGAGATTCCCATCAGAGAATGAAAAATGCAAGAAATGAGGAGTATAAAATCATCATGTAGAGTGTAGCATTCCTTCATAAACACTAATCACGGTGACTTTCTGCAGCTATAACTTTGTACTCTCTTATCTTGATAAATTTAATCTTGTCCAACTTAAATTCATACAAAATACTATCATAAAGGTATTGTTTCTGGTTCATTACTTCAACTATGCCACCCTTCTGCACTTCTCCCACGCCTCCCTTTTTTCTTCACCATCAAACATGAACTATGGATCTTCATTTGCATGACTTTTCAAATACAAAACATGTATACCAACATTCATTTGTTACCAGGATGTCAGCCTTGGCCAACCCTTTGCCAGGGCTAGCTTAGTTGTCCATTTGCTAAACCTCCCACACAAACCACTCTTTAACTGATACCATCATTTTTGCATAAAACACTGAAAACTTTACATATTTTCCTTTTTAAAAATCCTTTCTTATGTTCTGATAAAAGACGGGTTAGAACACTGACGAACTGCAACCAGCATTTATGCTACTAGTCATAATATAGTTATTAATACGCACTTCCTCAAACTACATTTAAAAAAATCTATGTACTCTACAAAATAAGACTATGTAATACTATGGGGAACTTCCAGCCACTACAACGTTTCACAACAAATATAATGTTTATTAACCTATTTTCCAAACAAATTACGGTTTCTTTTAACATTGAAAATAAGCAGGTCAGTAACATGATTTTCTGTCTTAAACTCTTGTGATAGTTTACCTGAGTTGCAGCAACAACAGTAGTTATAGAAGGCGCAGTTGAAGGTGATAGAGCTCCCACTTGCTGCAAGTGGCCTGAAGCCTGCTGAGGTAAATGAGAACTGGAAACGGGAGTGCTAGATCCTGAGCCAGATACTGCATTTGGAAATGATACTGCTACATCATTGCTGCTAAAAATACCTGAAAAAAATTACAAAAACGATTACATGCATCTCTCTCTCTCCCCCTCCCTCTGTTTACTAGTAACCATGTAAATATGCAGTAGAAAATTAATCAAGACAAACAAGATCACTTAATACATAATGCAGAAAGCTCCTGTGTAGAAATTCTAACCATGCCGATTGATAAAAGTGCTCTTGTCATTTAACATTCTACAGTTCAGGGAACACAGATTGATTCCGTTTTAAGTTTTTGTAAAACGTGTGATAAATCAAATATTTATGTGCATTACAAACTGCTCAAATATTAACAGTAGCAGAATTTTTGGCTAAAATGCCTGCCTTCAACTGAGTCTGCTATCAGAGTTTGTTCTTTCAATGTATTACTGTTAAGTAAAGAGTGAAGTATTGGGCTAAGTAACTGAACACACACCATACAAATAGAAAAAATACTTTTTAATTTTAAAATAAATGTTACTAAACAACATACATTTGTCCAAAACTGTAATTTTGGCAACTAAGGATTGCTTGTGCTTTTTCAGGAAAATATTGACAGCAAGTCTGAGGACAAAGTACTCAGATTTGCCGATAGAACTGGTGGTATTTCATTTATTCACAAACTAAAATTCCATCCATGATCTACACGAATGCTTGACTAACATTTCTGCTAGAACAGCCAACAAATAAACGACTAAACACGTTAACATTAGTCAGACTTGTAAGTTAGCAATTTAAATAGGAAGAGTTCATACCCCTCTGTGAAGCCATTACTTCTGTTCATCTACATGCAGGGTAAAGTTCATTATAGAGGTTGGGAAAAAAAACCCTACTGACCAGAAGCCCAGGACAAGAAGTAGTACCTGTCTATGAAACCGTTAGGCTCCACGTGCATTAGATAAGTGAGCTGTCAGCTGGCCAAGGAATATCAAGCATGGTAGCACTGAACTGCAGTTAGAGGAAGAGTGCCACAGGGAGTAAACAGAAGTAGAATGAACATGGTTAGATCAAAAAAAGCAACAGAACTGAAATGCCAGTTAGAAGGCAAAGGGTGGAGCTAGTTTGTCACTCATACAAATAATGATTTGAAGAAGGCAGTGACAATAAGAAGATATGCAATGTTAAAACACCACTCGCCACCCAGATATCCCTCTGAGCACAGGCAGTCAAGGGAGACTAACATCATCCAAACCCACACATAATATGCAAACACTGATGCATCTTAAATTCCCTGACTCTACTAACTGTCAAGAAAAATGGAAGAGAACATCAGCCAGACCCACTAGAGAAAGAAGATACGAAAAAGCAGCCGAAGACACACCGCGACAACACTTTTTTTCCTGCCTAACCAAAGTTAGTGACTTATCTTCTCCCCAGCCTCTCCATCATAGAGAAATTCCGTACCTGTTCTGCTTTTCTAGTGACCTTCATATCTTTTTCCATTTAGTACACCTCCCCCTCCTTGGTTTTTTTTTTTCTGTCACCATCCCCAAAACCTACAGTTACCGCCTTATTAGCAGTTAAGATCCTTGAAGTGAACACTTTGCTATGACCTTTTTCCAGTTCTAGCTGGATCATCTAACTAGACAGCACATTTCATGGATCCTGCTCTAATTTATCCTTATACACCACCAAAATGAACATGACTAACAAACAGCCTTGATACTGAGTCTACTCCTAAATGTGACATAATTACAATGACAAAAACTGAAATATAACCCAGGTCCTCAAAAGATGTTTTCAATATGCTTTTAAATCAACAATTTCAAATTAATAAAAATGATGAGATTTGACCCTCTGTTTTCTGAATGCAGTAAAACAATTAAATATACAAACCTTCTTGAAAATATGAGATTCTCATGAATTATCAGGCTTCAGGAACCATAAGTTTTAAGAGTAAAAATAATGAAATATCACAACACCTATGAGTAAACCATAAGAGCTCATCACCACAAACACTATCACTCTCATAAAACATCAGTAGCAATGAGAGGAGAAAACAAAATTTTTGGTGAGAGACAAGTACTAAAAATGAAGGATATTTTGTCAGAAAGGGAAAACAATTCCAAAATTTTAAAGCTATTGCAGATTTTTTTTCTTAGTTTTTAAAAATTTTACATATTTAATAACTGCAGAGCTTCTGCTGCTTCTATTTTAATGATAAGGTTTATTCTTCCTCTTAAAAATAAAATTCTGGAATACAAGCGGATAGTTATGAAATCACAGGCAAAAAAATATTTCAAAAGACAAGCAGCAAACTAGTTTGCCAGTGGAATGAGGTAAGCTAATATTTGTTGCCAGTTGTTGTAGTAGTATTAAAACCACTATTTGTTGCTGTTGCAAAATACAGGACAAATATGACCTATCAGCAGACCCTGTTAGGGATAAGTATTTCCATTTAGCAATCCCTTACTTAAGACATAAAGTACATGCACCTTCAGAAACTAGTCATGCAACCAAGATATTACTTCATGCAGCATTCAAGTAAGAACTGTATGCTGAACATTCAAATAAATTCTTTATTTTCACACAGTTTCAAAAATATCTGTATAAAAATGATGTGTATATCATATTAGAAAGCCAAGACAATACACATTTGAAATGTCTCTAACATACTAAATTGTCCTTTGGGGTTTGGGGAGAGATAAATCACTTTCTGGATCAGGAAGGAATGAAAACGAAAACCTGAACAAATCTCTGTAAACTACATTAATGTTTAAAACAAACAAACCACCTTGAAGTCCTTACCATATTACTGAAAAGCCAAACAGCTGTACCTTGTGATGAATGGCATTGTGTAATTTGCCAGAGGCATAAACAGCATGGTCAAATACAGTCTTCAGCATTTTAACCAGAACACAGTTCTTCAGCTCCAGGTGGAAATGGACATGTAACACTGCTCAGGTAAAGTCTGTGTCTGACACCACTAACACGGCTGCAGAACACTGACTTCAGGTTCTAACAGATAAAATGCACATGTAGCCTGCACTGCTGGAGTGAAAGGCTTAACAAAAAGGCAACTGCAAAAAAAAAAAAAAGTATCTCTGCACAACAAATAAGTGCCTGCTTAGCACAGAAAGGTAGTACTATAGAGCAGGGAATACATCAGATAATGCAGACTGGAAAAAAATGCATTCTTTATGTACCATCAGTGACAAAATTGGTAAGAGAGGAAAGAAAAGCACTTCAAGAATAGTGAAAAACAAAACAGCCTCAAATCAAAACTAGCAATATACACCAGGTGGCACACAGAACACTTTTGGTGGTTTTATTCAAAATCTCAAAAGTAAGTAGTTCCATGAACAAAAGAATTAACAAAACTGATTAAATTATGGATTCCCACAGTGTTGCATCTCACAGATTACATCAATACACTAAGCTTTCCCACCACAATTTCTGTATCTAGCTATGAAACCCTCAGTTCTTATTTTCTAGTACTACAACCCCCTCCATTATTCAGCTCTCTCGCATCCCCTTCTTATGCCAGTAACTGCCTAGTTCAGCAAGAGACAAAAGCCAGGCAGTGGTTACTTTTGTACCCATACACCATCCATTCCTATTACAGGAACACACAGGTTCTAGACTTTTTTTTCTGTAAACTGGACAACAGACTTAAAGCTTACTCTGGGCCAAAATCAAGAGAGATACCATCTAGACTGCTTCCTTAGAAAGCTCATAAAATGGTCTCCCTAAGGCTGTATTTTCTGTTGTAGGTCAGTAATTTTAAACTATTACAACAATTTTAAAAGAGGAGGATATCTGAGATATCTGTCATAGGTTGCTCATCTTAGCACTTTGTCAAAACTTCAGGAATAAGAAGAATATGGCCGAAGAAGCTGTTTTTCAAATGTAAACTTGCAGGCCCACAGAAGTTGCACAGAACTACAAAACCTTCCTACTTGGGGGAGGACAGATGGGCATGGGGTTGGGACAACAACCTCAAGGGAACTCATAGTAGAATTCAAAGAAATAAAAAGAAATTTTGAGTTATAAGAACAAGAACTTCTTTACACAAACTGAAGCTATAAACACGTTTTCAGTACCTTAACTTCATGTGGTAATCTCAAAAAGTCTCCCCTAAACCCATGGCAACTTAAATAGTGCAAAATGAAAGAGTGTTTTTGCATCACTCCATTAATTAGTAACTAAACATGTACAGAAAGCTGATTAAGTTCCATTACACAAGAAAGAATATGTTCTACTCCAGTACAATGTTAACAGTGGAAGCAGCATCCCACTATGTTATTTTGTAATATGAACATAAACTAAAGTGAATCTAATGCAAAACAGATGCTAAAAAACCCAGGTTATTTTTGACAGTTGTTTAGAAGGAGAAGAAAGCTGCACTTGAAACTGCCAAGCTAGCACCAGTATTTTCACTTCTATTTATGAGATAATGAGCTTGGATGCTAGGGCCAATCTGTTTCCTCCATGAAGAAATCTGAAATCTGAGAATCAACTAATCACACTATTTTCCTGCTGATGATGAAGAAAGTGGTAGAGTTCACTTTCTTAGATAGGTTTCTACAAGATTCTGCAGTAACAGTTCTAGAAGTGCACGGAAATGAAAGTTACTGATCTGCAGCTGGATAACAAGCTGCTGTTTCCCTCCCTTTCAGTGACTGGGCATCCTTTTTTGATGGAGGCGCAGCAGCCTCTCACAGATCAACAGTCAATGGCTTCCTTCCACAAAGGGCATTCGAAGTACTCTCCCTAACTGAGGTAGAAGTTAAAAAACCCCACAGACTCAAAATATCCAAAGAATACACACTGCTGAGGGTGGTGGGGAGGAGGGAAGATACAAAGTACAAGTGTGTATGTTTTCAAAAACTGGTTTTCTAATTGTTTTGAAACAGCTGTTCCAGTTTCATATCTATTGACAGAAGGCAGACTCTCACAATTATCCCCTCTGAGAATACTCTGTAGAGTGGATTTATAGCCAAAAACCAAAGTACTTGACAAGAACCTTGACACAACTGAGGAATACAATCCAGCATGGCAATATGACATACATGTCGTGAATCCATGATCGTATCACCAATATATACAGCAAAGACCTGACGTTTGCTATCAAACTCCATTAAAATTAACCCTGAATCCTTGGCAGCTCAGCCAGCAAAAGATGTTCAGTTAATCTCTTCTGTCTACTCCCATCCCTATGTTCAAACCCCTGACTGTACAGCTATCTATAATCAATCAGAAATGTATTCAACAACAGGGTGGGGGTGAAAGATCAGAACTGATGTGCTACCAAAATGGTCTTCTGTGTTCAGCTAGTCCCACCTGCTATAGTGAACAACGGTATTTTACACTTGATTCCGTGTTTGTTGATGACCACTCATGTCAGCAGTCATGTTCCCACTTAGAATTAATCCAAGCTGACACAGGTCTCACACTGCAGCCCTCCATTGCAGAAGGGCTCAAACCCACTTTTTCGTAGCCCATCCGAGATGAATTTTCTCTCTGAGAGAAAAGGTCTGAATGTGCCACTAGGAGACAGATGAACGACATGCTGGACTGGGAACACAGGGAGAACTGTACTGTTTTTCTAGATCACTATATCCATCTCCAACAACAAACAGTAACAGCTAGACAAGGAAAAGTACAAAAAAAGGGCAAGCATGTAGTAATACTTTCCTCAAATGTTCTCCCAGCCTCTAGAAATTATAATATATGGATTTTGAGTCTGAGGAACCATCTTTGTAATTATTAACCTTAAATCTACTTCCAGACTTGTCCCAATGAATGTCTTCCAGTCCTTTCTGAACAGCTGTAACTTTTCACACCGTATATCATGGCAAAGTTATACCTTAGTTAAATGGTGTGGTCTTTTTTTGGGGTGGAAGATGGCCAACACAGGGACAAAACTCCTTTCATTTGTTTCCTCCAGATACTCTGATTTCTCACAATAATCTTTGAAATGCTTTACAACTGCCTGTTACGTTTCACAATTAATTCAGCGTTATGAAATAGGACATGTTAAGAATTTCATGCTTGTTCTACCATGAGTCGAAAAGTTTTCAAGTACTCCTCTAGAATAGAATACTAAGACAAAGAGCCCCGTGATCATATCTGAGACACATATGCTCATAACCACAAAGAAGACCTGTAGTTCAAGTGTGTCACAGCACAGAAAGATCTTTGTAAAAGAGGAAGTTAAACAGATATGGAAGAACAATTGATAAAGACCTTAACTTTTCAAGCTTTGAAGTTTAAAATGTTAACTTTCGTAACAGTGAACCAATACATACAAGCATAAGTGACTTAAATATGACAAACTAAAACCAAAGCAGTTTCAGGCTCACTTAATGAGTATTCATGAATAGGAGCATGACTTGTGATCTACATTTCTTAATGATTTCAGAGAAAATTTACTGTGTTTGCTTAAGATCACTGAAAACACCATAGCTTCAAACCATTCTGACAGCAATCTACCTCAGTGCTGAAATGGTGAGTCACTGGAAGCACTAGATTCCTCTTCACTGTGAACATAACATGGGTCTTTTATGGGAGTTTCTACCTCAGAAGTTCTCTCTTTTGGATTCCAGCGATCTGAGGCTGGTGTCTTTGAAGGGAGGGGGAGGGGGGGGAAATGGGACAGCTGTTGCCCAAATTTCTGAAGGCCTACAAATAGCTGTCACTAGCAACAGGGACAGCTTTAAAGTGGTATTCTAGAACCTCATGGTCAGATAATTATACTTAAGACTGCAATATCTGACAACCAAATAGTAATTACTCAGTACTTCGAAATGTGCATAACAGAACTATTTCAGGCTAACTTTTTAATTTACCCTTCTCTTGTTCTTCATTTTTATCAAGTTAGATGGTTTAGCTGAGCACTACTGTCTCCATGCTTCAATACAGGCAGATGCCTTTTTATAAACACTGAAAAACTCTGCCCAAGTTGGGCTAGACTCAAAAATTTTCATTCACGCTCAGTACAGATTCTGTTTAGTTTAGGTTATCTTGTTAAAAAAATCATACCATATATACTGAATTTCGTCTGCATTGATGCAGAGGCCAAGGCTACAGAACTGAAGTTTCTTTGGAAACATCCTGTCTTCTAAAAACAATCACAGCACTGAGACTGGCACAATGGATGTCTGTTCTGTATTACGACTTCTCACTGCAACTCAAAAATCAGCATAAGACAGAATAATCAATAACAAAGACCTAAAAACAGCAACAGGAGTATGAAATAAAACAGACAGAAGACAGAACAAGCAAGAACTGAAGTAACCACAGAAAGGCAACACGCGAACATTACAGTTTACAGCTATCTCTAACATAAAATAATCGGGTCATCACTTCCCACACTATTTTTTTAAAGTATGCACTAAAACTGTCAAGAGGTATGTATGCTCTATATGTATGTGTATGCATATACAGGTATGTATATACCTCTTGCTCCTTTTCAGTGGCAGACCCATAGAAGAAGAGACCAGACTGCAAGGTCATGTCAAAAAAGTTTGACTGTAAGATCCAGAGTACGACTGGGAAGGACAAAGCACATTGTTATCACACAGTGAATAGCAGTGACAACTTTACCTCTCTCAACTGCAAATTTTGTGTTTTTTTAGAAAAAGGTTTTGAAAAAAGCATGTAAAATACAAGAAGTTGACTATACAACTGCAAAACACAGCACTGAGTATACCAAGTCTCTTACTGGCAAAACTGCAGTGTGTCACTGTCTGCTTTGAAGTGTCTTGATTCATTTCTATTAAGGCAGGCATCTTAATGGAACAGCTTTCATGACTCCTTTTTGTAATCCTTTTTTTTTAGGACTAGATCCTTTCAAACCAGTTCAATATTTTAGCTATTATCTTTTTTTCCTTCACAGTCTGTCAGCACCAAATTTCAACTGACAGGCTTCACCCACCACCTTTATAGCAAAACTATTAATAATAAACCTCTCTGCTCCAAACTTGTATTTGTTTCCACTCAAACTAAAACTCACAGGTTTTCTTTTCGGTACTTTATTGCTGATGGGCAGCCAGCTTACACACAGTGCAATGAAAAAACAAGCTCCTGACACAGACTCCGTCAAAACTCTTACTGACAGTGGCATTTACAGTCCTCAGCATTACCTGACTCATAATCTGAATAAGCTGTTGGAGTAAATAATCTTCCTTTATTTAAATATTTATCTCAAGTTTTAATACTTTCTTTTCATCCTATATAAACACACATGACAAGCTCTTTTCTTGCTGTTCCTATTACCAAAATTTCTACCTACCCTCATTGATTTCACCCAGATATACGCTTCTAACAAAACAAGAGCCCTACAATACTGGGGTGGGGGGATGAAGGGAAGGAGGGAAAGGCAATACTGGGGTAAAAAAATAACCAGCTTCACCTCAGAAGGTACCGTGAAACACCATCACCACCCCACCACCCCAAAAGAAAGTAATTAGATGATAAATCCTGTCCAAACACCATTCTAGAACAACCATGTAGCTACCATTATGCTGTTCCACGACAGTAAGTTATATAAAGCATTACTATTGTTTGGCAATATATGCCCTTCCAACTATCTATGCCATTAGTTTAAAAAACAAAACGTGCAATGTGGACAGAAGTCACAAATGGTGTTCCATTGATTTCTGTTCTGCACCCTCTTGTGAATCTATACCTCTTCAACATTAAACAGCAAAAAGGCTCTGCTTATGAAACAGCAGAAACTCACCAAGTCCAAATTCAGCACACTTTGTCAGATACCCTTCAGATGTTTTATTTTTGTTCAGAAAAATGGTGAGCTTGCTTTCCTTCATCTCAAAGCTGGTTCAGAGCACTGTATACCTGGGAGAGTGAGAGGGAAACCCTATATCAAAAGGAAAAAAGCTAAACCTATTTTACTAAAGCAAAGCAAATCTAGAGAAATTTCAGTATTTCTCACCACATGTAGACTATGAAACACAAAGGTAATGTAACGTTAAAATTTTTATTATTTAAGAGATCCACCACTCTAGACATCTGCCTAATTGGTGTAATTCATGGCTCTGACAGCTTGAAAAGCAAAAGTTCTATAAAATTGTAATGATGGCTAGCTCTAATTGCAAAAATTTGACCATGCAAAGTTTCAAACATTTAAATTCTTTTGCATATGCTGAATTTCAAGTCAATACAATTAGCAATGCATACAGCACTGCTCTTCTAATATACATGCACGGCAGAAAGAAAACTTCTATTTGGCTGGCACAAATGGATAAAAAAATTCCATTTTTTATTAACAGATCACCTGACACCAATTAAATATCACATTGAGAAATAAACTTGATAATCTTCAAAACTAGCCTCATGAGAGAGTTTTAAATCTTTCGATAACTTGTGAATATAGCTATGATTGTTTCCTACAAACTAACAATAGCCTTGAAAAAGTAAACCAAGTTCTAATTTAATAAGATATTTCATTTCCACTGGCTATGAGTGAATAGAGAAACAGGGGTACAAAGCCAATGCTGAATACTAAAGGGAAACAGCCATTAGATACATTAAAGATTCAATATTGCTCCCTCTGAAACTGATAGTTCTGTTATCAGTGACACAAATGAGCAGCATCAGGCTGTCAGAACAAAGAATGGACAAAACAAGGCTACCTTCACATGCATTACTTGTAGTAATTTAAGTAGTCAGGAAGGGAAGTGGGAGAATGCCTGAGGTAGACACCACTGTAACACACCTATGAATGGAGCACAGAAGAAGGACTAGAAAACACTATTCACAAAATTAAAGAAAAGGATCTCAGAACTGGAATAAAACAGTTATCGTTTTACTTCACACATACAAAAAGATCATAAAAAGAGAACTGAGGAACTATTGACCTATCAGGCTCCTGCAGACAATCTACAAAAGTTTTCACTCAAGTACTGAACAATTGATGCACTGCAGACCTGTATTTCACCCAATCCATAGAATATGCAGACCTTCAATCAGGCTTTTCCACAAAAGGCTATCCTTTGTGATAAATGAACCTCTGAAAAAGATTCTAATATAACTTACCATTATATATGGCATTCATCAACTTCGAGAAAGCTTTTGAGTTAGGAGAAAAAGGGCTTCATGTTAAGATCATGTTTAACAGACGCACAAAAGAATATATGTATAGACAGGAATTTCAGGGAACAATAATATACCTGAATACATCTTTCTTGTATTCGAGCTCTGATCATTTACAGTAGCACAAATTGTAAAATGGATTTATTTCTATCCACTGTAATTTTTTACTTATATTTCTTTTATCTGTGTTGGTTAGATTTTAAATGTCGAGTATAAGAACATTCCAGCACATGCCAATTAGCTGTATTCTAAAGCTAATGTTACAAATAAAAATTCAAATTGTTTCCAGTGGCAATCAGGCCCCCCAAGAAAAGACTGATTTTAATTTCATTGTCTGCAACAAATTTAGAAACTTAAACGGAAGTTGCCTTGCTAATTTTAATCACAAGGCATCTGTTTTGCTTCACTGATACACTGAGATTAACTCAAGCAATCAAGTCCAACAGAAAACGGTTGGGTCTCCTGAACTTTAGAGCTCAGTTCAAGAACATCTCAGATACACAGAAAGAACATCCAACTAGTGGTACACCAAAGGAGATGCTCACATGAACTCCCTTTCCTTCACGGGTTGGGGTTTTTTGAGAGTATTGATCTCTGATCCCGAAGTGCCAGAACACACTCACATCCTCTGCCGTGCCGCTGAAGTCTCTAACGCAGCCTGCACAGCACCACGACATTGTAATGCCCAGCTGCAGAGTGGTGGCAGTCATGCAGATGCCAGCCCTCTTCCACTTATCCCACCAGCTTATTCCTGCTTAGGATAACGACCTCATGACTATAGAATTATTTTAGTTTCAGTTTGCTCATTCACTCTTTCACATTACTAAGGAACAAAGCCCTCAGTTCACACATCTGGTTTGACAAGGTGATCGAATGAATGGTTTTACAGGCCAGAGTGGGGCAAACACCTCTGTCATACTTCCATGGGGCAATTTTCTACCTGCATCAGCCTCTGAGATTTGACTGCAATAACTATCTGGGTTCCAACAGGGCAACTGCCTTTAATGCTTCATTTTTCTCTTCTTTACTCTTGCCATAACTGGAAGCTACTAAACATTGCTGTCATAAGCCATTTTTTAACTGCCAAGCTCTTCTGAACATCAGAATTTCAAAAAAATGAATGAAGAACAAAGACACCTTAAACTTCAGTCATTCATACTCAAACATTACGAAACTAATTCAGAAGCAATTTTTTTAAAATTTAAAAGCCTTGACTTTTACCTACTGACTAAAACTGAATAACTAGCCAAAGGTACTTCAATGGAAATACTTCTAAAATTTGGAATATTAAAGTATTACATACAAAGTGTGTTCTCTAAAAAACAAAAATACTGATGTTGGGGTGTTTGAATTTTATGATACAGAAAAAAAGCACAATATACAAAATTCTGTATGATTCTTGACAGAAGTGCATTAATCTGAAATAAATTGAACTGATAATTTTAATTAACCTTCTCAGCAGTTTTCAGAGAACTTAACAAAATACAAAAATACACTTATAATTTACAAGGAAAAAAAAAATCACTAAAATGCACAGAGCTAATATGACTGGTCACATTACACTATACAGACAAATTCTTTCTCAGGTGCAGAGGACACAATGCAACTGCAGTCTGCCACTCTTAAGTGCAGAGTCATTTCACCCACACCTACTCTCCACAGCCTTTATTCTATTATAATTATATCAGTTCATTCCAGCTATGCTCAATTTTTTTGTGCACAAGAAATAGCAGCCATTTTGATGCATCATTGCTTTCAACGTAAAGAAAGTCCCTTTCAAATTTAAGGAACCATTGGGTAGGTTTGGAAGGAGGCTTGGGGTGATGGGGGTTTTTTTTCTTTTCTCTCCCTTATTTTTTATTTTATTCAAACATGCTCAGTCCTAGACTGCTGAATCTATACCTTTTGCTTTTGTTTCTTTAAAACTGTACCACACAGGAGCTACCACCAATCCAAGCAATCACATACAATGTATTCCCAAACATCACTCAAGAGGTATGAGAAAGTTTCAAAGCAGAATACACTAGATATGTCCCAATGCAAAATTTACCACTATCAGATAACACCTCATAGAGAAATGAGGAAGAGATACAGTTAAAGAGCTAACAAAACACTAGCTGTTCTAACACAGACCTCATCCAATTACACAAGGAAGGGCCAGCACTAGATCAGTCCTGCTGGTGACTGATGGAGCTAATTCTAGACTCCCCCCAACCCTCTCCACAGAACAGAAGGAGAACTGTTCCCCTGCCACCACTCCCTTCCACACTCCATAAATTAGTAGAAGGCAGATGAAAAAAAGTGTTTTATTCTGGAAGGAAAAAAGAGCTACTGTCTTGGTTCCTGTGTAACTGCCTTTATTGGCAGCTATGTCTTTCCTGACTTCGCACTGAAGTACCCCCTCCCAGCCACCCAGTTTTCTGCTATAATGTACAGCCAAGCTATTGAAATCCAGCATGCTAAGGTGTCAAGAAAGATTAGGGATGGTGAATGGTGACTATATATACAGAGAGAGAGAGATATAGATATATATATTTATATATATATGCATGCCAAAAAACTATATGCTGTAATAGCTGGACTTCACTTCTCATTGTTTTTGTTTATTTGCCATCTCTGCTGCCTCTCGCACTTTCCTCTCGGTCTTGGCTAAATCTTTCCTCTCTTCATCCAATCCTTACAGCAGCTGCTATTGTTTGCTTTATTCAGAACCTTACAATTATTCCTCCTTAAAATCAATTCTGCTCAGAAAAAACATTGATGCTTCCAGCTCATTCATTTCAATTTCTGAAATGACTCAGTATTAATACCTACATCCAAGCCATCACCCTCTGGCTGTTCATTACTTGTTTTTAAGGGAATTGGTCATGCAGACAAAAACTAAGGTTCCATTCTAAGCTTACCACTACTCCACAACACAAAAAAGGCCTAGTGACTTTGTCCCTGGGAAGGATGTTATTTGCTGTAAACAAGCCCTAAATCCATCAGATTAGGCATTTGTCCATGACAGTTATCACACTTCAGGGGGGAAAAAAAAGTTTAAAAAACCAAACAAAACAAATTCCAACAATTTGCATTTGACATTCTTATGTGAAAGCTAACTATACTGACAGCTTACGAGCCACTTTTTCATTTGTTTGGGGGAATGGGGGGTGTGTTTGGTGTTTTGTTTGTTGGGGGGCGTTCTGATGAGGTGCTTTTAATTTACTTGGAATCTCTAGTCATTCTTATCTCACAGATGTTCAAAACAAATAAACAATGGGAAACAGAAATAAAACCAAGTCAAGTACGTAGGATCTAATAGGATTACTCATGCACAAGTCCCAGTCGCATGTTGATATTCTTTAGTTCTGTTAGCGGGTTCCACGAATCCCTTTCTCAACTCAGATTTCTAGAGCTATACTGTCCAAAGAACATAGATGCTCACTCACTTTTTTATGACAAAATTTTTCTATTTTTTCCAGTTACTTAGTTTAGTGAGAACTCTTTTCTGAACCTTTTACCATTGCATGTAATTCTCTCTCACAAAAACATATGCAGCAAGCTAGATCACTGACAAAATGAACAGTTTACTTCCTGCTATCCTTATGGCCTTCTCACGTATCTACCAAATCTGACACTGAAAGATGAAGACTTCTATTTAAAAGCAGCATAAAAAGTATAGAAAGAGCAATATGAAGTAATGAGTTTGCATCTAAACTAGGTGTTAAATCCCAGTTTGGTTCAAATGGACAAAAAATAGCTTTACATTCAGGACCAGATAAGAAGTAGCTTTTCTAACAACACAGAATAGTTTATTTCACTTACTGTTTCCTGCATTATCACCACAAAAGCCCTTGCAAGAACTGTCCTGCTAAGTATTCTGACAGCACACTTTATGTATATGGCATACCTGCATATCAAGTTCCTACAACACCTTTTCGGCTATGCCTAATACTCTCGAAAGAGAGTTTTGTTTGAGTAACCTTCTGGAAATACACTGATGGCTTACCTCTGCCAATTTTCTGCATTTTAATCATGTTGGGGAGATTTATCAAAAATGAGCTCAAATTCAGATGGATCCACATGCAGATCTTGCAGGTACAAGTAATGTTTGTACAGTACCAGGAACTACCATACAGTGCAAAGGCACTGGGACACAGTGTCACTTACTGTACCTAAGACACATCTTTGTGCACATGGAGCTACCAGGGGACTGCAAATCCTCTACTACAGAGCCAGAATTGCTGGGGTGCATTTGCTGCAGCATTGTGCCAAGGGACACGCTACAGAACCACAGCACAGGTGGCCTGGAGCTTCAGAAAGCTGCTGTTCTTAGTCCTATCACATCCATATAACCTGCTTAAGGAAGAAAAATTAATTACTTACATAAGAAGGAAGCATAGGGACTTGATAATCAGGCACTTGGCCCTATTATATTTGTTTTAAAAAGCAGTATAGCTCCTATACATCAACATGTGAATCTCTCCATTTTAAGTCTGAATGGATTTGTCCCTGAGTAACATCTTTCACCGAAAAGCTGAATTATTTTAAGGTAACTAGTCTTTTTTATGCCACCGTATTATGTTAGTATTTCTATTTTATTTTTTTTGTTTTCTTTTTGCAACTTCACAAGGGAATTGCAGAAATTACTATGATAATCAACAACAGCTCTAGACATCACAGCCTCTCCCCAAATATAATCCTGAGACAACCTTCAGTCAGTTTAACTCCTGGTACTGCAGCTCTTCACATCAAATAAATGGAAAGTTTAAAAGCTAAGTACACTTCCTTCTGATTTTAAAAACCTGAATGTAGCGCTGTCACCTCTGACTGACAACAACAACAAAAAAAGAATTTTACCATATGAATTGGACAGTCTTCAGAGGGACAAAAATGCTTCAAGAACTATCAACACATACACATCACTTATTTTTCAGCTATATTTGATTTCTGAAAGACTTGAAAGTCTGTAAGATCTGAAAAGTACAATTTTCAAGGAAGAGTAAAAAACCCTACTGCTCCTTTTATAGTCAAGCCTCTTCTCTACCCTCCCCCACATGCACTTTTTTATGTTCCCATGTCACCTTTAACAGATTTTATGGAGTTAAAAGACTGATTGCTATCTCACATTTGACTTACAAAGAATGCCATACTCCAGTAATTGACTCCAGATGCTGAAAAATGTTCACACTCAAGTAGATGAATATTTTAATTTTAAAACATATATACAAAAAACCTCTTAATTTGATACCATTTTGAAAGTGCATTTTTTTAAGTTAAGCCATTTCAAAGGAGTTTCTGGGAACTAAACAGCTACAAGTAAGAAAACACTTGTATCTCACTTTATTTTCCATGCAGCAATAGAATTAAGGAATACATCCTTGTTCTTCAGAAAAGGCATATATCTCTAAAGCAAATATCAAATTCTGCAACAAAGACATCTGATAGGATAGAAATCATAATTGCTTCACAGTGTCTCCTTGTTCCCCTGCTCTATTTAAAATTCTAATTCTTAGTTTTATAATAAGAGTTAGAGAACTAACATAACCTAAGCACAAAACTGGAAATTTCAGTACATCTTCTCTTTCTGCCCTTATTTTTTTTTTAATGTAATAATGATAATACACATAGTTTACTCCATGTATCTGCAAAGACAATCAGCCACTGGAAAAGCAGGCAATTTATTTTCTTCACTATGCAGACAACAATAGTAGCAAAGCTGCCAGCCAGATCTCATTCATACAGCGTAGTTTAGGCAGATTACGCAGGCCTAAAGTAAGTTAGTTTTTATTAGGAGTTCAAACCTAACACCAGCTATATACAAGGATCTTTGTAGGCTTATGGGTCAAATATAATATAAAAGCAAGCAGTTCACAAGAAGCTCATGGACTTCCCTGAAAACCTTCCCTTACCAAACAAAAAATATTTATAGCTAAATTTGGAAAGTAATAAGTACAGAAACTTAAGTAGCCTTTAAGTCCTCCCCAGTCCAGCTTCTTCTCTGCCAGTATAGGTACAATGACAGTCAGTGTATTCATACAGATTTTTATTATGTTTCCAAAAGTTTGTATTTAGATGCCAATTCTGCAAATAATTCTGTATGGGCAAAAATCTAGACCTGCAGAATTTCTTGTAATTGTTACTAAATTGATATTTGGGTAGAAGACTCACAAAGCTTGAATAAAAACAGTATTTCAAACAGTTTAGAAATATTTACATCTTTTTGCTAAGCTGTTTAAAATTATGTCTTTCTCCTGAAACTAATAACTTCCAAAATGTTCTTTATTTTGTTATTAAAGACCTAAAAGGGAAGTTGAGAAAATACACATTCCCTTTCCTGTATTAATTTTTTTGCTTTGTTGCAGGTTCTTTTAGCATCTGAAATGTATTACAAGTTCATAATTTAAACATACTATTTGCTGTTGACTGTCAGAGAATAACAAATAAATAAATTATGACATCTTTTGGAATTTAAATAGAAGCTAGTGCCCAGACTCACCATAATTCCGGAATCTAGTTTAAAGATATGATCTTCAAAATTTCTATTTTAACCTGACAGACACATTCTTATACAACAACTAACTACTCTCGTAATTTCCACAGCTGCCAAGATCTTCTCTGATATTAGCAGGCCTTAGCAGCTTGATATGGAAGCTCTATCCATGTCCTTCTCTGGGACATTTTTCTTCACTTCAGAAAGCCCTCCCAATCTGTTTTCACTCAAAAATAAAAGCTTTATAATTTTTTTGAGAAATGAAAACTTTGCCTTGTTTTAAATCAAGTTTTTTTTCAAAGCGATGCTCCAAGAGTTTCTGGTCTTTCAGCATTCACTGGGCAGGTGATTTGTATCTCATGCACAAAACACTGCTTCCATGGGAAGTCAGGTAGCTTGAAGTCCTCAAGAGTGGAACAGGTTAAGGATTTCTTGTTTTCAGCAGCCCATCCAATTAAGCACTATATACCTGTATTTTAACATTGACTCTTTTTTTTTTAACAGAAAACGAGGCAATTACCAGTATGCAATTACAAAAAAAAAAAAAAATCTTGACCAGGAACAGTAATTCTTTTTGTATCACAATTATGACCATGCTTCTAAACATTTTTATAAACTGAAATATTCTCAATGGAAGGTATTCCAGTCTAGCAAAGAGCTTCAGACTGTTTTAAAAATATCAATCACTGTATGCCTCTTCTCAACTTTCACATTCATAGTCATATTTTAGGAGGAAATTGGTATCATAAATAAAGATAGTACTTTGCTACCTGCAACATGTACGGAGTAATTTCTATCAATTATGATGTAACTTTCCTACCCCTTCTTTAAATTAGTGTCACAGTGATGACAATAGCCTTTTTCCCCCTAAAGTATAATAATGTTCAGTTCTCCATCATTATTCAGATAGTTTTCGTAATAGTTTTCAAAACACATCTCTGTTTAAAGGTTCGTTGTTCAGTGTTATTTTGTCCACAGCCTTCTTAACCAAGGAATTCTTATTCATTACATCTAAGTTAATTATTTACAACATACATTTTTAGAAACCACCCTGAACCCTCAAAATAAGCAGCAAAAATGACTTAACTTCTCAGTCTCTGATAAAAGCATAGAACATACTACACTAGGAACTAATGCTTGCAGACCCATGCTGCCTGAAAATTTACTACTGACTACTATATTTTAAAATGCATTATTTACCCAGTTACAAACTATTTCATATGCTAAACTGATGCACTGTGCTAAACTTTCTTTTAAAAAACAGAGATAATACAGCACAGAATTAGGTTCATAGGTAAAGACCAAACAAACATCTCTGCAAGCACACTGATTTCTTAGCTCTAGAATTTCCTGCACATCCAAATCAAATAAGTAAGTTCGACTAAACTGTATCTTCCAGAAAATAAATTTTCAGAACTGAGATTCGTTCAACTATTACTTTCTTTCACTTGATCATGTTTTACTGTTTTGTTAAGTTAAGGATCATTGTAGTACCAGTTTTCAGTTCCTCATATGACATCCATAGTCTGACAAACTCACTCCTTAGCTACTCTCCAATAATGTGCTTTTTCCAGTTGTTGAATCCTTCTCGTGGCTCTTTTCCTTACACAGAGCAAATCACAGAACCACACATAGTATTCAAAGACTACTCATTAGCTTGCTGTTTATGCATTAAAACCTTTTTAAACACAGCTCAGCACTGGAAACTCAGACACAACTGATTAATCACCTTTATGCTTTTTCTCTACAGCCCTTCTTTCTCCAGAAGCCACCTTTATCCTGCAAGTACACATCTATCTTTCTAAGCCATAATCTTCTATTTTAGCTCCACCAACATAACTCTTAGTTTGCACTGCTGACCAAGAGATTCTTTTTACGCTGTTCTCACAACCAGACTTTTTCAAAAATTGCAGAATTTTCCAATAGATTTCACAGACTATTCTGAATTGGAAGGGATCCACAAAGATCACGGAGTCCAGCTCAAGTGAATTGAGGATTGAAGCCATGACCTCAGTGTTATGAGCACCATGCTCTGACCAACTGAGCATAAGGGGAAATAACAAAACAAAGTAAACATTAGTTTAATAATTCTCTGATCAAAATGAAATTGAAACTTACCTATTAACTATAGTTAATGCAAGGATTTGCTGACTTCCTATCATTACAAGACTTTATTTAAAATGTCATGCTGTATCAATTGAAATGCAGACATCTACTATGCCACTTTTATTAAAAAAATAGGAAATAAAATAAAATTAGTCCCATAAGTTATTTTCCATAACTCTCAATATCCACCACTAATCATTACACCTTTGTATGTCTTAACATCTTTCTTTCTTCTGTCAGACACGTCCTAATTGCATAACATTAACTACTTGCCAGTCTCTTACAACTTCATGAGTTTTCAAGACTAACTAAAATGTAACACTGACAGTCTAAAAGCATGGAAATATGAGGTATTCGTCATCAGGAAATGTCAATACTTCTGGCTGTAGCTGCTGATAACAACTGTTTTACTTAAGAACTTTGATCCATTTCATGATAATCGCCATTTCCATAAGCTTCTACCTCATGTGATTTCTCCCGTTACCTGATGAATGCCTCCATGTTTTCCACAGCAACAGTCATCAATTTTAACATTTTAATCTTGTACACCATTCACCAATCTCAACACCACTTCTTTGAGCCTCAAATATGAAGAATGAAATTCTCTGCGCGTTGATTTTGCCTTGTGTGCTTTCTACACCATTTGCTTAGTCCTAAAAGGCCATTAATATCTATTAGTATCAATTTGTTCTTTATATTCTATCTCCTCTGAATACAAGCTGGCTTTTTAACACAGCAAGACTTCTGCTTTGGTGCACTTTGCAGATAGCACAAACTGTTTCAGAACAATTTTTTCTAAACTCTTTCTCCCAGTAGATTCAGCTACTAAGTCAAACTTTAAACACAGCATCACAAAAGTTTAACATAAATACTTGAGGGATTTAGCATCTCAATGGAAATAATTTCAAGTTACTCTTCTACTTTGAAACTGAAGAGTTCTCTTGCACCATCAGTGCAACAATGAGCTTAACAGTACGATGACCTTGCACAGCATAATGCATGCAACTTCGACAAAGGTTTCAACACCACTTGAATCAGACATGAAAGGAGAACAAAATACATAGAACTAATCTGAAGCATTTAGCAAACTTGTATATAAAGCTGAAACTTGACTGCACAAGACATAAGATCAACTCAGAGGCACCTGTGCCAAAAAAATGGTTTCTCAGAATTTGAAATACTGCTTTATTAAAGTACAATACTGGGTTTGGTTGAGTCCTTTATTCCAAAAAGTGTCTTGTGCTACCAACCACAGCATACTGAACACTGGTTAAGGGCACAAATTCTAATTTTGCCTCAGTCAGGACAAAGGAATTCCAGAAGATGGACGCAACAAGGGTGCTGAAACAATGGGCTAATCATTTCAAGGCCCAACTGGTAATTTAATCTTTCCCAGTTTTCTTAAAGTAAAAAAAAAAAATTATAAGCTTTTTTTAGGGTTTACAGTACACATCAGGGCACAAAATCAATTTTACAAAAATTAAAATATTGAAGCAAATAATCCCCTGAAGTCCTTAGCTACTAAAACTGATATTATACAATTTGTTGTACATTTGAAATCAAGAGCAGAACTGGGAAAGGCAGAGAAGTGCCTGAAGCACTGTAATATTTCCAGCAGCAAGTATCCATACTGAACTTGGAAGACAACTGCACGAGAACTTTATCTACCATGAAACAGAAATTTAAGTTAACTTCTGATACTCGACTGCTTTCCATTTTACATTGCTACATTATTCCAGAAAAGTCAGAAGGTACCATACATCACATAAAATGTTCTTTTCCCTATTGCCATGGGACACAAGCTCTCAATGCTTCACAACACTAGATTGGAAATCTTTAAATATTATTCCCTAGAAGGATGCTGAGAATGAACTTAATCCTGAGAATACAGCTCGTGTGACCTGGAAAGTTAGATTGCTCCATAAAATTGTTGAGTTCAGATGAAACACACACACACACACACCTCCTATTAGAAGATTTGGATCCTGAAATCACTCCAAAGACCAGCCATATTTGGGGTGAACCATTATCAGCTTTATATAAAAACTCCTGCAATAACTGACTTACACCTTTTTAGTCAATAAACTTACACTGCTTGTGAATTCTCAACAAAAAGTGAAGTATGGTTTGTAAATGAGCTGATATCTAAAGTTTGGTGGGGTTTTGTTAAAGAGGGACGGATGTACTAGTAAAATGTTAATTTACTACAAAAATCTCGTATCACCCTACCAATTTAAATTTTTCTCTTTTTTTAGAATTTCTCTTATTCCTTTGAATATAATGTTAAAGTAATGTATAGAATGTTTCCTATCAGGTTATAAATACATTTCAGAAAGAATAATAAAGAGCACAAAGATTTAAGCAATCAAACCCTGAACACATCAGATCAGTTGCATGGCAACTGAAATACAAGCTGAGTGTACGTGTTATAACAGCTTCTAATTACATGTCCTTATACTATACCTATATTCATGGTACATCTCTGTTCTTATTAAGCAGGAAAAGAGAAGGCCTGTGGACTGGGTAAATTTCCCTGTGGACTGGGAAATGACAAATATTTTTACAAAATGAGCTGAATATACGTATTCTGAATAAAACTTTTTGGGAAGACATTTAATTATGTACAAATAGCACATGATGAATCTTCATTACCTTTTAAAATAAGCTTCCTTTCACATTTCATCTCATTTGAACATTAACTATGAACACAATTATCATACATCTGTGAAGTCGTGTTTTTCATAATTTTTATGGATCTCAACAAGTGCTCTTAAGAAAACTGAAAGAGAATGATAGCTTCAGAGAGCTGCTGTTAGGAAGGCTATTTAAAAAAAAAAGAGGAGGAGATTCTTGCAAAAGTGCCTCAAAAGCTTTGTTTAGTATGGTCTAACTCATTCCTGATTCTGCTTCTTTGAAGTATCAAGGCAATTCCAAGAGGCAATAAAAACTTTTTTGGCTTGAGTACCCTGTGTTTTCACTCACTACTTTTACATGCACAAAATCTTATCTGGGGGCTCAGGTCAAATAATTTAGATTCACTTGTTGGATCTTGTTACTGGACAATGTGGGCACATTGCAAATAGAAACATTAACATATCACACCTGAGAGAATACATGTTTCTGGTAATAGCGATAATACTCATATGTCCTTCCTCATTGCAACACAGCTGCAAATTTGGGTTATTGGGTCGCTAAACCCAAAAAAATGCTTATGATTAAGTGAGAAAAGCAGCACTACAACCATAAGAAACAGGGGAAATGAGGGAGAAGAGTATGTTACAATATGCTCTGATTCAAGCAGAAGTTTCTGGATAAATTTAGAGCTAGCGCTCAAAGACGAAGACATCACATTTGGTTTTGAATCTCTGAGTTTTCTTGGTTTTGCTGGGGTGATTCTGTTCACGAATTTTGTTTGCTTTTTTATTTATATTCATGTTCTTCGGCATCCTCAGAAAATATCCCTGTTTTAGAGGACAGGTCTAATGCTGGCTACTAAGAATCTAAGTATACTTAATAGATATGAAATTATAGGCCAAATATCATGATAAAAATAGTAAAACCTACATAGCATTTCCATCCATGTATTTATTTACAAAGAGTTTAACATTACCACTGGCATTTTCTAGATGGAAGAGGGAGATGTAACAAAGAGGACAAAGGAAGCAAGAATGGACCTGAACAGGGAAAGGCCTGTACAAGGAGCTGACAAGAGCAGAATATTCTAAGACAAGTGTAAGAAGGGAAACACAGGTCATTCACTTCAAACCAAGACCTTGTACTTCTATCTCCTACCCCAACTACAACAATACATAATCCACCTCAAAGGGATTGAAAAGGAGTAAAAAAGTTCATACTATAATAATCAGAACACTGATGTAAATCTGTTAGATGGTCTCTGTTCATAACAGATAAGAGGTGAACATGTTCTTAAAATTGCATTTTAAACAAGAAGATAAATAGTGAACCATGAAGTTTTGTCATATACCATTTCTCTTCATTGATTTTAATACAGGAAAAGTATTTTTTAATATAGTTGCTACTGCTACTGCCATTATTACCCATAGTAAAAACCATCATTTACCTGTATCTAACTGCTTTAAAACAATGTGGCTTTGACATCAAGTTTTTAAGAATCTGCCTTGTTCTGAAAGAACTACAATGTCTTTTTTCCTTGAACTATGTATTTTTTAAAAGTATCTCTTGCTTACAGAGTGAAAGTATACAACCCAAAAAGCATAAAACCCTCCCCTCACAAGCAAGTATTCAAGCTCCATTTCTCCTTTCCCCCAAAATAGAAAAATTAAGCTTAAAAAAAAAAAAACCAACCACTATAACAACAAAAAGGACAATATTTCAAAGTTTCAAAAGCGAGGTAATTAATTTTTTTTTTTAATCACAAAAGCTTTGAAAGAAACTTCAGGGCAACAAAGACTTCGGCAGATAAGAGTATTCTGCCAGGCCATTCCACACACAGGTTTACTGGAAACAGAAAGCCTCTCACAGCCCCAGATGCGCGTAACATTTACAACAGAGGAAGAACAAACCAGCCAATTTCAATTGCGAAACAGCACACGAGAATATGAAAATGTCATCCAGCTGCACAGGAGTCCAGATTCAGAATATAATTTTACGTGTTTAATCTGGTCATTCTCCATGTAGACATTTTGAGTTTTATTTAAGCTGAATTGGGAAAATGTAATTGAGGGACACATTCAGCAAAGCTGACATATCCGAGTACCAATTTTGTTTTCTCTGTGTAACAAAACACATAGACAATGAAGTCCATACTAATTAGCAATTTTTTTTTTTTTTGCTAAACCTGTCACATGTAATTTTCAAAGAACCTATTTTTATGCAACTTTTCCCCCTACAGCTTCAAAACCTGCATTTATATAGCCTATAGGTCAATACACAGGTAAATCTACTACAGCCACTTACAGCACAGTGATACCGATACACAGAACAAAACTTACTTTTCCAACAGTCCTTTCTCCCCCAGTGTGATTTTCATGATATTTTAAATGATACTATATTCTTGAAAAGCATACTCAGAATTATAGCTAAAATAATAAAAACATATTTTGAGGTAAGAAAACAAATCCAATAAATGCCTACCTGAACCCACTGGAGATGAACCAACACTAAGACTTTGTAAACTTCCATTCCTGAGCAAAGTTGGAGATTTTTGAAGACCAGAGCTTGTCACACTTCCTGCAGCAGATGCCACAGATGAAGTTGGGGAAGCAGAAGAAACTGAAAGATGGGAAATACTTTCTTGACTTTTATTTCCTTTAGGTCTACCAGGCCCATGTTTACTTTGCTTATTTCCTTTCCGTTTCTTCTCTGTTACAGTTTCTTCTTCTATTCCAGAAGTTTGAGCTCGTTTGTATGCTGTAGAAGTAAGGCTTGAATTACTTATGTCTCCAGGTGAGCTGTCAAAGTTTTTAGATTGGGAAACAGCTGCTGACGATGAAGGGAGACCAATTAAGGAAGTGAAACAATTGACTCCCCCCTCTTGGCTCCCAGCCTCTCCTTTATGTACATCTTTGGTTGAGGAAGCCTGTTGAGAATGCGTGAAACTGTCACTTCGCAGATCTGTGTCTGTAAAACTCAAAAAATCTTGGGGAGACTGAACTGAACTTCCAGAAGATGACTTTATGCTCCCAGGAGTGCCCAAAAAGCTTCCTAAAAAAGAAAGAAGAAGTACAATTATGTTTTTCTGTGCAGCTGATGAAAATTGATTGGAAGTATTACTATCTTAGAATAAAAAACTTTAATGTGGAAGGACTTTATGAAAAGCATTACCAAGAGCTAAAGAATTTATTTTTAAATAACTCATTGGTTCTCCTGCTGATCTTCACTTTGCTGAATATGATTCTCAGATTCCTGTCTGATATTCAGATTTGAATCTGGGGCACAAACAAGGTGAAATTGAATAAAAGAAGAGTAACAACTTTGCTGCTTAGGCAACTTTGACATCCATCATGTTTTGAAGCCATAACAAACACTTGGTGCAAATTTGGAGCAGGTTTTTTTGAACGTACACATATACAAAAAGAAGGCTGATAGAAATGTGCTGTGATCACATCTACACTATGCCTGCAATCTTCCTTACCATTTTACCTAAAATCAAGGGTCTGACACGGGTCAAGGGAACAACAATTGGGCTTAATTTTCCCTGGCTGAGAAGGAGTTCCACAGAAGACATATTTTTCAAAAGTACAAGAGAGAAAGTGAAAAACAGTGTATAAGATTGGCATTTTAAGACTTCTTTAGCACTGTCACAGAACCATAAAGATCTTTTGTGCAACAGAATTCCATTCCTTCTTCAGTATTTGGAATGCAGTCATTTCATCACTGTATTAGTGCATTCAAGGCAGAAAACGGAAGCACTCTTGGGAAATACAAACATCTACTCGCACTGAAATTCACTAATTTTATACAGGTGGGTGTATGTTGGTACTGTTTCACATAATTCAGGCTGATGACAACATCAAGAAAATACTCCTAAATATGACATTAGGTATAAAAAAACCCATGTCCTTTAAAAGCTAGTGTTTTATCATTAGTACTCCAGTAAACATCATTAAGAATTCCATTTAAAATACAATTTACATAAATACAGCTATTTTTAAAAAAACCATAAAAATATTATTGTTTTGTATTTAAGTAAGTTATACCAACTTCACTTAATGCAGCCTGGAAGAAAATACATGCACATAGTAAATATCTATTTTGCCATCTGCAGTAAGATTTTTCTTTACGTGAAGAATTCCAGAAGGCAATTTTTAAAGTTTTGAGAATTTAAACAGAAAAACACTTCCTCTTCTTTCAAGTAAAAGAACCTGAAATATTGGAAGAATTCTAGACAAATTTACAAGTGTTCACTGCATAAATAAACTCAAAGGAAAATTAACGTCACAAAGTCTAAAGGACAGTCAGCTACTAGACACCACAGTGAAAATTACTGAAAATTACTTTATAGAAGGCCTAGTTTGTTGTGTTTCAAAATAACATATTTTATTAATTAAGGAATTTTTTTAAACCTTTAATTTTTAAAATTTTTTTCAATTCTGATGAAGGTGCCATAATAAAATTTGCTTTTTAGAAGTGCCCATAGTGCACATAGTGGGTTTTAGCAAGTTCAAAAAGTAAAAGATTTTGTATTACCTAAGGTAAATAAACCTTACATACTAACCTTCTGCTTATATATTTCGATGACAAAAAAATTAAGTAAAAAGGTTGTTCACTCTAAAGAAAATGCTATACTTAAAATATTTGCATCTTGAAAAATTATTGAGGGGCCATTGCATCCTAAGCATTAGGTAGTCTGGTTCTGTTCTTTAGCCAGTGCACTGACTGAAAACCATCAGTATTACTCCCTTAAAGAGCTAAGACCTCTAGACTCAAATTCATATTAAAGTTTACCCCAGACTAATTTTTTGGCACATAAAGACGCTTCTGTTACCAGCTAAAGAGAATACTTTAACAGTCTGAACAAAAGCATCAGTTTCGCCCTTTAAAAATGCACAACCTTCTTTTTCATGTTATAGCAACATTTTTACCCTGAAAAAAGCTGGGTTTTAACCTAAGTGAAACAACATTCTCAGTACTGAGGATAAAAGATTAACTATTTTTCAAGTTCTGCGTAAATAAAATTTCTAATTCATGTCAAAGCAGAAGTTGTGTTACAGCATAACAATCAGTACCTTGCTGAAAAGGGCTAGCTGCAGTCACAGTCGTTCCTGGATTTCTTCCAGCACCAGGCTTTCTTCCCCTCTGACCTGAGCTGTGACCTGCAGATTTCTTCCCTTTGCTCTCTGACCCTCTAGCCTCTGAAGAATCTTTTCCACTTGAAACGTGTGTAGGAACTTCCTGGAAATTTGCATTTGTAAATCGAGCTGAGGTATCTTCCAACCGCTTCAAGGAGCCTGACATGGAGTTGTTGCTAGTGCTTGTATATGTCTGGCATTTTGAAAGAGAGAAGAAATTAAAGAAACAAGTCACACAAAAAATCGTAACAACTGTTTAAAAGACCTCATTCTTTCAAACAAACACATGAGTGTGCAAATACTAACAAAACTTGAAACAGCACGAATTACAGAAGCTGAACTGTGAAGATTCTCTGCAAACAACTGAAGTTTTTGTGGCAAAAAAATGCATAATGGCTTTGGTTGAAATTTTTACTTCACTGAGGTGAAGGGAAAAATCTAATGGCTACAGTCTTTATAGTCTATTTAAATAGGATACTGTTATTTTATGCTTAAAATTAAAAATTAGAAACTAAGCTTTTAATGCTTTTCTGAACATACAATTCTTATGCCTTTTTTGTTAAACTGGAAATGTTGTTCCATCAGCAGTGGAACTGTTGAAGGCTTCAACCTTCAACAAGAACCTAAGAACTTGGATTTTTAAGACTTTATAGTCTCAACACCAAACCAAAATCTACTCCGTGGCATGTGAACCATCCCCCATTCATCCAATTCCTTAAGAATCACCAAGTAAAAAAGACACGTGAGAGAGCTGACCAAGACACACTTAACTCAAACCCTCTCTCTGACAGGTAGGAAAACAACTCCTGAGCTCCCAATGCAAATTTCTTCCTCAACCCCCACCCATCCCCAAAAATTCCGGCCCTTCTCCTGCACTCATATACTCTCCACAGGGCTTTCAAAAACTTCATCTTTAGGTCCATTATTCATCTGTTAAATTTTTCCAGAATTGTTCCTATTGGTGAACAATAGTCACAAGAGGTTTCACAGAAAGTAATTAGGTGGGCCCACTTTAGTGGGCAGGGAAACTGCATGCACAACATTAGGAAACCATACAAGGGAATATTACTGTTCTCATAACTGAAAAAAATGCGGAATTGTGATAACATAATTTTAATAACATAAGGAAGAAAATGAAAACAAAATCAGGAAAAAGAAAAAAACATTCTCCTGCTATTTATACTCTAGCCACTTAGTAAAATCGTTGTTTAAAGCTTCTTAAAAAAAATATGGATCAAACCTAGAAACTACTCATCTGCTCAAAACGAGCTTCTCTGTTTTTCAGTTCTTAACAGAATAGAATTTAAAATAGTACCTACAGTTATCTCCATTAAAGATACAAACACATCTCTCTTAAAATTGAGCACACACACACATTTTACGTGCCCCAAGTGGGATGCTTGCTGAATTTAGGCCTACAACAGAATGTTTCTTCATCTTTACATAAAGCTTTGTATGCCAGCTATACAAAGTTTTCCATATTTTACTGAAATAGCTAAGACATTTACATAAACCTTACTTTTCAGGTGCAAATGACAGAAGACAACTAAATATACAAGCTTTGAGGAAAGCAAATATTTCAATCTCTTAGCATACCAGGGCCAGGCAATGACAAGCAGGCATTAATTTGCAAACACTGTGCTGTGATTTGGTTTGACTGCAAGCCTGAATCCCACTCCAGGCAGATTTTGAAGTATATGCGTGCACAACACAGTTGTGCTTTGGAAAATTTTGCTCCAGCGGGTATTTGCATTTCAGAAGGTGCTATAAGGTGTACTGAAATCTACATGCTTAGTCAGAGAATCATGAACGCCAACATGATGAAATATACCCTAAGCACAGAGAGCTACTGTCATTTTTACAGTCTCCATCTATCACTCTGCACGCCCTGAAGAGTTACACCATCCATCTGCAGCAACTCTTAAACCTTCTGGGGATTTATGGTAAACGTGCAATAATCACTCTTGCTATACACAGTACATTCCAAGGTTTGAGTGGCCTTTAGCCCCGTGCAGACGTATAAGGCAGAAGCCTTGCACAGAGAGGGGAAGGACCCTGGCAAGTAATTCTCCACAAAAACGCCAGATGGTAAGAGCAGAGTCCAAACAAAAACCAACCAACCCGAAAAACCCCCAAAACCAACACTGGGTTTGCATGGCCAGGTTTTGGTAGTGGCGGGGGGAGAGGGGGCATTTACATGAGAAGCTGCCAGAGGCTTCCTCCATGTCTGGCAGAGCCAGTTCCAGCTAGACTCCTCCACAAACAGGTTAGGTAAAGAAAACTCACACACAAAAGATCAAATAAAAAAACCTAAAAGGGCATGATGATATTCAAATTCCACAATTAATATTCTTTTTTGGTTTAATTCAGTTATAATTTAAGTTCTAGAATTAGAGATTTTCTGTTCACTTTAGTGTTTGCTCTAGCTCATCCCTGTGACTATCCATAGGAGTAAACTTTGTAATTAGGAAAAGGGTAGAGAGGACAAAGCAATTAGAAATAAGCTTAGCAGAAAATCCCACTTTGTCTTTGGCATTAAAAGCATGTTCTAATAGCCAGGATGCAAAAGATAATCAATATTTCCATATATTTTCTTTAACTTTTACAAAAATATACAGTAATACCACTTTTTGCAAAAACTTACAATAATTAGATAATCAGAGTACAAGAGGGATGTAATTCAAGAAAGATCAGATCATACATAGTATAAAACCTAAACAAAGGTGGTAAAGTTTAAAGAAGTTCCCACATAGGAAGCCTCTCTTACAGGCAATGAATTTTAGAAGCTGTCTCAGACTCAAGAGGAGTATGTTTAGGGCAAATTAATAAAATGAAATAACAAATCATGTGGACCAGTCAATACTACTCAAAGTGTTCTACAACCTAATTTCAATAGAAACTGTCACACTCACTGATTACAATCTCTAATTGCTCTTAAATCAAAACAGCAAAGTGGTAAATTGACTCTACCTTTTCTTCTATTTTCTTTAATAGTTATTGAGAGTTTCAGAAAACTACCAACTACTAAGTCTCACTTGACACAACCAATACAGTAGAACCAGAAACAAGACTCTTAACAGAAGTGTGAGTTATAAATAATGGGATGTTAGCAGGTATGCATTCTCAAGTTAATAATCTTACCATTGAGAATAAAGAAATATGCAAAGCATACTAAGAATCTCACTTTCTTGGAGATTATTCTTGAAATTGATACCACTAGTTGAGAGAATACTTCCAGAGACCAGAGAAAGTCGGTATTTCAATCGTTTCCCCCCGTCCTGACAAGGTCTAGGTGTACCATATGCAAACACACATTTGTTGAATATAACACCTCAGCAACCAAACCACACACAGTTAACACAGGCCTCAACACCTTTGCTAAACATGATGATCTACGTACTGAGCACGAATGAATTCAAACCGTGATTCCCCAACTCTGATGTCAAACATCCCCACATGAATGGGACACATCTTTTCCAACTTTGAAATCATAAAACCCATTTCTCAGTAGTACTGCCCATGACTCTGTAATGTCAACATTAGTGTAATTTTATTGGTGGATAGCTAAAGTGATTCTTGCTCAGTACAATGACAACTGTCATTATTTGATCCTGTATGTTGCTCCTGGAATTACATATTTTCTAGCACATCAACAGGAAGAAAAGGTCACAGAACCTAACAGAACAACCTGCTAATAAGGCATATTATAAATATATGAAGCATGAGCTGTAATTTCATAACTACCAGTTTTGGTACAGTTTCAGTGTCAGCGCGGCATACACAAGTGAATTTTTAAGGACAGACTTTCTAAAACTTCTCAAATTATTAAATATACCTCAATTAAATAAAATTCACTTGAGTATTGCTGGCACCTGACTCACAATTTGAATACAAAACTCTAAGCCTTTCTCCATATGTTAAACGTCAAAGTATTTTAGGATTTTACATTATATGAAAAAATAGCAAGAGTGCTTGATAATTATAGAATTTATGCCATTATAAAGCTCCTGTATATACAGTGGAATGATTACATCATGAAATTTCAACATAAGTAACTGAAGTGGAAGAGGAGAAAAAACACACTGACTTACTTTTTCTGTAGTTACAGTAAGAGATGGAACCAAAGATGGTGAGGACTCCGACTGCTTCTTATATTTTTGCTTGTGTTTATCTTTCTCTTTATATTTCTAGAAGTTGTAAAAGACAATAAAAACTAAGTTCAGCGTCACCTTTAACATAACCCATTCTATATTGCATCAAGTGTTATCAAAATTTAAGAGAGATGGCAATAATGTCCTGTGCTATTTGAAAAACACATTAATGTTTTGAATGTTTTATAATATAATTATATAAAAGCAAATCAAGCATTTGTATTTGTTTTCAAAGTGCACAAACTGAAATTCTTCAATTATAACCAGCATTTATGAATGCAGTATTGTTAGTATAATCCATCTTTACAATAACCACTTAATCAACAAAAGAAACTGGATTAAAACAGAGACACGGCTTCTGTTTCAGAGATCTTCATTCATTTTTCACCAAAGATTTCTATCTTTCCACATCTCTGCACCTCCACAGTATTTTTTTTTGGGATACTAATGTAAATTAATGTAAGGTTTTAGCTTTAGCTCCCCTACTGACATCTCCATGCCTAAGAATGTGAAATCTGATTTAGATTTCATTTCCAAAAAAGGGGCATTCATCCTGGAGACTAAATAAGTATTTTCCATGGTAAACTGAAGAAAATATTAAAAGGTATACAAATCAAATGTGTTTCCTAAAAGAGCTGAGAATTTAATCGGGCTTTTTTTTTTAGTTTTTATTTTTTAAACATGAATGAAGCATTGGCAGTGTGAACAAAATTGTGCAAATAGAGAGAAAATAACTTCTTATCCCAGAGCCTTTATAAGTATAACAGAAGTCTTTCATACTGGTAGAAATCAATTTTTGGAGAAATACAGAATCAGATCCAAACTGTATTTGTTTGAATAGTTTAGGCAAATACTTCACAAAAATAGCCAGTCTGAAAAAACTAACAATTAAACTTACAATACAGGAGTTCAGTATTTTTTTCCAGTCTAATCATAAACAAGTCATTTTTTCCTTAGCAATATAATGTGGTTTACTTAGTGTCAGAAGATGCAAAGAAACTGCAGCTGTGAGAGAAAGTTACTCCCAAGCTACTGGCACTCAAGTATTTTATTTCTTTAACTATGTATTTGTGGAATTTTTGTGAACTAACACAAAATTCTGCAGAACAGCACAATGTATGGCTATTTGTTCAGACTGAGTGCTTCTGCAGAGAGCTAGTAAAAAACGTGCATACAAAGGATTGACAGAAGGGGTATAAAAAGCCCGTAGAGCAGCTTGAGAAGGTGTAAGTCTGAATAGCCATTTGAAAACTCAGTAACTGTTTTGAATCTTACAATCTACCCATGCTGATCTTTCTCTAACTATTGAAATGATTGTCCAGACTTTCAAAAGAACATAGTTTGTTCAACAGCAACTGCACAACCGCTCTCACCAAGCACCAGGATGAGCTGCAATACGTGCATACTCTATTCAGGCATGACCAAGTATCACCCTTCTACTTCTGTCACAACAGAAGAAATACCAGAAACTTATTTCACGGAATCAGCCTGAGAGAGCAAGAGAATGGGTTCTAAAATTCTCTGATAAAGTAGAATCTGTTAACTGACAACCTAGATGCAAAGCTGAAAGCAAAACACATTTATCTCTACCTTTATGAACGGTAAATACCAGATGACTGACTTAGATCACCTTGTCTCTAACCAGCCCAAATCCATGTAACTAAACTTACAAACCAATCTTGCCAGGAAGGAAGTACAGTTTAAAAAAGTTCACAAATCAAGTCAAAAAGCTATCATCAGCAAAATATCCTGTAAAACTATACTTGATAGAATACAATATATAAAGTTCTTTTAATTCTTGTACACTTCTTAAAACTCAAAGACAGGCACAAGAGAACACTTTAAAAAGCTGATGGGGATTTCTAGGTTTGAGGTTTTTTCACACTCAAGTGAACTTGGGGGTTTTTTCCCACTCTGCCACATAGATAAAAAATACGGAGTTTTTCCCTTCATAATAAAGTGTGCAGGTGTCATAATCACAGTGACGTACACCATAAGGTAGGTTTTAAATTTTTAAAACCTAATACAGGCTTGCTGAAGGAGCTTTAGATTAGGGAGGTTGTTTTTGTTTTCTTTTGTGTTTTTCTGGAGGGGAGGTTGTTTGTTTATCCCTTTTTAGACCTGGAAAACACATTTGAAAGAAAAAAATAATATGGAGAGGAAGGACTCAAATGCACTGCACAGTCTTTTCAATAACATCTTAAACGTAACAATCCCCAAAGTGCTACCCATACTAACAGAAAAGCAAGCAGGGATCAAGAAAAAACAGAAGCATCTACACCAAGACTGCCACGGTATCCATCAAATCTATTGATACATAAGACTTTCACCAGTGCTAAGCTACCAAAGCAACTACATCATCAGTGTATGTGTTTAGAAAAACTTGAGTAACAATTTCACTGAACCCCAGACAAGCTTCAAGAAGGAAGATATGAAATGGCTAACCACTGTCTGAGTTTCTTTAGCTTTCATCATTCTACTGGGAAACTCAAATAATCCTAAATAATTTTTTTATTCGTAATTTTGGAGCCAAGGGGCAACGACTTTCATACACTTGAAGATGAAACTCCACAACAATATCAGTAACCGATCAGAAAACTTTTAAACGAACATGTTTTACAATCTTTTCTGTTGACTTTCTAGTGTTCTTTTACTTCCAGTGTTAATTTCATCTAAAAGGCAAAGAACAAAGGATCAAAGCAACACTTAGGAGGACTTCGAATTACATTTTGCAACATACTGAAATCAACAGTAGTCCCAATACATAAGGAGGTGTCAGGAAGGACAAGGGACATAAGAACAGCAGGAAGGAAGGGGGCATAAACGCCTATGTGTCTGGAAAGAATACGCTTGATTTCTGTAAAGTGGAGCATCAACAACCACATCAAATTCCTCTCCCACATCCAAACCATCAAGACAAAGTTTGCCAGGACAGCTTACCACGGTTACAGCTTTCTATTCAAAGCCACTAGAGGGGAAACCCACCCAAAGGCCTTCTGCATACAAATATCTCAGTCACAAGACACCTGCTGTCCTTAACTCTACATCCCCTCCTCCTTTTAGGTTATATCTCCTCTCACCATTTTTCCTTTTTTTCTTTTTTCCTTTTTTCTTCCCAAGGAAAGTTGAGAACTTTGAGTTGTTACTTCTGAATGTGAATTGACTTCAAATGCATACAACACCAAAGAACTGGAGAACACTTCACTGCAGGAAAACCTCTGAAAGAAATGCTCAGCTTTTACACTGATAAGAATAAAAATTTCAACAACAAGCAGCTGAGACTGCTGAAGAGATGTAGCTCCTGTAAAATGCCTCCTTGCAGTTTCACCCTCTTCTACCATAAAGATGCATAAAAAGTATAAGAAGAGTTCTGAAATATCCACTTTGGAATCCAGAAAAGGATTAACAGAGGGACATGAATTCTCACAATATTTAACAAATATGACAGCTTTCAATCTAGTCTGTCTCAAAGGCCACACAAACGAGCCATCTTCCCTCCTGCCACAAAAACAACAACTGGTTAGCTCCTCATGGACAACTCTGCATACTTCACTTTTCTAAGATCTCTATTCAGCAACAGCTCTAAAAAAATTCCAAAAAATGTAGCAACAGCTCACCAAGATAAACACTTACCCATAAAATGACATGGGAACCCCCCCATTCTAGAGAAGGTAATGATATCAAATGTCTGACCTTTTACAAGCTCTACTGTAAGGAAAATAGAGGACAGAAATTACCCTTAACAAGGACTGAAAATAATATTGCCAGTAAATGAAAGATAAGGGAGGATGAAGGGTAGGCAAAATGCACATATCCCATTTACATACTTAGGAATGAGTTCAGATGTCCCAAACTCCCGTGCAGAGCTGAAAAATGCAATCTGTACATTCTGTAAAACCAAGATGTAGCAGAAGACACAATTCCAAGGAAAAATATATTAAAAAAATACAGGGCCAACTACAAAATTGACAAAGGAAACTTTAATCTTGGTTCACAAGTAAGATAGTTGAGCAGACAAGATTCAGGCAGCTCCTGAAATCCTTTTTACTGCAAGAAAAATAAGGCATGATTGCCGTGCACCCATTGGGTAAGCACCTGTAACAATATTCATCCTGAACAACTTGAAGCCCTGATTTATGGTGCAGCTAAATACCTATTATAAATACCAATATAAAACACTTCAAGTTTGTACATCATGATTAATCAGAAAGCTTTATTTCTCACCAGGAATCTCATTTTTGGTTTTTGTTTCTTATCTAAAAAGTTATGTAATCCCATCTTAACTCCAACAGCTACATGCTGCTAGATAACAAATAGGGTGCAAGATTTCTGGAATTCTACAGCACCTTCTGTACACTGCTTTCTTGTAGAGCAGAGGGTAGGGGGATGAAGAAGGGGAAGGAAATACATTCTGACTGCTTCTATTCCTCCCACACAAAGATTCAATCTACAAAATTATTACATAATATGACTTCACAAATACACTTTGGTTCCAATCCTTCATTTTTTAAGCTCATTTACTTGTTTCATCACTCTAAAGATCAACACTTGCTCATTCATCTTCTTTAATGTACTTTCAGAGAAACATTTCTCAGACTACTGAAAAAGACCAGTATCTTATCAAAATATTGAATTAAGGATATATGTGTAACTACATCTTAGCTGTCATCCGTTACCTACAGAAGAGGTGTTACAAAATATATCTTTTCAAACTTAGGACTTCGATGTTTGGAAAAAAAGAATAATACAAGTGAACAATAGCTCACTTCTAGTGAATTAGAATTTCTTCTAGTACAGAAGAAATGAATGAGTTCAGCTTTTTTTTTACATGGCATTAATAATTCATAACATTTCCACATGGAAGTATCATTTAACTTGTTACACCTATTTGCAATTCATTTTTGTCTCAGGAATGCACAGCCTTCTTGAAAGGGGTTTCTACAAGACTTTATTTCATTAAAATACGTTCTGAAGTTCAGCATTCAATAGTTCACTGTTACAAAGGAAGAAAAAGGTTTTCTGACCCCACTCTCACCTTTTTCACAGTGCTTAGCTTGTCAGACCTTCTGTCTGCCCACTCAAACTACTGAACAGCAGCAACAAAAAATCAAGTGGAGAGTTTTCTGTTGTTTTAGTGAGCTACATTAGTTCTGTGAAGGAACATGAAAGATGGACAGTAACAGTCACAAGAGAAAGATGCAAAACAGAGAAGCAAGAGCTTACAGGCTCAGAGAACAGAAGACTAACTTCTGTTTTGGAAGAATTAAGACATGCACGCTATCAGCAACCACCTGTGCTTAGTCCTTCAAGACAAAACTACTCAGGCAGACCTAGAATTATTGCATTTTTATGCCTTCTCTATTACAAAAATCCTTATCCTCCACTACCTTTGGTTGTCCCAAGATTTTAAATCTCAACAACATATTTAAATCTATTTTCCTTACTAACTATTGTAAGCAAAACCATGTGAATGCCTAAATCACTAATTTTTCAGCTGCTGTTTGACTCCCTCAAGTAATTCCAATGTTCCTTGATGTTCTATTAGCACAGAGTACTCATATTGGTTCTTTTGTCATTTACAGATTTTCCGCACTATCTTTGTGTCACCAAAGACTGTAAATCCTGAGCTGCCACATCGCAACTAACATCCCAAATGGAAAGCTGTGCATAGCTCTTGCTAATCCCCA
The DNA here is from genome assembly GCA_013400235.1 of Oriolus oriolus. Taxonomy (NCBI): domain Eukaryota; kingdom Metazoa; phylum Chordata; class Aves; order Passeriformes; family Corvidae; genus Oriolus; species Oriolus oriolus. The sequence goes on along the minus strand of VXBT01009666.1, from coordinate 1,020,766 downwards.
ACACCAGATCTGCTTGGCCTCTTATTTGGGACTAGTACCTATTAGCAATATAACCATAATAATTGCAGAATGAAGGACGACCACAGTCCACAAGTTTCAAACTCAAATCCTAATTTATCTTATTTTTATAAGAACAGCCCTTGCTCAGGCATTCATCTAGCTAGCATTTTAAATGGTATAACTCACAGCAGAAAAATTCAATGCAGCCACACTCTTGCTGCAGTCACAGTAATAAAAGGATACAGACAAGACATAGTTTATAGGGAGAGGTAGGACACTACTGCCAGCATTACTCATACACATACAGCTCTAAGCATAAAACTTGTTCTTAAGAACCAGTCCTTGCTTCAGTTACTTAAATACTCAAAAGCCTCACTTATATACAGAAAAAATGGTCAAAATTTTAACTGTCAAAGGTAAAAAGACTCAAGAATGAATTATAAAAATGCCATCCAAAGCTTCTATAAGGTGCAAGACTACCAACTCTTATCCAGAATGAGCTACTCCTTTGATATTTAACACTAAAATACGATGCTTCTGTTATTTGCATAGTTTAGTATTAATTGTTAGTAATGGACATGCAGTGCTGAACACTTGAATAGCACTTTATAACTTCAAAAATGGTGCAAGATTAACTAAATCAATGCAACTATGTATTGTCAGTGCTCACCTTCATTCATTCCTAGAAAAATTACACGTTTAAAATATGTATTATGCTACATACTGTGAAATGCTCCACTTTCTGCAAGATAACTTAAAGATACCTGCCAAAGAGACATAAGGAAATAGGCGAGCAGAATGGCAAACAGAAGGAATCCATTCAATTTTCCTGGCTCAGTCAGTTAGCATCACAGATCATCTTTAACTGCATATGGTCCACCAGCACACAAAATATGCTAGAGGTGAACAGCACATATATACAACTTCGTAAAAAAGTATCCAGATCTCCTTCTACAAACTGTTACAAAGTACTAGTAATCTTGCATTAATCCAGGATCCAAAGCCAAGAAAGAGAGTATCTTAAAGTATCTTTTGCCTCTGCATCTCTCACACTAGTAGCTATAGAATTGAAATTCTGCAGCTTTTGAACGGGATAGATTTAATTTACTTCACCCAGTTGGTATGGGACTGTATTCTGGATTTGTGCTGAAAACAGTGTTGATAACACAGGAATGTTTTCATTTTTGCTGAGCAGCTCTTACACAAGGCCAAGGCCTTTTCTGCTTCTCACCCCACCAGCACCTGGGCTGGAGGTGGCACCAGAACGTGGGAAGGGACCAGGACAGCTGACCCTAAGTGACCAAAGATATCCTATGCCACATGGCATCACGCTCAGTAGATAACAGTCAGAGAAGAAGAACGGGGGGATGTTCAGAGTGATAGCATTTGTCTTCCCAAGTAAAGTTACATGTGATGGAGCCCCGCATTCCGGGGGGTGTCTGAACACCTGCCTGCCCATGGGAAGCAGTGAATGAATTCCTTGTTCTGCTTTGCTTGCATGCACAATTTCTGCTTTACCCATTAAACTTTGTGTCAACCCACAAGTTTTTTTTCACTTTTACTCTTCTGATTCTCTGCCCCATCCCATAAGGGAGGAGAACGAGTGAGTGGCTCTGTGGGGACGAGCTGCTGGCTGGGGTTTTGAGTTATCTTCTTTCGCAGTGAAAACTCAAAGACTAAAATGTGTACTTTGAGGTGGAAAAAGACAGTTGTAACTTAGGCAGCCTTACAAAATTCCACATCTTGCAGAACAGTTTTTTAGGTATACCTGAGGTGGTGTGTTTGTCCTTCTGATTTTATATTAACTAATCCCAGCTGACAAGCTTAATACTATTGAGGTGTTTGCTGTGCTAATGTACACTAAAAGCATTACTCTTTCTTCAATAATATATATGATGTGTTATGGTAAGGTTAAAAAAATATGAGGTAGTCAAATCAGTAATTCCATTATAATCTTGAGAACTGAGACAAAAAGTTCCTACTTTTTCTCTTACTAAAATAAAAAAAAATACAAATTAAAATGAGCTTATGTTCTTATATAATTTTTATTGACCTCCACAAGAGATCGTCTTGCTGTGCCATCTATATATACCAACTGGTGCCAGCTCTAGTAAATTTGATTATCAGGATGACAGTTGTATACACAGAAAACAGCACAAGTTAAGAGACAATTTTAACGAGCAACAAGTCAGACAAGATTGTCACCCCTCTACTTAATCCTGCAGATAAAAGTATCTATTACTAAATATACTCAGATAGAGTAGCTTTCTAATGAAATTTTGTTTACGCAGTCACACACTGTCAGTATTCCCAAACAGTTAGGACTTCCAACAGAATTTGACATGAAGAGATGTATTAAAAAAGAAAAATCTACACTCCTACGAAACTCAGTACAGAACAGGTGCCCAGAAAGAGAAATGCTATTCATTGTCAACAACAGTAAAGACTGAAGGATGAAGGCATCCCCCTTTTTGAACCCATGGAACCCACACAAAAATTCAGTCTTAGGAAACAGGAACTGGGTTCTGCATCTTAGGTATTAGTGTATCTATACACTGAGACACGTGTGGTTTGCATTTATTGACCAGCCTATAGACGTGTTTTAGAGGCATGCTTCTTTCCCTCTGACTGAACAAAATTTGGAGTAAGTTAACATGGATAAGCATCACCATTAGCATCTATAGCACACAGCTCTTATTCGACTAATATTTATCTAGTTTCAAAGTGGTTGCAAACCACTTTTCTTCTAGTTATCTTTAGCATTCTTACAATTTTGCTTTGTCCGTCGAGAGCAGCTGAAAGGATTAAACAGTCAAATACATTAAACTGATTAACAAAGCTTACAAATTTAATAAAAGTGCAATGGGATACTGCATTACTGAGATGAGTCTGGAGCTTTTTTCCCCTAAAAAGTTACACAAAACCCCCAGTGTTCAAGTAACATCACTTAGTTTATGAAATGAGGCAATTCATAGAGGAATGACACAATTAGAAGCATCTTTAAAACACTCTATACAGCACTATAAAGTGACTCTTTGTGACTAAATCAGATTTTTTTTTGTTTTGTTTTATAAGAGAGAAAAGAAACCATTGCTTATGCAGCTGAATGGTAACCCAAAAACCTGCAATCTGATCCTATCTTCACCACAGAACTTTATGTGATGCATAGCAGGCCCATTTTACCTTTTCACAGTCAGTTGTTCACACAGTGAGGAAATGCTTCAGGAACACTTGATCTGAGTGTTTACAACTTGCCTTTTAACAGCTCACAACAGCATTAAAATACATTAAATAGCATCAAGCATCTTTCTCCTAAATGAAATTCACTGCCCTGACACAAGAGCATAGGCTCCTTCACAACATATTGGGAAAGCCTGGGCAGTTCTGAACGCAGTTACAAACCTACGCGCAGCCTATGGAAACTCTCAATGCACAGAGACACGTTTTAAATTTTCCTTTTACACAGGCCTAACAATCAAACTCCTACGGTGGAACACACAGAACGTGACACACTGCCACAGCCTCTTCTTAGGTGTTCAGGTTTCTATCCACAAAATCAGAAAAGCTGCAAGGTTTCTTTAAGAACAAGACAAGCAGCAAAGAGATGCCCATAATGCATTAGCAGCTCAGTGTTTAGAACACTTATCCTGGCTCCTGCATTTTAGGTTCTCCTCTGATGCTCTCCAACTTCTGTGATAGTGACATGAGGCTCCTTGACACTATTTTGTTCTTTTTGCCTCTTCAATCACAACTTCTTAGACATCTGCAGTCTTCAGTCACAAGCCCATTTTTGTTTAATTTACATTATATGAGCCATTATAGCAGAGAGTTTTAAATTTCCCCTTCAAGCTCAGCTCAGACCAAAGCATTTCTAGTAGAAAAGGCAACTGTGTAATTCAGCTGCTATACAGTAGTTACTTACTACGTAATATATTCACATTTTTCAGAAGTCATAAACATATAAAGCTAATAATGCTGCCTAATTTTCATGTTGGTGGCTAAAAAAGACTTCTATTATACAAAGGTCAGTTCCAGACATGTTTAGTTCCTTCTTTAGTCCTTTCAAATACAAGACTGCCAGTAACACTAAAGCAAGGCATTCTTCCACAGGATCATGGTGGCCTAAGTTTTCCCAAGAAAGCCTGAGGTAAACACCTGGGCCCTGAAGAAAAGGGATATTATAACAGAATGTCAGCAACATACTACCAATCCTATTTATGAGGAACACAGCCTCATCACTCATCATTTCTAAATAGCATGTCTGCCACAGAAACTAACAATGCTTAAGAGCACTAATCAGAATATAATGAAGCTATTTATTCTGTAGTTTCAACATCATCATGAAAATTAAATCATACCAAGGGTTTGGTTAGATTTCTTCAGGGCTTTTTTAATTATTATACCTTTACATATTTGTTACCAATTTTGTTGGCAGAGCGCCCGTAAGAGACTAAACACATACTATGAAGGGAAACACAAACTTTCAGCTGAGTCTGTTTGTAAAAATGACAGTTACCTACACTAACATTCTCAGACCAACCTCTTCTTACTGCAGTGCAATATTTCACACGCACAAATGGATAGCTTTTGAGGTCTGAGCAACAAAGGTGGTTCCAAACCACAACTCATACAGCTACTGCTTGGCAAAACAGAAAGCTTTAATGATGCCTACAGATCAGATTATCCAAATTTCCAAAGAACAAAGATGAAAGATAAAGGAGAAACTACAGTGGCTTTGAGGGGGATGTGGGTGCCACACACACACACAAACACTACTTTATCTGTGAAGAAAGATATAAATATTTACTGTAATATGACAAAAACCCAGATTCTCAAGGGATTTACAGAAGAGGAAATAAGGAAAGTCACCCTAAAAAATTGCCTACTCCTCCAAGATACTTAAAACAGTATATCAAATAAACAACATAAGCTGAAAAAATATCTAACACCGTTGACTGAACACACTCAGTTTGAAAGTCCCTCCAAGAGTACCCTGAAGATTTCACAGGTATCATGACCTGGGAAGCACAATATCTTCAGTCAAAGTCATTTAATAAAAACAAAAAATAAAACCTAGAATAAAACAAAAAACCACAAACCCACCAACTTACAAGTTTTGTCAATATGAGTAAAAAATCCACGCATGTACTTTGATAAAATGTGACCTGAAATATGACAGCAGTAAAAAACGAAGAAAAAAATATGGCAAATATTAGTAAGGCTTTACCTTGCAGCTAATTCTGTAGTCTGTAATTCAAAATTGTTTTTTCCTACCAACGTGTTACTGAGAAAAAAAAAAGCCTGCCAAAACCCCCTACTTTTACTATTTTAGCCCTACATTTAGATTTAGAGGTACAACTGCATTCACAGTGCCCACTCTTTTTTGCATTACCAGATAAAGATGGAACGACTCACCTACACCACTAAACAAGTCTAAAGATACTTTTTAGAAGATTATACAAGAACAACTGGCGATCAACATCCATCCGAAATGGAAGGGATCTTAAAATCCAAATCAAATATTAGGAAGACTAAGAGTCTAAAGACTGACATTTGCTATTCAATTTCCTGTTTCTATAAATACAGCTCCTTTGTATAATACACATTTGGTCAAAAGATTATTTGATTCCAAATTTTATGTAATGATTTTTAATAATGTAAAACTAAGTTTACTCACATCCACACAAAATCCTATTAAGCTATTTGTACAGGATGTGTGCGAGTGAGCAGTTTTGCCTGTATTCTTAGAGGCCTAAAAAAACTGCAAAAGCATATCTGCATTATTGTGTCTGTTATCATCCTCTGTTGAATTTAGATGACAAATTTCCTACAGACAACTGTTAATTCAGCAGTAACAAAAACCTAAAATAGTAATCATCATAGATTTGAAATTATTTTTTAATAATATGTGAAGTCAAATTATTGAAAGAAAATGCCAACATTAGAAATAAGCAGTTATGTTCTTTGTACCCTCACAGCAAGATTTCCCAGGTGAGTAACAAGGTATTTCGCCAGCACAGTGGGCTTGACCACCAGTACCAGTAAAATGTGTCAAGAAGAGACGTCAGTTCTTCGATGAGAGAAAAAGATGTAACAGGTTGAAACGTCAGGAATTAAATGCATGTGTTTAGCCGCACAGTTGCTAAAATGTCTACTGTGTTTCCCAGGTAGTCACAAAGGTCATACAAGAAAAGCTGTAACAGAAAACTAAGGCAAAGAAAGTCGCATGGAACAGCCTTCCCAATGGATACGTTTCAATGTGTATCTCAAAACTGAATACAGACAGAAACAGGAAAGTGCATATACAAATGCACCTGAAGAGGTTTCTTCACTGGATGCCAGCACCTAAGGTTTATCACGTGTTATTTATTATTCAGTGCTTCAGAACAAGATTTTCTTCATGCTTTTCAGCAAAAATTAAATTTATCAGAAAGTGCTACTTTTAAGCAGATGTGCCACATAATTAGCAACGACAAATCCACTTACTTTTTTCTCCTTCTCATGATGTTTATCCTGAGAGTGAGAGGAAGAATCACTTAAACTTTGATCATATGACCTATTAGATCCCCGTTTGCTCTTTTTCTAAAAAGAGAAAATATATTTATGGACAGAGAAAAGGAACCATTTGAATAAATAAAAAGTATAAAGCATTTCAACTGACAAGATGCCTAATTGTTTGAGGAAAAAAACTTCAGTGCTTCAGTTACTGGAAAACTGACTAATTACTGACACTAAAATTCACAAGACTACTTGAATGTACACCAGGAAAAAAGCCTATACCTATATCAACTTTTACACCTCCCACAAATTTGCAAGATATGCTTTCCACAGAGAAATGAAATATGCCACTTTTTAAAGGTTAGAAGATGCTAGACACATTTTCAAGTTTTCATAACATAAAACAAAAAACATGCTGCTCAAATGAGTATCACATGAAGTCACAGTGACGCCCTGACACATGCTTGAAATGCATTGTAAGGTGACTTCATGACTTACTTATTATTCAAGTGATCTGTCTGGTATATTTTCATTAAAATGGATTAAAAACCAGGATACAGAATGCTACAGTCATGTCTGTGATTTTAAGTGGCAGATGTAATTGCCTGTATTTCTGTAATGTCTGAGAGCCTAGTTCAGGACTGCAAATACTTCATGCTAGGCCAGTGTTCTAAATGTTGGTTATTTTCTCGTGACTGAGGTATCATTTAAAGACACTTCAGGTCAGTGCTTTGTCAACCAGCTTTCAGTGGAATAGTAGATATACAACACCCACCATCTTCAGCAGTAAATACTAAGCACCTGTATTTACCAGGCATTAACTGTCATAATAATCCTAATGAAAAACTGAAACACTTAGAACAATCTTGCCAGTCTTTACTGTTCTTACCACTATAGCTTCATAACGGAAAGCTAACTAATTATACGTCAGAGTTCTGTCTTTATCATTAAACTTGTTTTTTAAATAAATATACCTGCTCTCAATCATAGCAGCACTGTAACAGTCAAATCAAAAGCATTACAGTGTAATGGTTTGCCTTCACTGCTAAGTCACAGACCATTTTCACTCTTTTTGTACATACTTAGCTCAAGATAGTAAAAAAAAAAATCTTAGCTTAGTAAGAGCCTAGAAAGCCCTGACTTATCTTCATTATGAAGCAAATTCATCAGTAGTCACAAGAGCACAGAACTAACCTCACCAAGCTTATCTTCTAGAAAGCTGAAATGGTTGACTAGCCCTGCAACCTAAAAGTCACACCAAGTATTCAACTTTTTTAGCAGTAAAAACAAGTAATCTGCAAGTTTAACTATACTTACAGCAGTATCTGAACATAAGCCTATATATTTTAGTATTAATAAATAATGCATTTTAAACATCAGTAAGTCCCTCAAGTCCACACACTCGCACATGTACACAGAAACAGAGATCTGAAACTGACAGACCGGTAAGAAGTGATAGGAAAGACTCCAGAGGTCTGATCCAAAACCTACTGCATTAACTGAGAAATTTCAATGTCTTTCATTTGCTTGCTTTTTTTTTAAAAATCAAACCCCAAGTCACTTCCCTGAAGGGTGTGTTTCAGAGAACTTACAGACAGGGAACACTCACTGGCTACACAGTGAGAGATAGAACAAAAGAGGTGGGGCAGAAGAGTAACAGAAGCAGAAAGAGAGTGCTTCTTTATTCTCTAGAAGTAGTATTTTCTAGTTTATTCCAAAATTGACTTAATTCCTTGAAGGCACCTAAACAAATAGCAAAAGAAAACATTCCAGGAACTCACTGGAAAAAAACCACTACATGTGCATGCTATTTCTGGCAGAGGGGGAAAACCCACACATCTATAAAGTAACCACTTATAAAAACCTTTCCAGCTAGTACTTCTGTAACTGTGATTAAAACATTTTTTTAATGAAATACAATCTACTTTTTGAACTACATGGAAATATTATTTCTAGTGCTAATGGCAATTCAGAGTAAAAAAATAAGTCAGTAACATTTATTTATAGAATGTAATAAATACATACCAGTTTATTAAAATGGTATTTACAGTAGCCACAGTATTGGACGTTATCTGCACCATTGCCTTCCTCTTCACAAAGAAGTCCTGCAAACTGTGCACTAAAAATAAACCAAACAACATTCAAAGAAAGCCATTTTATACCAGTTTGTACCACAATATCACAGCTGAAAATGTATGGATGCTTATACCTGCAATTCATAAGAGATTTCCACACAAATGACTTCCAGTGGCATGTGGGCACATAACCAACCTTTGTAGCCCAGGGAAAAACATGTATCATTCATACTTTGGCCTGTTGCCTTTTTTCAGTCTTTAAGTCATTCACACAAGCTTACAGCTTTGCCATTTTACATTTACTATGCAACTACTTGCACAAATAATTAAACAAAGCAATCTAAAATGACTCTCCGCTCAAATTCAAGCCGAAAATTATCTAAGGAAAGAACAGTTTTTAACAAAACCATATTATAGATCCAAAGAAGAGTTTTTTTCAAAACTTGCATTCATCCTTCTCTGATTTGCCATGAAAATAACTGGGGTTTTTTAACCTAACTTGAATTACATAGTAAATCAAACTGTATTTATTAGTTTAAAATACTGTGGCAGGATAATTTCTTTTAAAAGGAACAACACTTACAAGTTGCATTGATTGGGCTAATTATTACCTTATTCTACTACATTTTTTTCAAAACAATTTTGCTTTTCACCATTTGTAATGTTGATATATTTTCTTTATCAAAACCAACTTAAATATTAACAAACCAAATACTGCTACATTTTCCATATAATTTTCATTCCCATAATAATGCAATGTTACAGTCAAAACGATACACAGGAGTATTTAAATGAAAGAAGACTATATGATGTGGTTCATTTTCACTTTTTTTTTTAAATATATTCTTGGGAAATCCAGAAATACATCTACAGCTAATACTTACCAGCAAAAAACATATAATTAAGAGGACATCTTTAAGCAAAGATTTATTGTTCTAAAGCTTGTCTTACAAAAACCAGATGCACTCAAGCTCATTCTTAATTAGACATTAGTTTTGATAATCCCAAATTGATACACCCTGCCCTGGATTTCTGCCTTCTGTAGTCTTCACATTTTTCTTCAGTTTTTAAAAAATATTACAGAAGCCTCTTATTATCTCCACTTATACTACTAACTTTGTAGTATATAACTCGTTTTCGAACCAAAACATTCTAAAAATTGGCAAGATAGATGTTTTAATTTTGAACATAACTCTCATGCTCTTCCCAGCATTCACTGAAAACAGGGCTTTGGAATAAAGTAAAAAGATGAAAAGGACTCTTGCATGTATCCAAGTGTTTGAAAGGAAAGAGACCTTTTCATACAAGCACTTGGATGTATACATTTTTTCACATCTGTAAGTAATCCCTTTACATGGTATGCACGCTTTGAGGAACACAATCCATTTTCACCATAAAAAGAAACTTGACATTGATCACATCCGATGAAAAATTAGATGCTTATGAAAGAATATAACCTGCAAAGTAGTCAAGCAATTAAAACAAAAAAATAAATGAATAGTTGCCAAGATATCAGCACCAGAACAATAAAAATCCTTTAAGATCTGCACAAGACATACAAATTATCACTTGGGTACACTGAAAAAAACACATTCAAGTGATCTGAGTTGATGTGCAAATACCATTTCCCTGACTAAACTGGTCATGAAGCAGCATAGTGGGGCACTCAAAACACAGGTAAATTCACAGACTATGTAGCTAGACACCTATATAAATCTGCTATCTACTGTAAAAGAACTTCAGCTGAAATTGAAAAAACAAGTAATGCCTGTAAATTTTGGAGTAGAATTCTTTTTGCTTCCTTTCACCTGTTGACATGTGGTTTAATGCAATTATCCAGACTCTTTTAGAAGTCCATAAAGTGAAACAAGCATCTCCTGAATGCAAGGAAAACTAAATAACTTAAAGTAGAATGAATCGGATGGTGGAGGACACAGCTGTTTTTCTCCAGCAGTTATATATGAAATCTGAATAGTTCAGGATGATCTGCACCATTTAGATAAAACCAGTGAAGTGAGTTACTCCCAAATGTTTAGAAATCTGTACTGGAATGGGTGAGTCTAGTGCATTTTTACGTACAGCTCAGTAATTTTCCCAGTGATTTACCAAAAGTAAACATCAAAATCAGTTAGTAGGCAAACAAACAGTGTCTTCACACTCCCATATCCTATTAAATATCCTGTAAGAAAAATAACCTAAGACCAAGAAAAAAATCCAACCCCCCCTTTCCCCCCCCCAATACTTATTCACAGGAGCACACACCATTTAATACCACCCAAGGGACAGTTTTTGCAGCTCACAGCAGAACCTATGCTGCCGCTGCAATACTGTTAGTAAACACTATTATCATAAAAACAAACCACTTTACTGTATTTCTTTGCTCAAAGATGTACTAAATAAGGCATTTATTCATTACACTTTGTGCATTGATTCTTTCTGGAACATCAGAGATATTAAATAATAAAATATACTTACCATGTTACGTGAAAAGCTTGTCGACATCCATGTTTATTACATGTCATACAAGCACCAGTGGCTGCTTTACTTTCTCTGCCTTGTTCATCACAAATATAGCACGTCTATTAAAGAGGAAATATTTAACTTGATAAGAAGCATACAAATAAATTCTGTGTTACAGGAGAGTCTAGGCTGAGAACTACTGCATTTTGCAGCTAAGCCTGTGTAAGAACTTCTTTATGAAAGTCTAATCATGCTTGTTAGCAAAAGGAGATCACCTGGTAGACTCTTGGGATTTGAGTAACACTTCATCAATGTTAAGGCAGTACAAATACTAATCTGCTTACATTTCATACCACTGTCTACTAGCCAAAGGGTTAAACAGCCAAGGGTTAATAACATTAGGCTTTACAACTGTCCTTGCCTTCATGTTTGTGTTTATGTCCTTTTAAGTCTCAATCATTTTCATATTCATTTAACATAACCTGTATTGGTGGCATTCAGAAACACCAAATTAGACTGAGTGCCTAATGTTACAATATACCATATGGCAAACATATATATCTACACAATTACATACAGAAAAACTGCAAACTTGAAATTTTATTTGTACATTTGGTGCAAAGAATTTTCAGAAGTGTCATAGCATGCTTCAATATTCATATGATGCTCAGCTACTTTTAATTAAATTGGTGTTTAACAGAACTCTGCTTTACTTGGATGACTTTACTTCAGCATGACTTGGACAGCCCCATATCTTGGAAAATAATCAAGCAAGAACCTTCTGTAAAAAAGCTTACATCAGTATACCAAACCCATTTTAACCTCCAAAACGAGCTAAAATGAAAACAATCTATCTAGTACCTGGATAACTTTTCGTAACGTTTCTGCCAATTTGTTTCTTTTACTGGGATGGTAGGGCAATTTTTAATCTTTTCAAAAACATTCTTAGTAATACCAGAAGAAGAAAATTAAGACAAAAAATCCAAATTCTTCCTCATTATTCAATACTTTCTCTTTTTTTTTACCACATGGCCACTAAATATGTATACATGTATGGAAACTCGCTACTATACTAGGCATCACTGCAATCTCTCACCAGCATTCCAGGGACAAACATCAGGCAAAACTAAATCTGTTTCCACTTTTTCCTTTCCCAATTACTGAAACAGCATTTAGAGAGATTCTATATCACATCGCATTCATGTGTAAAACTTTAACAATTTAAGAAGAGATTCTTAAGAAAAGTATCATCCAGCACTGAGGTGGTTTAAGTGCTTGTTTTTAAATGAGAGAACCTTATTGAGTAATAAACATTAAGGACACTCCTACCTCTGCAGAAACCCCATTACAAGATCTTAAATGAGAAAAGAGCAACTTTTTTATGCCAAAAAATAAAATTGTCTATATTTTAACTGACTTACAATTTTATCATAATCTCCTTTCAGTGAGGCAGAGAATCAGTAGAATAATAAATAAAAATAACATCAACTATGTGTAGTAGCAAACATAGTGGAAAAAATGGACCAAGAAACCATTGAAATTTTAAAAAAATTATACAATGCAAACCAGTATTACTTAGACAGGAAAATGAGTGAAATTCAGAGATCAGAACAGCCTTTTAAAGAGGTTTTTAAGAACAACATTTAAAAGGAGATGTCAGCTAACTAAAGCATTTTTGTTAATATGCATGGCTTGAAGGTAGCCAAGTTATTCTTGTACAGTTTCCACAAGACTTAAAAAAGCTAATATATCCTAAAATCATACCCCATAACCTAATATCTGAAAGATCAGAAAGGGGATAATCCTACTTAATTCTTTGCCTTGCTTCTTTTGTACATCAAGGTGGTGCACACTGATAATTCAGTTGTTTGACAGGGTCTGAGACTGGCTGCTTTTTAGCTTTCCATACCATGACCTGACACATTTAGATTTTAGGAACAAACGAGGTCATGATCTATCAACCTCATCTGAGTCACTATATTAAGTGTAAGTAACTTCAAAGTAAGATACCTCTGTAAACAGAGAGTTCAACAAACCCCATAAAACTCAATTTCCAGTTACTTTCTGGTTTTTTTCAGAGTTTTGCTTCAAGTTCTTCATGGTTTTTCCTCACTGAAGCTCAGAAACAAAAGCAATACAAGCATTCTACTTAGTAGAGACGTAGACTCCATTTTTCAATATTTACCCTACATGGAGGGTCTGTGTTTCAGGACCTCTTAAAGCAACTTACAGTAAAATGACTGAAAAATTACAACAACCAACCAGCTACATTATGAACAAGTTTAAACACAACATGGTGGACTGACTACTCATTTTAACAAGTCAAAGTACTTTCCTACAATAGTCATGAGAAGCATTAAACCTGTTTCCTAGTCTTCCATACGAAACAGATATAAAGAAGGTTCACCCTCCTGTTCCAAAATAGACAGCAAGTTCTCTATAGCTGAGCTTCTCATATTTGTGCCTTCTCTTAGACACACAAACAATTCCAGAAGCCTGAGAACCTTTGTCCTTCTTTCACAAAGGAAGACCTGCATGCATTTGCAAATCCATGCAAATGCCTCTGAAGCCTCTGGAATGTGGAAGTTTAAAACTGTGTCCCACCACCTACAGCTGCACTCTTCTTCAAAGCTCTTAAGGGAAGAGAGTACTCTCCCAAAATCATTGTAAAAGAAGCAAAAGCTTTTGACTCAGCAAGGAGATTTTACTCAAAAAATCAATAAATACCTTACTTCCTTTAAAGGTAAAATATCCATTTCCCACAGCTGCCTTCATGTTACTGTCAGTATTTTCCCTTGAAAGATTCAAAGTGTAAACCTTCTTTGCAAAAGCAAAGACAGAAGGGAAGATGAGGCAAAAAAAAATGTATAAGGCAAAAAGTCATTTGAGCAATAGTTTACTCATAACAGCTACCCAATGGCATTCCCTGATCACAAAATCAAACCTAGGAATTGTACAGAAATTTCTCATTTTTGCAGGAAGTACTGAAAGAGGAGTTTACCAACTGCATTCACTACTAGGCAAATCAAGAAACTCCAAATGCACTCATCTTTTAATCAGCTCTTAAAAGAGATCCCGAAAAGTAGTAATTATATACAATTACCACATAGTTTCAAATGAACCTGAGAGACACAAATAAAGCTGACATAAAATAAAAAGGTAGTAGCATAACCATCCAAGGTATGGTAGCATGCATAACCATCCAAGGAATAACAAACAGCTATTTCTAAAAAGAAGAGCAACTAACAGTCCATTTCTTTTTTGGAAGCAACTGTGTAAGAAGAGCTTTCCTGATAGGTAACCCATTAATCAAATCATTCAGTGGGTTCACTCTGTAATGTGATGGTTTTTTATCCCAGAAGCAGGCAAACTTCAGGGAAGTAGCAGCCAAATGTCTCTATACGGACAAGCCCCACGCTTTGGCATCTGCTGCATTTCTTCTTGCATTTAAGATTACTGTACTGGGTAATACTGCGTATTTTGCAGTGTTCAGTAAAGAAACACGTGCATAGGGGAAAAAACCCCAAACATTCAATTAAGTACTATCTCCTGGCAAAATTTCAACTATATTTACCTTAAAGACTACAGTATAATTTCTCCCTCATGGTAATTTTATTTGGCCTTTATTTTTCCCCAATTCCATATGCTAGTGTTTTTATATGTATCCAGCCATGCACAGAGAATTATTTAGAACTTCACAGGAAATAATATCTTACTTAAAACCTCCTATTCCAACCTGAGCTGACAAACAGAATGGAATTATCACTAAGCCTCTCTAAAAAAAGAAACAACTCCGGTCATTTTTTCCTAGTTACATGTTTACATTTGTTCTCAATGCGCAACAAATGTTTCAAGAACTACTTGTCATATCTACTTCTCAAAAAAACAGCTTTTCTTTCCTATTTTTCCCCAAATAATTAAAGTCAGAGTGAAATGCTTTACAAAATTTCTGATCTTAAAAAAACGTATCATTTAAATAAACATAATTTATCTTGAATAGCAATGGGAGTAGAAGGTGAAATTATTGCAGGCTACATGAAAAGGAAACTAGAAAGTTTTATTGGTTTTGGGGAGTATTGCTCAAGAACAGCCTGCTTGGGAACCCATGGCAGTTTAGCCACAGCAGTACCAAACTCAGCATCAGCTACAGACTTAGCAAAAAAGTTGAGAGTCCCCTGTCAGCCATTACCTCTTAAATTCTGTACTGTTACAACTAGGCTGCTGATGGCACTGAAGTTACATTGGTTTCAGGAGGTTTGCAGTACAGGCATTTCTTGGATTCCCCTGAAATCCACAGCCACTATCTCCCTGACCCAAACAGACCAAATAATGTCAGCGAAATCTGAGTTCTGTAAAAAGAGAGAACAAAAATAGTAATAATTTGAATGCTAGGGGTGTGACCCCAAACCTTGACATTTCTGACACAGGTCTCATTGTACTTCACAATAAACTGTAGCGGCCTGATGAAAGTAGTTTTAGGCTGACTGCTAACATGGAAAATAGGCCTCAATCAGAACACCTGCCAAGAGCACAGAAAGCTAAGAGCCAGACATCATCAGGAACTCTCTCCGCCTGAACCATACAGTGCTAGTAACTATCTAGTGAGAAAAGAATCATAGTAACTACAGACTAACAAAAACGGAAACCAGCATTTTAGCAGCAAAACACAACTACATGTCATGTATTTAGAACAAAAACTGAGAAGGAAGCAACTTTAGTTATGATGAAAAGGAATTAAAGACTAAAGACAGAGACCAACAATGGATTTTGTCAATAAGTAACAATAAAAGACACGGAGTACATTTTTTGAAGTACATTTTTTGAAGGTTTTACTCATCCAATATCCAATTACCATCAATGGAAATGGTGCAAGATAAAACAATATCTAAAGTGTTCCATGAAATTTTTGAAGCACATTAAGGGAGAACCACTACCAATCAAAAAAAATAATTACATTTGACTACTACTAAAGGAAAAAGAAGAAAACAGATGTTCTGTTTCCTCAGAGCTGAGGAGAGAGAAAATAAACTCATCTGTTACAGCACATCTTTACTGCTTCGTGACCAAGCACAAATGTTTTATTAGTTCTGCACTGAATCTCACTGTTGCATGTTCTTGCTAATGCAGAAGGAAGCCAGCAGTGAGATGCCAATAGAGATGCTCAGGTAGAACGCAATGAGAAAGCTTGAGAAAAACCTGGACTTTGACTCCTGGTTTTTCAGCTACACTGGTAAATAAGATGGACAAGACATATTGATAGCAACTGGAGAAACTGACACAGACAAGGAAAAGACTAAAGAAAGAAAAAAGAAAAAAGGTTAGAAAAATGGAGGGACAGCCATAAATCAAGGATGGAAACTTAGAAAAGGGGTGTAGGGGGTGTGAGAAGTCACAGAGACAATGTGAACAGGACTGGTCTCCCTGTAGGAAGAACACAAGAGGTGATGCATGCCTTTTTCTTCTTTCTCTTTTTTATAACATAGTCTATTCCTACTTCACTCCAGTGTCCACAAACTACCACAAAATTAAGTAAAAAAAAGAAACTAGAGGTTAAAAGAACAACACAAGAAAAATATGTACCACAACTAATCAGAAATTCAGACAGTTTGCATCTGCAAAAGGGAACATTAAAAGACTAATGCAGTTAAGTGAGAAGAGAGTAACACAAGTGAAATAAGAAAAATGTAACTATCAATAAAAAACACTGACAAGTTACTGGTTTATTGCTTTACCTTTTGGGGTTTTTTTTATTTAAAGTCTCACCACACTTTATAAAATATTCCATCTCAAAGACTCCTATTTAGAAGCAGTTCTTCTATAAGCAAACAATCCCACTAAAGTGAATGTCGTTTACAAAGGCAAAAGTCTGCAAGCATTTGCCTTAATATATCAGCATACCTTTTTGTCCTAAAAGAAATGTTTATGAACATGTTTATGTTCATATCAACACTTAAAACACTAAGATTTTGTGGTAATTAATAATAACATCTCATATAAGCTGCAATATTTTTACCTATGGGAAGTATTTTAGATTCCTTTCAAAATAAACTGTTATTCAAAGATCATGATATTTTTAATTAACAAAACAGTCTCTAATCTGTAAAAGACTAATAAGACATGGCAGATAACCTCACAGCTTAATTTAATACTACAGCTTTCTTAATTCTTCAATTTACCATACAGACATTGCAGAAAACTTACAGCATTACTGCACACATTTAGGAATTTTATATAAAGTGCATTCTAAGAAGTGTAGTTTTATATTATTAAAGCTCACAAGTTTTAAAATAAATACATTAGATATAAAAAGACATATAATTATACCTTATTATAACGATCATGAGGAACAGACTGCAACACGATAGGCTCCATTGTAGAAACATTTGCAAACTGCACCTCGGGAATGTACAGAGCACAAACCACATGAGCCCAACCTACAAAAAGTTATAATTGTATTTAATGTTTTCTAGAAGCTCAAAGGACATTTCAATGTAGTACAATTATAGTACAAAGAACCTTTCACAACACTTTTTTTTCCATGGACTATTTTAACTGTTTAGAATATTAAGGACAGAAGTTACACTTAAGTCATGTTTACATTTTATTTTTGTTATCCAAAGTTTAGATGATCAGTAATACATTTTTAATGCAGTCGGGGAGAATTTATACAAATAATACTCTATGAAATTCAGATACTAATGATTTATACAAACAGTGACACACAAATAGAAAAAATGATTATTTTTTAATTTCTTGTATTAACATAATCATTGCATAAAAGCTACGCAAAGTCCTGCAAAAAGGAAGCATGATCTACCAAACTGGTATTCCTACGAGCATTACCATCATAGAAGACTTCTGTGCATAATTTCTATTTTAAAAATGACATTCTGATGTGAATAGACTCCTGTTTCTTTCTGTAGAAAGAAATCCCAACACATATACATACCCTCACATCCCCTCTGTGAAATCTCTTGCTTTTTCATCTATAAACATGTGGCCAACTCATTTTTTCATAAGAATACTAATACCTATATCCAGTCCTATTCTAACTCATTAACTTGAGGTCATCAATAAATGGTTAGTTACTTACCATATTGTGCTTTAACAACATTTTGAGAAAGCCAACACTCTTAATTGTCTGACATTTGGTCAGATGGGGGACATTGGAAAACACCAAGTCAGAAATAAACCTACTAATTTGAAGCCTTTTTTCAACACAAAGATCCTGAGAGCTGTTGGTTTGTTTCAGTGGAGGACCTTCTGCCATAACTGTAAATATAGCAGAAGCTGCTGTATAGCTAACCCAACATATTGCTATACTGACACTAATAACAGAATTATTAAAAGTAATATCACCTCATCTGAAAGTGAATTTGGTGCATCTAATAATTTGGTGTGAATTCTGTTCTTCCCCAAGAGGAAAACCAAAGTCTCTTGTCTCAAGACCCTCAGTATACTTTAAAAATAATTCTGCTTTCCTCCTACCCGGGCTTACTTGTATGCAAACATTAAGGACATAAAATGACAGACTTACATAATTAGATAATCTAGCAGATTATTAGATTAGGCAAGCAAAGTAAATTATCATTGTGCAAATGCATGCTATAATAAAAAAACACACAACAAAAATTTTTTTAAATTAAAAAAAAACCAAGAACAAGAACAAAAACCCAAACAAAACCACCAAAGAAACAATCAACCAACCAACCAACAAAAAAAACCAACCAGAAAAAAAACCCAAACACAAAACCCACCATATACTGTCTCACTGCAGATCTTTCTGAGCTTTCATCTTGGATTTTCTCTTTTCAACTACTCTACAGAATGTAAAAGTTCTAATTTCTTCACTGAACTATACTTTGACTCTTAAACTCAGCTAAACACAAAACTGCACTTGCTCACAGTAGTATTGTTGAGACTCTGGAACAGTATTTAGAATTATAAGTACATATGCAACTCCAGATACTTTTCTTAAAGTACAAATCTTCTCCAGTTTCTTCCAACAGATCTGGTATCCCCCCTTCCCATTTACTAAATTGGTAGTTATAATTAATTTCTATGGAAAACTAAAATTGCACACACACAACATACAGTCAACATTCACAGTCAACATCACACATATCATCCATGCAGTATTTCAACTGCAGCTAAGTACAGTATCTGTGCTGCTCCACAGTTTTATTCACAAATAGTCTGTAGAATTATTCCATACAGAAAACGCATGAGACTAATAAAAGCGTAGGGGGAAAAAAAGTATAAACTACCAACTGGAGCTGCTTTTAAAAAACTGTTCCAACAGACCATTTTAAAATTACCATTAACAGACAGGCTGAAAAAAAAAAACCCTATAAAAACCACAACCTTTTTTTGTTCTCTCGTCTACTTGAAATATCTTCAGCGAAGGAGTGTTTATAAGGGCTTTTCTACGACTTGCAAACTGCCTTAAGCCAGACTCATCTTACTAAAGACAAATAAATGTTAACACGGTGTTAATGGTGAATATTTATCTTTAATTCTTGTCTCAAAAAATTAACTCAAATAGAAACACCATTCATCTAATAAAGAAATTAAACCAATAAAAAAGTGACACTGAAATTTTGAAAAAAATAAACCTTCTTCAGTTGGCTACACACGATCAGATGGCAAAAGCTTTTACTTCAGATGTAATTAAGCCTGTACTCCAGTTACACTTACGTAAAATGAAAAACTATTACGTAAATATACAAAATACACCAAGAGGCATTGGGGGGAAAAAAATCACTTACTAAGCAAACTGAAATTTAGGTAGGTAAAGAATTTTTACTGTAAGGAACCAGTTTCAGGAGTAACTTTAACTGAATAGTGCTCCATCACTATCCAAAAAAAAAAGGAAGAAAGAAAAAAAAAAATCAAAACGGTACAATATATTCCTATTTACAAATACAAAGCACAAAAGCACACATCCAAGACAGCTGTGGGCAGTAGCAGGCTTTCAACTTTCATGAGACCAAAACCAGTATCTATACAATGAAACAAACGAAGCACCACAGCACTAATACACTTTTTGTACATGGGTTAATAAGTGCCCATGGAATTGAGTACAGGGGATATTTTCCATTGGTTTCCATCTGGCACCCTCAGATCCCATATAATGTGACCTTGCTGAAAAGTCACAATCAGTCCAACAATAATCTAACCATAGGGGTTGTTGCTGCAGCCTTATGTTACCAGTTTCAAATGCCTACACCAAAATACAAAGCCTAACTCCAGCACCAGCTCCCACTCGGACTCAAGACACAAGTTCTTAAACATTCTTTTGTCCAATGTTTAACTGGTGAAGAAATACAGAATTTTCAGAGAGCAACACCCAGCTGACTCCGAAGCTTCAAAAGAGACACAGCTGTCCCTGAAGGAAGAGTAAGGAAGATACTTTTCCATAGCAAGTGTGGTTAAGCACTGGTTGTCTAAAGTTGCTGTGCAATCTCCACCTTTTGAGAACTCAAGGTTTGTAGACTCCACCACAAAAGTTTTAAAGTTAAGGGAGGTGAAGAAGACTCAGTTTTGCCATATGAGGACCAGACAGTAGGAGGAAAACAGAAAAGGAAGCAAACAAGAACCATTTCCCTAAGCATCAAGAGACTAGTCACCATTGCTACAAAGCATAAGCATGGAAGGACACCAACAGCCAAAGTGTGACAGATCTCTTCTGCCTCTCTGATGAGAGAACGAGCTACTAACCTATACACAGATTTTACTTGTAATGTTTTGTGCAACTGAGAGTGTTCCTGACTATATAACGCAGTACAAAAGCACCTTCCCAATCCTCTGCTGACATTTCCTTCTCTTTTAGACAACTACTCAGGCTGAGCACAGAGCTCAGAATCACAGCAGAATAAAGGACCTATTGCCATGTTCAAAGTTGAGTGCTTTTGTCTACTGTTTCCCACTGGATGATAACTGCCTTCTTTGTCTGCAGGGATAATGAAACCTTCTAAAGACACCCATCCAAACTGTACGTAGAAGCCCATACGAGAAGCAAGCATTTAAAAGGATGTGTGGTATTTAAGACTACGTTAAAATACGTATTTTTCCATTTACTCCATCTAAGCAATAAAATTTGCACTATAAACTTCCTATTCAAATCACTTACTACATTATTCTAGGGCAACTAAAATTTCATCAGCAACTATACACATTTTCCCTCCTTCTCAACCAGGAATAAAAAACCATCACTAAATCCAGTCCTTTTGAGTTTTTACAAGTGTTTAAGTGTGAAAAATACTGTTGTATACTCATGTTTCAGATTATAAAATAAAAACCTCCAATAGCACTGTTCTACACATTCAAAAACATTTAAAACAGTCTCCCTAGTTTCTGTTGCAACTGAAATTATGTTATCACCTTTCCTCTTCACCCAAACACTGCACAGAAATGACAGCAAGATATTCCTACTTTTTCTTAATTGTTCTCCAAATTCAGCCAGGAACTCACGCCATTTTTGAGGTCACTTTTGTTCCAAATGAGTTCATTAAACCCATCTCTATAAACCGTATCATTTACTCTTTAAATCAATGATAAGCTTCCATTCACTCTAGTTGTGCATGGTTTGAATCCAGACAAATGACCACAGATACATTACTCATTTTTTAAATTTTGCTTATGAAACTTGCAGTAATTGCTAACAAATTCTTACTATTCCCACTGAACTGCTTATATGCAATTTACTTTTAGTTTCATCTCACTTTTAGGACAACTTTAACTGGAAGAGAGGACAGGACACGTGTTTTTGCAAATAGAGGTACTGGCAGCTTGCAAAATGTTCTTAAAATTTTCCCTTATACTCAGATTTTTTAATTTTATTTATTTTTCAATCTTAGAGACAGTGGACTTCTGACACATGTGCCTCCTCAATAATAGTATTTTTACCAGATGATATTGCTCGCCTTGCCTACCTTAAAATAAACTTAATTTCTTGTTTTCAAATAAAAGCCAAAGAAACACATCGTAAGGATTCAAACCAGCCATCAAGTTTGCTTGCTTCCGTGCACTCTTATCAGAATTGTTTTCTCTGAAATTGCTGAAAAAATCCCTCAGGCTACCACAGGCTGACAGAGGTACTGCCTCTTTGGCTTCAAAAAAACCCAATATCCCACAACAATCAATGTCTCCACCCAGAAATTGTAAAACATAATCATTTTTAATTTTACTTATTGGTGATAGAAAAAGTTAAAAATATTTACTTCAACTGTACTTCCAAGTTCTGTAACTTCGGGAAATCCTGCTTACCTTTAAAAAAAAAAATCCAGTGTGTTTTCTAAGAAAACATTGCACGAATATAACTAAGACATTTTCCTTTGGAAAGATCTTAGAGAACAACTTCTATCAACTTTAAAACAACATGAAAAACCATGTAGAAACCAATTCCAAGATCTGCTTTGATAACAATAATGAAAATCATTTTTTCCAATATCAAAAACTGGAAATTCATGCTGAAAAGTCTTCAAAGTTTAAATATACTATATGAGACTTGTAGCATTTCACTTTAGTGAATTCTTTTTTATTTTGATTTATCTCTTAGAAAGACACATTATTGAGTTTTGCCAATTTTTACGTTTCATTCTAATTCACAAAATGTTTAATTACCACCACAGAATCTATCCAAATGTTACCAATCTTTCACTGAGATTTTTATTTCTGGTGCCTTACTGATTTTTAACTCAGTGCAAATGTAGCAGTACATACTTAGCAGGTAAAATTTTAATGTATATTGTTCACTAATGTTCAGAGTAACAAAGCTCAGACTTCAGACCCCTAGCCAAAATTAACAGTTGATCTATCCCAGTGTGACAGAGAACAAGCAATTCCTAGCAATTTCACCATCAGCAAACAGAAGACTGTTGCCAACAAAGAACTCATAACTAGAAGTAAACTCTACCAAAGTAAATTAACGAAGAAAACCCAGGAAGATAAATAATACACAGTATGTTACCCATCTAACTAAATTTTTGCCTTTACAAGTACTGCTTAATTGCCCAAAACTTGATTCACAAGCACTTCCCGGTAAAGAAACTCATGGTACTTTTAAATTGCCTTCCAGTGCAAATTTTCAAGCCTTGCTTTGACTTCACAATAAAGTAACAGCAACAAACTTACAATCCATCCTACCATCCACCACAAGGGAAGCCCACGTCCTGCTTACAAACTAAGAGGCACAGAGTAGGGACTCCACTACAACCCACGGTCCATGCTGAAGCTGTGCAGAAAAGCACTAATGCACTGTAGAGGCCAGAATCATGAAGCTGCACTGAACTCCAGCCACAGGGCCAGCCTCGTAGCACAAGAGTTCTGGGATATTATCACCAGCCCCTAACCATGCATCAATGTCAGAGCAAAATTTGTTTATGCACTCTAAGTTCCTAAAGAGTCCATTATGTTTCATTACAGAAGTCTTACATTATTTCTAACTACAGCTCACTCCCAAAACAAGAGAATTGTATTTATTATCCCAGCATAGAAAAATCTTTCTTTATTGATATGTTAGTTTCTTATGAGGGTTGCTCTAAGTTGTCACTTAAGGATACACCTCAATCCATTTCAGCTTCGGACTGTCACTGAAAAGCAGGATCTCACCTTACTCTTCACTTTCAACTGTACATTCTTGCCCCCTCCTTGCAGTATGAGTTTGCTACGTAGTAGGGCAAATAATTTTTTACATCTCATTACTAAATTTGTGGGAAACTTAAAAGGTTACCTTCGAGCAAGATCAGTCAATGGGTTGATGCAATCCACACTGAGGTCATATGATTACCATACACAAAACCACCAGTGCAGTAACACCCAGTCAGGGGAAAACCACAGTCCACTCCTTTCAGCAGAGGTCAACAGCTGTCTTTGATTACAAGAAACTGCACCCTCTGTTTCCACAACTACCAGATCTGCTGACTGACCCAAAGGCTATCCAACTCTGCTGGATTCACCTTTCAAAGATGTACTTAAGACCATTACTGTTACTCTTTGCCAAAGGGAAAGATTAAGTACTATTTTAAACCTTTAGTTAAGTGTCTCTTCATTAAGACATTCCATATATTTGTTTTAACCCTGATCTTCCTTTCCTGTAAAAACAAGAAAACTTGCAGGTAAGAAATCTGTCAGCTGAAGTTACTGTCTTTTCTTTACTCTATTAAATACAGATTTAGTTTGCTATAGTTAATATAGCATTATTCACATTATATTGTTTGATCCACTCTTTAAAGAGGGGTAAAAAGAAGGTGCCACACTAACCACTGGAGCTCTCACTGTTGTGGTGGGTAGTCAACCTCATCATTGGTACAGAGTAGACAATTTATTTAAAAGGTAAAATAAATACTCTTTGTCTATGAAGAAAAGGCTTCATCCTATGAAGTCCTACTACTGAATTCCACAAAATTCTCCATTTAGAAAAATCTGCTCCTCAGCTAAAGAATTGATTCATTTTGAATCATCACTCCGCAGCACAACAAAGTTTTTGAAACAGCTACAGATGAAATTCCATTGGTCCACTGAGTAAACTAATAGCTTTAATAATTTTAGCTGGAATGCTATGGAATTAATCAGTTTGTTCCACCTCCCTCAAGAAATCCTTTCATACAACAAAAGGAAGAAATGTATAAAAACTCTAAAACTGTAAAATATACATTATGATTACAGTAATGTAAATCATAAATATACAATACCTTATATGGTAATACACATATTTCTATTACTGCAGTATTTTAAATTTATTATCAACTTTTTCTCTTTCCCAGTAAAAAAAAAAATACACACACTGCTGTAAATCTGCTCAAAAAGGCCAGAACATTTGTAGGTAAGCACTTGGAAAATGCATATGTCTCGGTGTGTACATGTAACATTATACCATCCACATTCTTAAACATTAACACCAAGAAAACTCATCAGAACAGTAAACCAGACAGTGAGACTCTAATAATAACAACAGCAACAGGAAAACTAGCATATAATGTTTTTATAGACTTGGGAGATCCCGCCATCCCAGTAGGGGGTGGGAAGAGGGCCTGGACCATGACAAAACCACCACATTGTTAGCTGGCCTTTCCCCAAGCAGCTGCATGAAAGAAGTCTTGGTGAAAAGTCACACAAAGAATGCTGTTACACAGCATTCCTGATCATCGTCCACTGGAATCAGATTTCAAAGTAACAACTTGTACAGCAAAATCAAGCCTTTTAAGCTTACAGAAAATTGTGGAAAAAGACTACTGCAAGAAAACTATTTAAATGAGAGATGCACGATATTAGATACAAATGAACTATCTGCTTAAAAAACAGAATGCATACTCAGTATCATGAGAAGATAAAAGAACTGGGATTCAAAAAGCTATAATTAGTCCAAATGGTCATGATTTTATTTCCTCCTCACTGAGAGTCAAAAATCCAAAGGAAATTACTGCAACAGTTAAGGAAATATTAATGAACTGAAAGGCCCAAAACTGTCAAATGCCAACAGTTCTCAAGTATCTTCAAACAAATGCTCACTTGCTACTTCTGTTTTTCAAAAAATGTGTTTATATTTTATCCAACTACTAACGCACTTACCAATCCACCAAGCTAAAGGAAAATTAATCTTTCAATAGCCTTCTTACATGTAAGACAGCAAATCAATAAGCAACTCATACATGTATCATGTTTGCTCATTTTAAAAAACTTTTATATTCAGTCATGTTTAAAACCACAACGGCTCCCCTAAATTAACATGAACATCAAATTTATCAAGGAAATCTGTAAACAAATATATTCAGAGAGAAGAGTTCCTTTTCCAATTCAATCTTACTTTTCTACTTTTAGTATCAATAAGAAAAGAATAAATAAAAAAAATTTTAAAACAGTAAATAGCCTAACGGAATTTATATAATTCCAGTCTCTGAACACTGAAAAAGTCCTAATGTTTATGTAAAAACAACACCTACAGGAAGGATTATTTTTCGTTCACAAAACTTAACCATAGCCCTAAGACAGTCACAGATATTAGGCAGACAAAATATTAAAACTTATTCAAAGCTAATTCCTAAAATTTCTTACAAACACATAACTATGCAATGTCCTATTACTCTTAAAAATTAATTAAATTGAATTGAACCTGTTGACAGACAAGTCACACCACAGATACTAGTCCAGACTCCACTCAGCTGAATCCAAGAGTATTGTTTCCAAGATCTGTGGCAAGTGCAGGAGCAGAATGACCATTTTCACACAGTGCAGAGACTGAATGAGCATGTGCAAATGGACTTTGGCTGCTCCTGTTCAAGGTGAGTTTAGGTCTCCGACAATAGAAAGCACAGGAGGGACACTGAAGCAGACTAGGACATATTCCACACCAATTCAGACAAAATTATCTCTTTGGGCTCGCTACAAGTTCTGATTACAGCACCAGTAGCCACCATCACCAAGCCAGGAACAGGCAGGCATCTGTGTACTCTCCCATGTACCCAAAAAGGTTATGGGAAGAGGTACTGGAAAGGTGAGACAGAATAACTGACCTCTGCCACCCCAGTTTGCAAATACCAAGTGGCATCAAATAAAACCATGAGGTACCAGGGTCAAAAGAAGC
Source organism: Oriolus oriolus (assembly GCA_013400235.1). Taxonomy (NCBI): domain Eukaryota; kingdom Metazoa; phylum Chordata; class Aves; order Passeriformes; family Corvidae; genus Oriolus; species Oriolus oriolus. The sequence goes on along the minus strand of VXBT01009666.1, from coordinate 994,150 downwards.
CCCACGGACACATCGTACCCATCAGGTGCAAAATGCCTTGCCACACAGCATTATGGACACTAAACTTTATACAGAAGGGAACACTTTAATAGTGTGAGGCACTCATCTTCCATTAAACACAAAAATACCATGTCTGGATCAAGTCCCAAAGCATAAATGCTTGTAGGGTGGGAAACTTCTGAGAAGGCACACAAGACCTTTCTCAAGAATCTAGTTCATAATGACAAAGAGAGCAGGAGAAATGTTTGGCTTCCATGATACGTTCCCCTCCTCTTATTTCAGGCTGCCACTTTTAAGTTCTCTGTAAGATCCATGAAATACTGCTCCAATAATGCAGAATTTAAGGAATCACTGAAAACTGTTACCCTGTATTTGTCATAGATGACACTAGAGAACCCACATTAACCTGATAAGCACAACTAAGGCAGAGTCAAACAGACTCCAAAAGAAATATAAAACCTAAAAAGCAAATCTAAAAAAATGGTGATCTCCAAAAGGTCAGATAAGCAGCAACAGGCCAGTAAAAGGAGAGGGAGCAGGAGGAAGAATGTACACAAGGGAACCTCACACTATTCGGGGGGGTAGGAGGGAGGGACAAAATACAAAATACCAACACAACCACACCATAGGCTACTATACTATACAGTCAATTAATTATACTTAAAGTAAGTTAATAATACTTATAAACAACATAAGTTTGATTCCCAGACTACTTTGGAATATATATAGGGTCCCAAAGTTCTTAAAGGCAAGATAACACCATTCCAGAAGAGCTCTAAGATTAGGCTGCCTTCAGTTACAGTTGTTCAACTGACTTAAGACAGCTAATGTAGAGGCTGCTGCTAAAAGAATACTCCTGGTGATTTCTTATATCAGCATTAGCATGGGCAGCTGGGTTAGGGGAATTTTCATGTAGCTGCTGAAAAGGAATGCAGGGGCAGAAAAAAAGAAAAGTTTTAAATGCTAGTACCATCACAAAGGAGGAGGAAGCAATGTATAGCAAAGACCCTCACTGCAGTAACAGCATCTTACGGCAGGTTAGGAAAACCATGGAACCCTATAGTAAAAGCTCAGCAGACCATTAAGCTTCCTAACATAAAAGAAAATACAGCACCTTCAATGCCCAAAACATAGTTCTTCATCTTATTACAAAGCAAATATCCACAGACAGTTAAAAAAAAACCTACAGGAGCATTGGGCCATGTATGGGCTAAGCTATCTGCACATTCAAAACAAAAAGCACACTGGGTTTTTTTGGCTACAAAATGAAGGTTTTTGTTGCCAGAAGGCAGAAAGAAGAAAAACCTTGTATCACTGACTTAAAATCACCAATTTCTTCTCTTGTTCTGAAAAGCTAAGACCATTTAATTATTTCTATACTTAGACTGCATAATTACAAGTTTATAAAGCTGGATCCTTACAAGGTTTTATCAGAAATGTTTGTTCGCAAGTTTCTTCTCAAATACTTGTATCTTTTTATTATTTGCTTGGCAATGAAAGGTGTAACAGCGTTAAAAAAAATTAAGTATTAGCCTACTGTAAGTGCCATTTTCAACTGGCAAGTCCATTACCTGATCTTCAACAGTATTTCCTTAAGTCTAAAAATCTTCTAGCACAATCTCTTGTTAGGAAACGCTTTGAAAGGAAAGCTTCAGGTAAGATTGAAAATTTCTGAAATGCAACACCAGTCAAAGTGTTTTCCAAGGTGCACATCCTTCTGTAAAGGTGTTATTTAAAGGACATTTGGTCCACAAAACAGAATTTGCTGTTTTCAACACCATGGACAAGACCTGTTACAGAGGCTGGGTCTTTTCAGAGGAAAATATAAATTCCTAAGCCTCTCAGCTATGAAATTTTCAGTATGAAGCTTTCACTGATGAAAACACTTGGGTATTAAAATTATAGTACAGTGTAATATCTTTGCTATTTAAACTTAAAACATTTCAATCTTATAGAGTAATTCACTTTCAGACAAGAATCTATAATTACAATTAATAGAGCCATAAGAGAGATAACTAATAGGAGGCTCAGATCTTTGATGCACACTGTCAAAGTAAGTTCTCAAGACTTCATGCAAAGAAAAAGTTTCAAAACCACCACAGACAATAGCAAAGCATTCCCAAATATTACTTTAAGTATAAATCCAGAAAACACTTCAGCTACTTCATACTTCACAAATTTTACTCTATATTTCAAGAAGTTTGAGGCTTTCTTATTACTATTTCATAAAAAAGAAAGTGTCCAGCTGCCATTTCTAAAGAAATTAATTCAACACTGCATGTATCAACATGAGAGGAGTAACAACGAAGAGGAATGAGACTTAAGTACTGGGCACTAAGTTCAGCAACGTGTTTGAGTCAGTTGGCACCAGAATGCCAAACCTAGAGCATACATATATGTACGAACAGAGCAGTCAAAGGTATACAAGGGGAAGGGCAGATAAGCACAAACATGAGCAGGCCCTGTGTTCCTGCAACTCAACTGCAACAGAAATAGCAAAGCTGCATCAACACTAACCTAAGATATAAATTAGCTAGGACATTTTGTACATAGCATAGAATCTGCTGAATACAATTTACACAAACTGTCCAAGTGAAACCCAGAATCTGATCATACTTTCTCCTTGGACAAGAGAAAGGGTTCAGTATCAAAATGACCAGGCTATTTACAGATAGATGATGGATAGGAATTTAGAAGTATCTACTAGAGAGAGAAGGCGGCATTCCAAAAGCAATTGAAAAGTTAATTGAAATTTTTCACTCGTATCACCCAGCTATTAGTATAAACATAATCAAGACAGGATATTCAGTGGAGACTTTCTCTAGCAGTTCTACTCAGCAGGAGCTGCACTGATCATAACCTGAACAGTGAAATTAGAAAGATGCAAGGGAGAGGTAATCACTACTGCAACTTTCCAGCTCTAACTTCTTTGTTACAGAACCTATTAGTAAATCAGGCATGAAAGAGCCAACCTTTGAAAATGCACTGGTGCATTCAGTCTGGGCTATAGACATAAAAATTCCACTTTCCTCCATGAATGGTGCACTTTCAACAGCTTTCTATAAAGGCTCCAACTAAATACACACAAAATTCATCGATTTTGCCCATTAAAATCTTACGTTAAAATGCAGCTTTTCTCTTGTAACTTTTTTCCTAAAAATGAAACTAAGAATAATGATAGATGTCCTCAAACTACATTGAACCTAAAGTGGACAAATAAGCGTTACTGTAAAACAGTTATCTCTTTCCAAAGCAGTGTTTTCTTTTATGTTTAGGATCCCTATAATTTTTTTTCCACAGATTTATTTCCCTCATACAAAATAAGAGAGTTCACAAAAAGCAAGAATAAAACTTACCCCCATTATCTGTTCTCTTTAAAGCACCATCCTTATGAGGGCATAATTCACATCTCTAGGAAAAAAAGCAAAAATAAAATAAAAAAATGGAATGATCATAGAAGCATTGAAAAAGAAACCACACACATTAAAACTGTTATCTGATATTAAGGAAGCAACCATTCTTAAAAAGTGAATGGGTGTGTTTTCCCTTAACCTTTACTTGAATAGCAATGTTAGTTTGTGAAAAACAAAGCTTTCTCCTCCAGATCTTGAAACTGACACACATTAAAGCTACTCGCAGTTCTGCCTCCAAGATTTTATTCCTGAATCCCACACCCTGGAATTCTGGAGACAAGCCTCCAACAACTATAGCACAGGGAAGACTTACATGCCAAGAAGCTTGGACACAGTTCAAAAACTCCCCACTGTATTTCCTTCTCCTAGCATCTCTGTATTTTCCAAGGTGGTCAGTCACAAAGAAGTGTCATGGATATGACCAGCACAAGTGCACATAACTACAGCTGACCACACAGTCTCTGCTGACTCCCACTTATCCTGAGGGGTGAAAATCAACCTCACTTTCTGTCTCAGAAAAAGGAGGCCGGAAGTTGACTTATCCCTACAACTGTAGCAAGACCGCATGTCTGGGTATAAGCAGTTTGATCACAGAACCACAGAATAAGCTGAGTTGCAAGGGACTCACAGGGATCATCAAAGTCCAGCTCTTAACCCTGCACTGCACCATCCCAAGAGTCACACCATGTGCCTGAGAGTATTGTCAAAACGCTTCTGGAACTCCATCAGCACTCTTGGTCCTGTGACCACTTCCCTGAGGAGCCTGTTAAGTGCCCAACTACCCTCTGGGTGAAGAACATTTTTCTAATATCCAACCTAAACCCCGCTGACAGAACCTCAGACCATTCCCTTGGGTCCTGTCACCAGTCACCACAGAGAAGAGATCAGTGCTTGCCGCTCCTCTTCCCCTCATGAGGAAGTTGTAGACTCCAATGGTGTCTTCTCTCAGTCTCCTCCAGGCTGAACAGACCATGAGACCTCAGCTGCTCCTCATATGGCTTCCCCCCCAAGGTCCTTCACCATCCTCATGGCCCTCCTTTGGACACTCTCCAATAGTTTAATATCTTTTTTATATTGTGGCACCCAGAACTGTGCCCAGCACTCAAGGTGAGACTGTCCAAGTGCACAGCAGAGCGGGACAATCCCCTCCCTCGCCCAGCTGGCAATGCTGTCTCTGATGCCCTCCAGGACACACTTGGCCCTCCTGGCTGCCAGGGCACTGCTGGATCATGTTCAACTTGCCATCAACCAGGACCTCCAGGTCCCTTTCCACAGGGCTGCTCTCCAGCCCCTCATTCCCCAGTCTGTCCATACATCCAGGGCTGTCCCATCCCAGGTGCAGAGTCTGGCACGTGCCCTTCTTAAACTTCATATTGTTGGTGATTGCCCAGCCCTCTAATTTATGAAGGTCTCTCTACAGGGCCACTCTGCCTTCGAGGGATTCAACAGCTCCTGACAGTTTTGTATTTCTGCAAACTTGCTTAGTGTCCCTTCTAGCCCTGGGTCCAAGTCATCTATGATGTAATATTCTTCCAACATACACCAGGATCACAACAGAACAGTTTTTCTGCTATCACTGCTTCCTATCAAGTTCCTAATATCATGTTTATCTCTAAGTGTCATAGAGCATGTGAACCAATTCCAAACCAGAGATGACAGAAATTAACAGATTTGACACACATTCCACTTCAAGTGCTCCAAATTACAAGCACAGGAACACCCTTATATGGGATCCTATACCTAGGAATCACCTTATTACAACCTTTATATATTTCCAGATTAGGGACAACTCAAAGCATACAAACCTAATAATCTTCTTAAGCAAATCAAGGTCATCAGATGCAAACTTAACACCATATCCCTTCAAAGAGTGGGACACCTGTTCTTCTCCCTGTTCCCTGAACAGTGCATTTCTCCATTACCAGCTAACTGACAAGACAGCAGATAAAGGAGCCTATGAGGCTAGAAGTGCCTCAGGAACAGATTGTGCAAACGTATTTGAGGAACTAGAAATTCCATTCCTGAAATTCATATGGCTAAAGTATATCTTGAGGACTATCTTAACCTGTAAGAAATTTGTAAGACTATCTTTCCTAGCCTATAAAAAAATTTACATTAGCAGCAGAGAGGCTTTCACAGAGGGCAGAACAGAAAAATTCTTACATTATTTTTTCTCAGTGCACTGATATAGAGAGCTGCACACAGAAAGAAGGATCTTTAGGATTGTAGCCTTTTGTCCTTTGCTTCACTCGTCTCTCTCATACTCACTAAAATGATCAGCAATTTACTGAAAGTCAGCATTAAACCTGTGGTGAAATTTAGATATAAATGCGGCTGAAAACTTCTTAATCGTTCTGCAAGTTGCCTGCAGACTGGGATCATTATACCTTTTCATTTTTTTTTCATCAAGACACTGAAATGAACTGATAAGTTCATTTTAAACAAAATCCTACATATGCAGTATATTTGTGAGCTGTATCTGAACACTTCAGCTCTCCAAATATTAAATACTAAGTGCCGAGAGACACACAGTAGCAACTGAAACAACAGCTTCATTTCACTAAATTTCTCATACACTGAACCAGATTCCTAAAGCAAGAAGCCTGGTATACACTGGTGGTCACAGTGCAAGTTTGCTCCCACCCCAAAGCTGCAAGCTGGCAGCTTAAAACCAATGAGAAGAGATGACGTATCTGAGAGAAGCTGTTAACAGCTTCTACCTTGCCCCACCTCTGCAAGCCTATGGAAGTCTGACATACATTTTCAGTAGTGGCAAAACCAGTTTAGGAGGTTCTCTTCTTCCCTTCACCTCCCTCTCATTAATTTCTCCCTCCACCACTCCCTCAGCTACTGACACAACTATCTGTAGGGCTGCCCCTTAGAACAGATCAGTGAAATGGAACGAAATAAACTTGTTAACATTTTTAATTCAGGTCATATCACTGATGCAATTTAAGTATAATCCCACAAACAGCTGCATCAGCAAAACTGAAGGCAGGGAGCCACAGCACTGCAGCGTTAGTAATTTTAAAATTAGCAAGCTTCTTGTGCAAACTTTACCTCTAAATCAAAATGATCACAGGACACTAAGCTGCAATGACCTGAGCCAGTCCTTTATGCAGAAGAGTTAAGCACGCTCCATTCAGTCTCATCAGCTTCACCTGATTTATTTTTGTCTCCTGTGCCTACAAGGACTCAGGTCCCTCATTAATCCTCTGCAGTACTGGATGCAACCAGTCAGAGACGATGCAAGACAGAAAACTGACGGGGAGGAGGTGGCTTTGACAGCGCAAGAAAACTTCAGTGCAGAACTGCACTCAGCTCTCATGGTACCAATGATCGGTAACTCACAGAGCACTTCTGGTGCCATGAAATCTGGCAACAATCTGCAATAAAGTAGCACCCTAGCAAGCTAACAGACCAGACAGCGACCCCGACCCCTTCTATTCCCTTTCTCTGCATCAGGAACCTAACTCCTTCCCCACCTCCACACTCTCAGATTCTGTCACCCATTTCTGCTCTGCCGAGTTTCAACAGACACCACACAGTAAAACCAGCAGCTCTGCCAGGTGGGAACAGTGAATCTCATGCCTCGAGACAAGTAGCTAGCGGAGAACTTTTTTTCTTTAAACTAACACTTTATTAATAGTTCTAAAGTGGATGGAATAATATTTTGATTTTTTTATCATGGATGTTGATGATGCAACACAGTACATGGAATAATCTGATGATCCATACAGATTGTCTCTAATATTTCAGCACACAGACCATTACAGGGCTTTTTTCTCCAGTTGTATGTTATAAGTCTTGTCTCTGGCAAAGCATTTCTGACACAGATTTATTGTCTGAGCATTCAAAAACACTGTGGGGAACTTCTAAACTTGCTGTGGAGGGGGAGAGGGAATGGGTAGCAGGGACAGACATGACACCTACAAGATACCAGAGCACAGATAGGGCAAGCTGCTATGACTGATCAACAAATCAGATAAACATCATCATGTAAAGCACTGCAAATGTGAACACTACAGAGGCTGATTGTGACCCTAGAGAACTACCACATCCTTTGGTGTGCTGAAGGACACCAGTCCCAAAGAGGGAGGTGCAGCAACACATGTGGTGCTGTAGGTATAGGCAGCTGAATTAGATCTGAAGAGAGTGAAGAGACAAATACTGGCTGAAGGAACACAATGAAGTTGTAGAAAATGACATCATACTTCTACTTCCTGTCCTTACAGAGTGTAAGGACATCTCATTTTTGCAGCTCTTTGGTGGAAGAGACTAAGTTCATGGATCTAGCTTCTGTCCAAGGAGAATAGGGGTGAACTCTCAGCAGGAATTGCTTTGGACTATGAGGTCTCCTGTAGAGGACTAAAGTGAAACCAATCTCAAAGCTGTGAAGCTGGCAGAGTCTGACAGTGTGACTGTCACAACTCACTTCTGAGCTACATAAGCAGCAACTTAATTAAGTAAACAAAGACTGATCCTATAACCTTAGCATTCAGGCGAATTGAGATTGCCTGGGTCTGATGAAAAACCCACTGCCTTCCAAGGAGTCCAGTCTTTAGGACATCACCCAGCAGAGAACTAAAGTCAGAAGTATAAGAGATCCATACAGAAGGAGAAAGAAATTTTTTATCCCCCCAACAGTATTAAAAAAGTAAAAATAACCAAGAAGAAATAAAGAACTGAAATAATAACAAAAAAAGAAAAAAAGAACAGAGGTGTCCACTAAAGATACCCATCAGAAAAGAGTTGCAAGAATGGAAGACCAAAGTAAAACAAGGAGCTAGCTAACTAATTCCAGCTTCCCATACTGAATCATTTACGGTTCAGCTTGGCTCCACTGCATTGTGGCATAAAGTGTTCTTCCTCTGTTCTAGATAAATATGTCTTTCCATTTTAACCAGGACTAAGAGCTACCTTAATCAGCATTAGGTAACATTATACAAATATAATTATTCAAGTCATTTTTGTTAACCTAGCTCTACCAATTTTTCAACTGGAAAGGCAGTGAGAAGCTGATTTAATCCAAGAGACTACCTTATTCATGTTGAAATGAAGGGAAAGAGCAAAAGGCACATGGTAAACAGGGAAGATAACGAGAGACAGGGACAAGACTATACAAGCAGGAGAGAAGAAAAAAATAGTAATAGGAATATAACATTGTTCTTCCCTCAGGGTTCTGAAAATTTGGAGCACATTCATAAAGCATCATCTGCAAACATCCATTATATGCTGTCTCTCGTTATAAGAAAACAAAGGTCAAAGAATTCTTGTGCAAGTAATTTACTGAATTGTGGCCCAAGCTAGGCCATTGGAACCATTCACCTGAATAATGACTGTCAACCAAGTAAAATCCTGCAGGACTGAATTCCCAGCATTGCAGTGAGGCAATAAAACGTTTCTTTCAATGTGACCTGTTAACCTAAATAACACAAGAAGATCTACAGCAGATTAAACAGACCACAGTTCCTTAAAGTTAGACAAGAAATCAGGCTGCAGCTCCAGCTGACTTTACTACGGGCTCACTTTAAGGTAGCATAATTGCACTGTGATGCCAGAAGATCACTGGCTATCCCCTGCTGTGTACTTTCTACTGCCTTCCTTGCTCTGGGAAAAAAGCACTCAATTCACTATATGGAAATGCTAACCAGAAACCTAAAAATAAATATTTTTTTTCAGTCAGATAACTTCTTTGAGCCACCCTCCCATAAGGCTACATGAACAATGCCAGATAACAAACATAACAGGAACACAGAGAGGCAGTCGGGAAAGGATATAAAGGATATAACTACCTTCTTTGGGAGGTGACGTTATCTACACTGGCTACAAATCAGAGTGGAAGTCCAACCAAAGGCCTTACTTTAAATAATAGAAAAATAAATAAATAAACAAACCATACACTTGAAACAGACTAATTTTATGTTGGTAGTAATACAGACAGATTTCTTGGGCTCAATTTTGTTTTGTTATTTCCCTGACATTCATATATTTCAGGATTTTCAACAGGTATCAGCCATATATGCAAAACGTTCAGTCTGGAAGCTTATATTCACTGTCAAGGTGCATATACCCAGCATGACACACTTCCAGAACAGTTTTTATTCTCCAAAGTACATTTTTGTCACAGAATTACTGTTTCATACTGCTTGACAATAGGGAAAAAAACCTAAACCCCAAGCCCCAACAGTATTTAACTGAAAGAAACAACTCTATGAGATTACAATACATGATCCATGAAGTCACAAATAACAAAATAGTGAGTTACAATCAGTGTAACACTTCTTGAAACCAGATACTCAACCTCTTTCTATTTTTTTCATCAACAGGAGTTAAAACTTGTCAGACAAAACATCTTATTCTGCTGCTCCTGTTAATCATTAATCACACAGAAGAATGGTTAAATCCACTTCTTGTTGCAAATTTTAGTTCACATTTTAGTGAAAACATGACTTGGAAGACAGAAGAGGGGAGCAGAATGGAGTCCCCATAATCCGGGAAGAAAATTGTCAGTGACCTGCTATGCCACTTAGACAGAAACAAGTCCATGGGGCTGGATGGGATCCACCCAAGGGTACTGAGGGAGCTGGCAGCAGAGGCTGCCAACTCACCTTCAACCATTTACCAGCAGCCTTGGCTAACCGGGGAGGTCCCAGTTGACTGGAGATTAGCAACTGAGACACCTAGCTACAAGAAAGGCTGGAAGGAAGATCCAGGGAGCTGCAGAACTCATCTTGACCTGAGTGCTAAGGAGATCATAAAGCAGATCACCTTGAGTGTCATCACAGGGCATATGGTGAACAACCAGGGAAATCAGGCCCAGCCAGCACGGGCAGGTCCTGACTGACTGATCTGATCTCCTTTTGCGACAAGGTGACCCACTTTGTGGATGACAGAAAGGCTGTGGATGTGTCTACCCAGACTTCATTAAAGCCTTTGATACCATTTCCCACAGCATGTCCTGCAGAAACTGGCTGCTCATGGCTTGGCTGGGTGCTCTGTTGGATGGGTAGAAAACTGTTGGGATGGCCGGGCTCAGAGAGTGCTGGTGAATGGAATTACATCCAGCTGGTGGCCAGTCACAGTGCTGCTCCCCAGGGCTCAGTGTTGGGACCAGTTCTGTTTAATATCTTTGTCAGTGATCCAGATGGGGGGATCGAGGGCACCCTCAGTCAGTTTGCAGACACACGGAGTTGGGTGGGAGTGTTGAACTGCTGGAGGGCAGGAAGGCTCTGCAGGGGGATCCGGACAGGCTGGATTGATGGGGAGAGGCCAGAGGTCTGAGGTTCAACAAGGCCAAGTGCCTGCCCTTGGGTCACAACAACCCCTGCAGCGCTACAGGCTGGGGACAGAGTGGATGGAAAGATGCAAGTTGGAAAAGGACCTGGGAGTGCTGGACAACAGCAGCTGAACGTGAGCCAGTGAGGGCCCAGGTGGCCAAGAGGCCAATGGCATCCTGGCCTGGATCAGCAGCAGAGTGGCCAGCAGGACCAGGGCAGTGATCGTCCCCCTGTACTCGGCACTGGTGAGGCCACACCCCAAATCCTGGGTCCAGTTCTGGGCCCCTCACTACAAGAAGGACACTGAGGTGCTGGAGAAGGGCAACGGAAATGGTGAAAGGTCTGGAGCACAAGTCTGATGAGGAGTAGCTGAGGGAGATGGGGTTGTTTAGCCTGGAGAAAAGGAGGCTCAGGGAATAGCTTAGCTACAACTCCACATCTGGCTCTCTGAAAGAGGAGTGTAGCAAGGTGAGTGTTGGTCTCCTTTCCCAGGTAACAAGTGACAGGAAAAGAGGAAATGACCTCAAGTTGCACCAGGGGAGGTTTAGATTGGATATCAGGAAAAATTTCTTTACTGAAAGGGTGGTCAGGCATTGGAACAGGCTACCCAGGGAAGTGGCAAAATCACCATCCATGAAAGTGTTCAAAAGGCATGTGGATGTGGCACTCAGAGACGTGGTTTAGTGGTGAACACAGTGGTGGCTAGGTTAACAGATTGATTCGATGATCTCAAAGAGTTTTTTTCCAACCTTAAACATTAGATGATTCTATGAATTCTTCAAATTGTTATGACTATTTTTAAATTAACCTAGGAGGAAAGAGTCAACTGCCAAGCAGAAATCCTTTTATTGCTTTACTTCTGAATTTGCTTTCAAATACATCTATTTTACAGCACACCATGCTACTGGGTATTTCTGTGTATATCAAAATGCACTAACTCAACACACTTTCCCAAAGCACATGGACAGATTTACAAAGGTAAGCAAAGCAGATGATCAGAGGGTTAGTTTCTAATCGATGGCTTTCCAGCTGCTCTTAGCAGCCCTGACTCCCGTACATCAGTAGCTGCAGAAGCCTGCAGCACAACTGACTGTGTCCAGACACACATCCCAAGTTCTGTGGTACAGCTTCACCTGCCTTCACCAGTATTCCACACCATTTGGTCTCACCCTTGGGTATTACCAGAAAAAAAGACACCTTTAGAAGTCACCTCTAATATTCTTTATTATATCTAAGATGATCTTTCCCAATCCTACAGACATCAAATACGCTAGGTAGTTTTATATACTTCTACTTCTAATAATACCTTAATAATATAATATAATAATACCCTAATAATATCTTAAGATGGATTTAAAAAGTGTTTTATGATTGTAAAGATCTTGATATGGGTAGTTCTTTTAGTTAATGCAAAACAATTTAGTGCTGGCAGACACATACCTATTGCTGTGGAAAAACATAAATATTCTGAGAAAAAAAGACCATCTAGAAAACAGCTCTGAACACAAAGTTCATTAAAAATCATGTCTAGAGTTTCAGTTATGCCAATGCTGTACATACATCATCCAACCTATACATAACTATTTGAAGTTTATTCACTTCTTTCGATGAAAAAGTATCTTCTAAGCTCAAAATGTTCTTGTTATTTATTTTCCTTCTCTCCTAAAGGATCTGAAATTAGTATTTAATTTTCTCCATGGGAAAGAATCCTGTATTTTCTAATTTTCTTTTATACTTTGCACATTCCTCCTACCCTAGTGTGTTTTCTTCGATAGGAAAAAAAATAAAAGTAGAAAAAACCCACATGTACATTGGAATGAAAGCACTGAAAATAGGAAAAATTCTCTTTTCCCCTCTAATAAACCTGGAAAAATCTGGGGTGATTTTAATGATTAACCTGTGTTAGATTCAGAAAAATATGGTACTGAACAACCAATGTAAACATAGCTCCATCTGTAAGAGACCATATTCTAAAGACACTGCAGTAAAAGCATGCTGATTGAAATTAAGAATCACAGACAACCAGATTATACATAATAGAAAATCTAACTCAAATTTAGCTAATCAGAGGCTATCTACAGAAAAACAAGTATCTCAGAGCCTACAAAGGAACAGTTTTTGCAAGACTAGATAACAAAAAGAAAAACCTGCAGACAATTTATAGAGTGGTGCAAACCAGCACACTGACGCCAAGATATTTTTATCTGGAAATTTAGATCTTTGCACAAATTCTATCGATAGATGTGAATTTACAGGCAGTCAGCACAAGAACAAACCCAGTAACAGGATGTGCACCAGACTGACCGCATCTACATCTGCTGGCAACAGCTTACCCCAGCCATCAGAATGCAGTGACATCTCATCTTTCCATTCACTACTTCAAGCCATCTTCTACGAAGCAAGATCATTACTGCCAACATACAAAGATTAACCAGGGAAGATCAACATCCCAGCCCTTGAAGTCTCCAGAAAGTCCAGTAAAAATCACAAGCATTTCCAGCAGCTGCTGAAAATTACTGAACCTCTACTCACACCAAACTAAGGCTATCTATTCATATCAAATGTTTTTACTCTGATATTTTACTGATGATTTCTTTTGTGTTTTTTCTTTAAAACCAGTTAGGTACTATGAAAATTCACATTAGTGCTTATTTCTGTTTTAACATCCATGCTTTGTAATATCTGCCAGAGTCAAAAATTCATTTTTCCCCTGCTCAATACAGCAAAAAGGATGAGCTGCTTTAGGAACACGTGGCCCAGCCAAAGAAGAGGCTGCTATCTACAAAACCAAATCCACACTTTCTTATTTATCAGTTTCTAAACTACAGTGGGATAGCAATATACTTTATCAATATTCTCAACCTACGGTATCTTAAGACCTTATAAACTTACCAAATACCCACCTTCACTATTTTGATCTAAATGGCTCTATAAATGATAGCTCGCAACCATGCCAGGATTTGAAGCAGAAGTCGGCAAGGAGCTAACTACACAATTTTTCAATCAAATATCCAAAAAGAAGCAAATTAAAGTTGCAACGTTTCCAGCCTATGATTCACACCAGACTTTAGTGTTCTTAAACCACAACGAAGAACCAAGAGGAATCAAAGTATCTTCTGCCACATCCATGAATCCCCAACTGGCTGACATCACTAATAGAGCAAACGAATGCATGCTGTCAGTACTTCTCTTCCAAAGTGCTATGTTCTGCAACTTGACAACTTAAGAAATTAAGTCATCTTCATCTTCAAATAACCATTTCTTGATGCTGACAAATTTGCCAAATCTCTGCCCCATCTCTGTTCAGTCATCTGTCCCAGGAGAAGGAAAGAACTTTTTTTTAAAGCAGACAGTTGACAGGTAAAAGAAAAACAGACTGACTACCTGAAGCATTTTGGGGTTTATACCTGGATAAATTAGAGACTCAACCTAGTTTTTTTTATCAATGCATCGGATAAAAATATATGCAGATTCAGTTAGCTCTGTCAAAAACATCTACTACAGATAATAAATTTGTAGACTATGACAAGAAGATTAGAGGCACTCAACATGCAAATCAACATTCTTCCAAGACCATCCACTCAGTAAGTACTACAGGTGACATTTAGTCATACTTTCACTCAGTGTATGTAAGGTAACTAGAAGTGAGATAACGTAGAGTACAATGTAACACAGTGATGACACAAAACGTGTATGATGATCTGGCTACTCCAGCTTTGGAAGTCCAAAACCATAAATCTCCCACTACGTATTTAAGACTAGTAAGCCCTGTTAAATGTTGCAAGAATCCGAATTATAAACAAATATAAAGTTTAAGACTCACACATTGATCTTTAATAGAAAGCATCAGAAGGCTATGAGAAGCGCCTGTCACATTTGGCTGCATTTCCAACTAAACATCCAAGTTTTTGTTATCAGCCTGAAAGTATGCTACTGACCCAATTCAATCTACATGAAGAAAATACAGCATGCAATGGTTCACTTCAATGTTCTTCTGCAACACACCACAGCTTTATCCTAAAAATTCCTAGCTATAAAATGTTAGCATCAGTTCTAAGCAAGGCTTCTCACAAGTTGAGGAACTCCTTGCTTACTTTAGAGACTTCTTCTGCCAGTGAATACAATGAAACAAACACTCATAAAACATTTCCTCATAAGGATTATGCAATTCCTGTAAAGGAAAATGTTTTGTTCTAGTCTCGCTTTGGTTAGTAATTTTGCCACAGAACCTTTAGACTATTTACTGAAGTACCTGTTATATTGACATCTATGTTAAAAATTTTTTGATCAAGTAGTACTTGAGTGATGTAACACTGTTTTAAAGCCTGAATACTCTACATAACCAAAATTTGCATATTGTAATCATAAATTACTGCACAAATTACATGTACATTTCAGTAAACTGCAGCTAATCAAAATTTAAAAGAAAAGTAGTAGACCTTTTCTCTGCTGTAGGGAAGTGCTTCAGATAAGTTTATGAACTCATCTGTGTATTTAGAAACCAAGTAACAAGTATGCATACAAGCAGGGAAAAACACAGCACACAAAAAGGAAAAATAAAAGCATGAAGGAAGCACAGTTAGAAATGGCGTTAATACTCCCACTTTGATACGTGGCGGAAGTACACGGAAACTATACTGCACTTCTGCAGCACCTTCTGCACTTCTTGTACTCCTAACCTTGATGACCAGACACAGCAATGCCAAGCAATTCTGTCATCTTTTGAGTTGCAGTACAATAAAGTTGTGGGTCTGTATTCACTACATACACCAACAAAATGTGCACAGGAAAAAATATTTTCTCATACTCGTGAAATGCAAACGACACTCACACACCTACGTAATGGAAACACACATCTGTGTAATGGAACACACAGCACTCAATCAACAGAACCAAAATAAAAATTTTCACCTTTGCCACAATCAGAACAACACAAAGTCTCCACAATCATTCCACTTTTCTCTCTAATTCTGTTCAGTCTGAGTTTTAACTGCTACCTCTCTCAATTACTTTCCTTATCTTGACCTCCTTATGCCCCATCTGTGGCACCAAGATACACCACGGTGAGTTGATCCTGGCTGGATACTGGGTGCCCACCAAAGCTCTCTGTCACTCCCCTCCTCAGCTGGACAGGGGAGAGAAATTGAAGAAAAGCCTCTTAGGCCAACATAAAGACAGGGAGAGCTCACTCACCAGTTGCTATCATGGGTAAAGCAGATTCAGCTTGGGGAAAAATTAATTTATTACCAAGCCAGTTGGAGTAGGATAATGAGAAAATAAATACTGAATCTTAAAACACCTTCTCCCCACCCCTCAATTCTTCCGAGGCTCAACTTCACCCCCCATTTCCACTACCTCCTCCCACCCAACAGCACAAGGGAATAGGGGCTGTGGTAAGGTTCATCACACGCTGTTTTCTCTTCCTCCTCAGGGGTAGAAATCCTCACACTCTTCCCATGCTCCAGCATGGGACCCCTCCCACAGGTGACAGTCCTCCACCAACTTCTCCAACACAAGTCTTTCTCACAGGTTCCAGTTCTTCACAAACTGCTCCAGCATGCCCCCCTTCCATGGGGAGCAGTCCCATAGGAATACTGCTCCAGTATGGAATCCCCACAGGTCACAAGTCCTGCCAGCAAACCTGCTCCAGCATGGGCCTCTCCCTACACAGGTCCACTATTCCTGCCAGGAGCCTGCTCCAGCATGGGCTTCCCATGGGGTCAACAGCCTTCTTCAGGCTTATCTACCTGCTCCAGCACAGGGTCCTCCACAGGCTGTAGGTGGATCTCTGCTCCCTGGTTGGCTTCCATGGACTGCAGGAGGACCGCCTGCCTTCCCAGAGTCTTCACCACCAGCTACAGGGGAATCTCTGCTCCAGCAGCTGGAGCACCTCCTCTCCCTCCTTCTTCACTGACCTTGGTGTCTGCAGAGTTGTTTTCTCTCACACATTCTTTCTCCTCTCTCCAGCTGCAGTTTCTGTTGAGCAGGGGTTTTTTATCTGTTCTTAAATATGTTATCTCAGGGGTACTGCCACAGTTGCTGGCTGGCTTGGCCTTGGCCAGCAGCAGGTCTGTCCTGGAGCCGGCTGACATTGGCTCTGTCGGACACAGCAGATGTTTCCAGCAGCTATTCAGAGAAACCCCTCCTGTTGCCCCCTTGTTAACAAACCCTTGTCACACAAACCCAATACAATACATTCTACCTAAGTATCTTTAGGCAGACTTTTTATTCAAGATATCCAGCTACAAACTAATATTCAATGCCGTCTAGACTGCACAGTCATTCATAAAAGCCAGATGAATAACAAAAGTACACAGATCAATTTTTCTGTAGTGCTCTCAAAACTAAAGCAATGCTTCTAGCAATATTTGTTACAATACTCTTAAAGCAGTTGCACTCATATTCTTAAACAAAGTGTCCTTTAAGGAAAAATATGGATACACATTAAAGAAACATTCATTTCAACATTTCCTTAACAATTATTTCAAGAGATACCTTCAAAGAGACTGTGGAGTATATTAGCCCTTATTGGTGGGCAGTATTTCAAATTGAAGAAAAAAAAACCCAGCAAGTTTTCTTCTTCTAAAATAAAGTTTAGTTGACTTGTATTGTGACTGTATTTATCAACATTCATTCTAGTTTACAGATATAGGTGTAATAAGTACGGAGCTCCCACTCCCTTGCAGGCAGCCTGTTGAGCCAGAGGTGTCAGAGCTCTGATCACAAACCTGTCTGCATACTGAAAGGCTGCATTCCTAGCTCCTCCTTCTTTGCCTCTTTCTGTTTAGGCAAAAGGCAAGTTAATACTACACCTATGCTTATTTAATACTACATAAATGCTGGGGGTGACGTGTAAAAATACGGATACATCAAACAATTCTTATGAGCAACTCTACAAAAAAAATTTGTGAAGAAACATGTTTTAAAAAGAGAACTTGAAGAGAGCTCCAATTCTTGTTATATTAACGATTTTTAAAAAAAAATTAAAATTCAAGTGTTCAGACTTTGGATCATCTGTGCAGCAGATGCAGGTGCAGCTCAGGTCTGGCAGAATAACCAGCAGGAATCTATCGCTATGAGCACACAATGCACATGAACTGGGTAAACAGTATAGCTGCATTTCTACTGCTCTGAACCCTTAAGTACCTAGTATTGTATGATCTAAACTTATTCTGCAATGACAGTCATTTTGTCTCCACACCAAGTTCCAAAAAACACATGTGCAAGCACAGAGACTCCAGTTATGCCAGACTGAGCGGAGATCCAGATGGATGCTGTCTCAAGTCTTACGTGGTTAGCTCCACAGGGAGCCACAGCCTCCTCAGCACATTCCCCAGGACTAAAATCCAGGTGGCTTATTAGACAAGCTGTATTGTCACACAAATGTGCTGACTCAGTTCTGGACCATGACTGCATTTAACTTCACAAGCCACCCCTCCAAAATAAACTAACACAGAAATGCCAAGTGAAAAAAACACCACTGTTAGGACATTAGAGTAATTTGTACCAAGTCCAAACTGATTTTTCCAGATGCAAGGACAGGCTCACAGTATTCATATCCCAGTGAAACACATCAACAGCATAGTGATACACCTGCAATGCAAGCAATCCAACCTCACATTTAGCATCTGAGCCACTCACATTTACCATCTGAGCTGCGCTCTGAGGTAGTAAAATTTCCTGCAATCCTTAACATTGAAGTTCAGTATTGAGATCTCCTGGTCTCTCTGAATCAAGTTGGATTCACAAGGAACGGGATCTACACAGAGCTAGAAAGCTTGATCAAGCTACCTGTACAAATGGTGAACTCCTCCCTCCTGCCTGGTATCTCTATCACACAGATTACTGCACCTTCTTCATGAGGAGTATGAAGAGTAGTAGCTTGTAGTAAACCACAAACACATTATCTATTTTTACCCCACTATATACTATATTTAAATTATTCTTAACATAAGATCATCAAGGAAGATGTTTGACACATAACAGGATTATGGGGAAAAAAGTCTTTCTCAACAACAGTCATGCTACAAATCCTAAGCTTAGTTCTCCCAGTCTCTTTGGGTACCAGAACTATCAGCCCTTGGACAACATACATGCACCATCCAATTTCTCAAGCCAGGACCCAGAGTCCCTTACACAGTACTCCACATATACACGACCTCACACAGACTCCAAAATTAATTTTTTCTACATCAATATGTATTTGCCCTGCTTTTTGACAAAGAAGGGTCTGTCCTGCTGAAGACATCAAAAGGGCCCACTACACAGGGTAGTAACAGGGTGGTGACACAGGCAAAGCTGGGAGCAGTCACCACCCATCTTCAAGAGACTTGCATTCCCAGCTCACCATAGGTCAGCTAAGGTAAATGAGCTGATTTACAGAAAACTAAGATTTTTCAAGCAATAGTTTAAAACTTACACAGTGATTGTAAAATGTGCATACTGGGACTACAATCTTCAATTATGTACTACATAACCCTGATTATGAAGTAAGTCAAATAATTACCAGTCACCTCAGTACATCCATTACGCAAACAGTTCAGGCTTATGAAAAGTCACAGTTTCTTTCACACACACAGAAAAATGTGACCCTGCTGGAACCAAAAGTCAGTATGACTTGTCCAGCATGGAACAGCACTTTCCAACTAGTAACTGACCATTCAACAGCCAAGACACTGGCTCTCAGCTCACTAACAAACACGCAGAAGTCAACCAGCCACCACTTTCGCTCCCGCACAGTATGTACCAGCCTAGAGGGAGCACACAAAAGAAAGGGAACACAGTGTATCAGTGTATAACACTTGATAGTAAAAAGGAAGCCAACTGACCTGGTCTGCTGTTAAGTGACCTTCTCTGCTGACCCACCAACTTGCATTCCAAGTTAGTACACCTTTTTTCATTGTCAAAGCAAGACTAACTTCAGGGTGAGCAATTAACCGCAGCTGCTTATCAGAATGAAGTTACTCACCCAGCAACTGAAGCTTAAAAAAAAAAACAACCAAGAAACACACACCTCAAAAACACCCAACAGAGCAACAGCATGGAAAAATATGCCTTGAGTGCAATACCGAGGTCTTTCTAAAGATTAAAAGTAAGTAAGCAGAAGCATAGTCAATTTAATACGGTTAATTTAATTCTGATTTTGTTTATAGGCAAAAAGGCCAAGAGAAAAACTAAGCTTCAGTCTCATACAGTGATGACACTTTTGTAAGCAAGTATGTTAAAACTTCTGGGTCTGGTAAACTGCTTACTGTAAAGTTTCCATACTGAGGGCAGGGCTGGAGTTTAGTTTCTCAATGTCAAGAGCTGCTACAAAACACCTCAGATACAGCCACCATGTTTCTCACTCACTAACATACAAGTAGTTGTTAAAACTTCAGCTGTTATATCTTACATGCAATTGGTTTCACCTGAGAACCGCTTAAACCTACACTACATTACAAATGGGATTTTTTTTTCCCAAAACAAAATCAGTAATCAACCTGTTGAACTGAACAGACACTGTGGAAACAAGAACAGAATACACCAGGAAGAGAATTCAGTTAAGTTTATCACTATTCCTTTTTCACTTCAAACAGCAAAGTAAAGTAGTCTATCAAATCTATTCTCTTGGTAAACTGAAGAAATTATCATAATGCAGTCAGACATTGTTTATTATAGAACTTTGGACAGTTCTCTTCCATTCCTTGTGTCACAAGAAGCCGGGATTAACTATATCCTAAACCATGATGAGGATTCCCTATCATACTCTTGGAAAATCCTCTTACAGCCATCAGCCACCTTTCCCTCTCCTCTGTATTTTTAACTTTGCTCTCAACCTGTACACATCAAACTCAGCAACATTAAAAAATGCTACTCTTAAAACTTAACACATCTGATGGTCTCCCCAAGAAAAGAAACAGCCTTTCTTTAGAAAGAGTTTTGATTTTCTATTGACAAATACTTGAAGAGCATACAAAAATCAATCCCTTCTTGCTCCCACCAGCAGGTCTGCTTTGGAAGAACTAAGTCTCGATTACCCTGGGCATTATGAAACCATTAGTGGCAAAAAGTGGGAAAAAGTAGACGAATGAGATTCTTTAGACCTGTGCCAAAAATTCATTCAACAGTTAGTTGCCACCATTTCTACAGCACTTTATATTAGAAAACTAAATAGGTACAACAAACAGGTCATGTAAACACACTGATAGTCACTGACAGTAACTGAAAATTTGGTCTCTGACTCCTCATTTGTTTTTAGATGTGAAGGTTAGAAACAGTTTACACACTGCTCTAAGATGCTGCACCACCTTCTCTTCCACTGAATTTTTTTTTCAGAGGCAAAGGAACTTAGTAGTTAGTCTTTCTAAATACTCTCACTTCTCTCAGTTTATCTTTTGCTAGAAGACAAACTAAAAAGTAGGGAGAAATGTGATTGTCTTTTTCTAAAAATGCCTGACATCACCCAGTTTTATCTAACAACATACAAGCATGACCAAAACCTCACGTAACCATGACAAAAAAAAGGAAAAGCATTATCTGAATCCCCAATATTCACCATAAAATAAACTTAAAAACCAGGAAGAAAATACTTCTTCAATTCTAAGTATCACATTCCAAGTAAGCATTCGTTTTCAAAATTAACAACATTACTTATTGGGAGTGTTCCTAGACTGAAGCTTTTAACTGGCAATCTAAAGTTGCTGTAAAAGAAAATTGGACACAGATTTTATTTACTTCCTGTACCTAACTATGTAAGTGTTAAACTGACAAAACTAACCAAACCCTACACCATGGACAAAAAAATGGGAAAAAAGAAAAAAAAACTAACACCAAAACCAAACCAAACCAACAAAAACCAACCAACCAACCAAAAAAACCCCACTCCCACCAAACTAAAAAAAACCCCCACCACCTAAAAACTAAAAAACCCATATCCTGAAACTGTCAGAATACTTCAGAGACAGTTACATATTTCCACTTTGAACAAATAAGAAGACAGTCTTTCTGAACAGCATTTAGGTGAATTACAACAGAAAGCAAAGCTCTTTTCTACAGTTACTGTAACACTTGGGTAAATGTTATCTACACAAGGATTATAACTAGCATTACTTAATAAACAAAACACATACCACTCTGGCTGCTCTTTCCTGAGATTCACACTTTCTGCAAAACCATGGTCCAGTGGGTACTTGAACAATTCCATAGCAAGCTGTTTTGAACAAGACAAAGCATTTCAGCAAACAGAAATAGCACTACAATACTAATAACATGCTATAAAAAAAGCTTACTATTAGTTGATCTCACATCATTTTAATTACCAAGAAAGTCAAATTGATATCCATACATTGCACATGAAATCCTATCACAAAACTACAAGAAATTAAGTACAACTAGCCTACATTTTTTAAATTATGCAGAATTTGTTAAATGAAAAAACTCCACATTAGCTTGAAAAGTAACATAACCATTCAAAAGCAGCAATGTTTCATATGTGACCTGTTTTGCTATTCATTTCTGCAAAACAAGTGAGACACTTCACTATAAATGACGGATGCTTGTTATTATGACATCTTTCTTAAGAGAAAACTAATAATAACTAACAAATCTGAGTTCTACATAAGACATTTATTCATACACTTACTATCCAGTTTTCTTACTTTTGTAAGTAAAATAACTGGTCTTAAGCAGCAAATCCATAGTAAACTGAACAAAATTTGCTTTTTTACCCCAGAAAATTCACAGAGACGTAAATACAAACTGAACTGAGCATTAGAGCTTGGATTAGTTGACACTTGAGCCAGGCTACAACATAAACCCTTAGGAAAGAGATTTTCAGACATGCAGATTTATCTGCAAGACAGTCATCTAAATTTTTATAGTATATAAAAGGAACCCCAGGAGTTTGGTACGAAATTCCACAGGAAAAAAAAAGAGTTTAGCAATTTGGCAATACTGCTCATGTTTGAAATGCACACATCAAGCAACAATAAGAACTACTGAGGGAATGAAAATACAAAACCACAAGTGCTGTAAGTATATTCTAATATTTGTAGGGGTGTAGCAAATAACAAAGAACCAAAAAGCCAAATATTTTGCTTAAAGATAATCCCAAAGTATTAAAGATATGATGTCAGACTCAATTCTCAACAATCATATGTTACTTGAATACAAAAATCAGGTTTAAGTGTGCAACTAGAAAAAAAAATATGATTAATTTAAAGTTATGAAGAAAGCCAAGATTAAATTAATAACTTGTAGTTATACTATATAAATATATTGATTTTGTGATAGCTTGGAGATGAAAAATAGTAATGCAATAGTAGTATAAAAACATCTGGCTAATACAGCTTTACTTCAATGAAGGAAAGTCAATGAAATAATTTCCTATTATATACATACACGTAGTCATATTAAGATCAATTGCCAGATTTTCAAATACTTTATTCAAGTACCTGCAGGCCAAACTATTCTGATAAGCCCTTTCTACTGTACAATAAAATTCTTTAACATGAGAAAAAAATATCTTGTTCTCGTTGCATCTATATTAGCCACAGATGGGGGGGGAGTCTGAATTTCTCTTTAGATATTAAGACAGAGATTTTAAACATGCAATCATACATTTAGGTTAGCAAGTGACAATGCAGAGTAAGAAACAAGTATAAAACGCAGTTCAGAGACAGGGCTGGCAAGGAGATCCAAAGGCAACACAAGTTGGGCAAAGACCAAAGTTGAAGTGAAGTACTTCCGTATCTCCCAGCGTAACAGAGTACACCTAGGGCCTGGAAGAGTCCATCACAGGTTTGTGCTCTGACATACTGTGGTACTGTTTACAGAGTTTCAGGGCTTCCTTGTGTTTACACTTCCTTTATACATTTATACTCTTTTCCACTACTATGCAAAGCTTCTCTAAACACAGGAAGAGATCTTGTCCTTCACGACTTGCCAATGGTTTAACAATTGAAAAGAAGTTTCCTCTGAACTAAAAATAATTATAATAACAAAACCAAAGCAGTTCATAAAGCTTTATGGGTAATACTGCTGTTTGTACTTCAAATACAGACCATCAGCTTTGACCATGAGGACTACTACATTCACTACAGAAAGGCCACAAAAAGAGTGGACATGCTTCCTCTACCACCTTTGTTCACATGACGCATCAAATCCGAAATGTAAAGCATCAATGGTACAGTAAATCAAAACACGGAGTTCTTCTTTGCTTAAGATCTCTACAACAGCTTCTTGATTTAGACCAAGCAGTACTTTGCATAATTCCTGACAGATTCCAATTCAGGTTTGGATATGACTTTAAAAAAAAAAAAAGTTTGTTTTGTTGTACCTACTGAAGTGTGTCTCTCTATACTAGGAATACTTTCTATAACTGACTTTCGCTTCTGCTATTTCAGCTCCAACTGCTGCTATCATCCAATTCGTTCACTGAAAATACCAGCAAGGCTCTAGATACAAGATAATGCAAAACAAATAGCTGTTTCAGGTATGACTTCTAGAAGTATTCATGTTTTGCTGTTCTTCTTCATGATCCTAAGATTCCACAAGAGCAGTCAACCTACTGGTTAACACCACTCAGATCTTCAGACAACAGATAACCAATTCAAAACCAGATTACTTTCAGAGATCCTGTCAGCTCCCCTCCCTGTTCAATCCAGTGTTAACAGAAATAACTAAATTCTTTTGCATATTTCCTTAAATTACTATTATTTCTCACTATTTGTCAATTTAGAAGGAAGCATATACTTGGAACAACCAGTAACTATATTATATCATCTTCAGCACAATTTAAGACCAAGCATAAGACACACATTAGTAGCATTTTCACATGCACTAGGCATTCAGATTAATGAATTGGATTTAGGATTTTCTGTCTCCTCCAATTTGTCCACCACCTGCAAGTAGACAAAAAGCCAGTCACAGAGTTCATATGACTGCTTAGGAGTCGGTACAGAAAAGCTACCATCTTATTCCTTATTTCTGCTACCATAAAGCCAAAGTTACGATGACTCCCTTTCTTTCAATGTAAGCAGCAGAATCATCTCTTCCTCTACTCTCACACGAAGGGTCAACCCACTGCCAGAAACAAAACAATCACACAGAGGGAACATGCCAGCTCCTGAACTGAGCTGGAAACCAACCAACCAGCCTCCACTAAGCCAAACAAATCCAGCATCAGCCATTCCAAACAGCACCCTCCCCCTGCAGAACCACAACAGGAAGTCTCTTCATCTACCAGGAAACATCAGCCAAATGACATTCAAGGAAAGGCAGGCAGAGGTAGAAATCACATGACACCTAAGTCTTTCCTACGCACCCCTCTCTTCCAATCCTAAACCCTTCCTGTCTCCTGGCTGCCCCTCAAATAACTTTTCCAAACACAGGAAAGTCAGGGACAACAGGGATCGAGTAGGGGAAGGAAGAAATACAGCAATAACTACCCGAACAGAGTATAGTAACAAGTTCTGCAAAGACCGAAAGCAATTTTAGATAGTCTTTGGAACGCTGCAGCTGAGGTTGATAACAGGGTGCAAAAGCAGACTGGGAAGCATAGATACAGAAAACATAGACACAGAAAACACAGACACAGAAAACATACCGGGGAAGAGGAAAGGGAAAAAAATTGTAAACGTGAGTTCTTCCCTTCTCACAGCCATGACGTAGGAGAACATAATATAGTAAGTCTCACGTGAGGGAAAAGACAGACTGGTAGGACAGAAGATGACAGAGCAAGTCAAACCAGAAAGCACGTGGCCTTAGAAACAGGGAAACAGGCTTCATGGGTAAAAAGAAGGAGCTGGGAGGGGGAGGGAAGGAAGGGCAGAAAAACGGCCGGGGGCTGGCGGGGGGAAGGAAGCAGGCCCAAAGGAAGAAGACGGGAAGCACCAAGAAGGAAGTGGCGAGGCTGGAGGCCGGACCGGGTGCGCTGCCCTCGCCTGCCCGCTCACCTTGATGCACTGCGACATTGCAGCCGTGCCCGTCGCAGTAGACGAGCGGGTTCTCGGCCCAGCCCCGCTCGTCGGAGCACACGCAGCAGCCGCCGATCATCTCCTTCATGCTACTGGAGAACTCGCCCTCCAGTGACACCGGCAGCAGCAGCGGCTCGCTGGAGACCATCTAAGGGTTAAAAACACCGTCGTCAACACCGCGCACGCCACACGCGCCTCGCCCTCCGCCTGCTCCCTCCCCCGGCGGGGTCTCCCCTCA